>CM029646.1:25403744-25771670 GCA_017311315.1 Dendrocalamus latiflorus | reverse complement strand
GTCACTGTGATGGTCTGCTCAACCACACTTCTAAGGAATCGTGTGGGGCAATGAGTTGATTGTGTCTTGTGGTGAAAGTGTACAAACTCTGCAGAGTCAAAATTATTCGAATAGCCGTGCCCACGGTCAAGGGCGGACATGAGAACTTAACCAGATATAGTTCTATTTCAAAATGTTTTGTGGGTGGGATGGAAAAGTGGAGGGCAGTGAAAGGGCCTAGTTTGGAGTTGTCCTGGGTGTCGTCCCAGTGGTAAGTTAAGCGGCTATAACGCTGAAGAAATTGCTATATGGTGCAGATGCCATGTAACGGTGGATGGAATCTGAATCGATATTAATAATGCATTTCCTTGTACATTATGATTTGTTCCCAAAATTGCTAAGTCATAGGGCTTTTTAATTTAATTGTATTCAAAAGTACTCTACGCAAAATAAAATAGCCCGAGCCTCTCCTTTGTTAAGCTATGCATACTATTTATTTGCATTCTGTGTATTGGCTCGCGGAGCACGGGGTCGGAGTGCTCACGCTCGCTTTTGCGACAAAATTCAGAATCAGGAATCAAGTCACTGCACCGCAGCAACAAGATTGGACAAGCTGGCAGAGAAGATGAAGATGTCAAGAGCTAGGTCGCGAACCTCCAGTTGGCTGCCTGTGGGCATGTCCTGAAGGTCCCACCTGTGTGCTTCGTTCTTCCGCTGCTGCAATTTAATGATTTCGGCCTAATCGGCCCATGAGTAAGTCTACTATTAAATTTTACGCTTCCGCATGATATGTATTTTGATATTCATTACTGTAACTGTGAGCACTATCTACTGATCCAGGGAATAGTGCAGTAATCACAGAGGAATCCGGATGTTAATATCTGGGTCCCTACACGGCTGCACACTGAATTGAACTTGTGTTGGCCAAGTAGCCCTTTCATACTTTTCTCCTATAGTCTTCCCTGGGGCTTGATGTCTCCATAGGTTTGAGGTACGTCAGACAAAATGAGGGAGATCTTAACCTTGCTATCTGAGAGTGGCTCGAGCTAGCTTTTCTCTACCCCTAATAACAACTGTTTGGCATGTGTGCCATGTGATTAGTGCAAGGTTCATTCCACCGCAAGCCCTGAAGCAGCCGAATCTTTGGTCATCAGCTTGACGTGGTGTGGGGAAAACCATTTTTGTGGGACATTGCTATCCAAAGAGAGAAGACACAAGGTGAGGGAAAATGTATTGAAATCACCAGTCACCCTTTCCTTTTTTGTTTTTTTCAAAAAAAAAGCAAGGCGAACACTTAAGCATAGTATTTTTTTTCAAGAACCTCCCATTGACTGGAGGCATCGGTTCCTTGATCATCAATCAGTTGGTAGGTGCCACCCTTGTAACTTGCTCGATGACATATGGCCCTTCCCATTTTGGTTCAAACTTCCCCTTTGTCTTGTGGGTGACCACAATGGGGCGTCACAGTATGAGCACTGCCTCACCTTTTCTGAAAACACTGGCCTAACCAGCTTGTCGTAGGCTCTCACCATATTCTGGTGATACATCTCCATGTTCTGAATAGCATGAAGTCATTCCTCTTCAAGAGAATCAAGCTCCTGGAATCGCAGTCAGATCTACTCATCTTGAGTGAGTTCATCACAGATAGCCATTCGTAGAGAGCGGACCTGTATTTCAAGTGGCAAAATAGCTTTACTCCCATAGACAAGAGTAGGGGTGGACAATTGGCTTGAAGCTCGGAGCCGGCTCGGCTCGGGCTCGAGCATTTTTCAAGCCGAGCCAAGCCCGGTCTGTAGCTCGGGGAAAAACGAGCCAAGCTCGAGCCGCTCGCGAGCTGCTCGTTGGCTCGTGCGAGCTGGCCCACAGGTAGGAGCAGCCCAGTCCCCAGCCGCCCGGTGGTCGGCCTAGCGCCCAGTCAAAGCGATCGATCGATCGATCTCGGAGGCGAGTGCGGTCACTCGGTCGGGCCCAACCCTAACCAATCGCTCGCGCGGCCGCCGTGGCGATCGGCCGATCGCCGTCCTTCCCCCACGCTCGGCCGCCGACGCCGTCTTTTCCCCGCGTGCGCCCGCCGTCCTTCCCCCACGCGCGGCCGCCGTCTTTCCCCCGCGAGCCATCGCCGCCCTTCCACCTGCGCGCGGCCGCCGTCCGTCCCCCCGCACCCGATCTCTGTCCTTCCCCACGCGCTCGGCTGGCGGCTGCCGTCCTTCCCCAAGCTCCATCATCCCCACGCGCGAGGGCGGCGTCCTTCCATCCCGCCGCGACCTCCTCCAACCGACGCTCATGGCCGCGAACGGAGCTTGGAGTCTCGTGCTCGAGGGAAGAAGTCCGAATGCTGTTGTGAAATGCTTGTTGTTAATGCTCTCTGTCTGTCTGAATGCTTGTGAAATGCTTGTTGTTAATGCTCTCTATCTGAATGCTCTCTGTTGTCCGAATGCTCTCTGTCTGAATGCTCTCTGCTCTGTCTGTGAATGTGCCTCTGTTAAGTTCGAGCCATTTTGGCTCGTTCGGTTAACTTCGAGCCATTTTGGCTCAGTTCGGTTACCTTCGAGCCATTTTGGCTCGTTTCTCTCTGTCTTCAAGCCATTTGGCTCGCGCTCGTTCTCTCTGTCTTCAAGCCATTTTGGCTTGTTTGGGCTTGCGAGCCGTTCTCTCTGTCTTCAAGCCATTTTGGCTCGCGCTCGTTCTCTCTGTCTTCAAGCCATTTTGGCTTGTTTGGGCTTGCGAGCCGGCTCGAGCCTCATTGCGAGCCGAGCCGAGCACCTCGCGTAGCTCGTTTTGGAAATGAGCCGAGCCGAGCCGAGCCTACTATTCACCCGAGCCAGACCGAGCTTGGCTCGAGCCGGCTCGGCTCGTTTCCACCCCTAGACAAGAGCATATGAGATGCATTGTGTTGGGTACGAACGGTGACACGGTATGCCCATAAATGTTCAAAGAGACAATCGTTCCAATCCCTTCGATGCCTACTGAAAGTTTTCTTGAGTATCTTGCCAAGAGTTATATTGAATGTTTTGACCATCCCATTGGCTTGAGGGTAGTAGCCAATGGAGTAATTCCACTTAATTTTGTACTTGGCCATAAATCTTTGCATCTTATGGGATGCAAAGGCTTTACCGTTATCATCTATTATACGATGCAGAACCCCGAAGTGGTATGTAATGTGCCTCTCTAGGAAGTTGATCAAATTATCACTTTTCACTTCTTGCAATGGCATGGCTTCTGCCCACTTGGAGAAATGATCGGTCGCGACTAATAGGAAATGATTCCCACTGGATGATGGCGGATCAATGAGCCCGGTAACATCTATCCCCTAGGCATCAAAAGGCCAAGGGGGAACAGTGAGGTCAAGAGAAGCAGGCAGCATATGCTTGAAATCGTCATGGATCTAGCAGCCATGACACGATTTGGCCACCTTGAGGCAATTAGCCATGATACCAGGCCAATAGTATCCCGTGAGCCAAATGCTATGATACATCTTTGGCCTACTTTGGTGCCCACCACAGACTCCATGATGTACTTCCCGCAATACTTGGTCAGCTTCTCTACGATCGACGCATCGAGAAGGACCTCTTGCCATAAGATGTCTGTAAAGGACGCCGACCTTGTAGATGTAAGAAGGAAGGCAACATTGAAGCTGGCGCCTTTTCACTAAATCGTTAGGCAGACTGCCATTTTTGAAGTATTCAAGGAATGGCTTGTGCTAGTCATATTCACCAATGACAGTGGTCACCACGGTATTGACCTCGTACTCTACCAGAATAAGTTCAAGGACAGCCGGAAGAAGTGACCTCTCTTCAATGATTACTTGTGCAGACCCTCCTTCTGGGAGGACAAGTGCTACTGTTAACTTAGCCAAAGCGTCTACTAGTGCATTTCTGCTACGCGGTACATGCACAATTTCAATATGATCAAACTTCTCCATATGCCTTTGAGCCGCATTATAATATGGCATGAGTTCTGGCTTGCGGACTTCATAGATATCATTTACTTGTCAAACAATGAGTTGCAAATCTCCATGGGCTCGTAGAGAACGTACTTCCATGGAGATTGCTAATACAAGGCCAAAGATGAGTGCCTCATATTCTGCTTCATTGTTAGAGCATTCTTCCTTAAGTAGCAAGAACGAATGATGTATCACCCCTCCTTGGGGGGTTTTAAACACCAGTCTTACACCAGCTCTCGCCTTGGAGTACCATCGCAATCGTTCTCCATTCAGGAGGCCCATCAAAGTAGAGGTCCCAAGGTGCTTCAATTTCAGTAGTGAAAACTTCCTCATCTGGCAGATCGGTGATGAGGAGAGAATCGTCTGGCATAGGGTGCGCTGCTAAAAATTCTACCAAGAACTGACCTTTTATTGCTTTCTGAGGTACATAAGTGATGTCATATTCCATCATGAGTAAGGCCCATTTACCAAGTCGCCTAGTGAATATTGGCTAACTTAACACATGCCTTATAGGATCCAATCTAGCCATAAGCTGAACTTCGTGTGTTAGCATGTAATGTCTTAATTTCTTTAGAGCAAATATTAGGGCCAAGTAGAGCTTTTCTATGGGTGAGTAATGATGCTCAGTGCCGACCAGTGTGTGACTTAAGTAGTAGCACACCACTTCTTTTCCGTCATCATTATGTTGAGCCAGCAAGGCGCCTAAAGAGGTAGGCTACATTGCAATATAGAGGATGAGAGGGTGCCCTCTTACAAGAGCAGCCAGTACAGGAGGATTAAGTAGGTACCTCTTGATGCTATCGAGCCCCTTTTGACATTCCTCATCCCATACGAACGGTGCACCTTTCTACATGAGTTTTGCGAATGGTTGGACAAGCCTTGAGACATTAGATATGAAGTGCCATATGTACGCCAACTTTCCATGCAATGACTTCAATTTTGTCAAATTATCTGGAGGCAGCATTTCCGCTTTAATTTTCTTCGGATGGGTCTCTATGCCACGATGCTACACCACAAAGCTAAGGAAAACGTCGGATTGGACAGTGAAGGCACATTTAAGTGGATTCATTTTAAGCTAATGGTGGTGCAAACGTTCGAAAATCACTCGAAGATCCTCCTGATGATGTTGGAGGTCCTTGGTCTTCACGACCAGATCATCAACATAACACTCCATCGAATGATGTATGAGGTCATCAAAGACATATGCCATAGCACGTTGATAGGTAGCGTCGGCATTCTTAGAGCAAATGGCATCACCGTGTAGTAAAAATTGTCTTTCAGTGTTCTAAATGTTGTATTGATGGCATTTGTTGCATCCATCTTTATTTGGTTATAGCTTGATGTCCCATCCATGAAGGACAAGGCGCCATGGCCTTTGGTCGAGTCAATAACGATTTTCGTAATAGGAAGAGGGAAGTCGTCTTTGGGATATGCGTGGTTTAGATCGCGAAAATCTACACACATGTGCACTTGTCCATCTTTCTTCTTGACTAGGACAATGTTGACGAGCCAATGAGGGTATTGCACCTCCTTGATGAAGCCTACAATGATAAGCTTGTCCACTTCGGCAATGACTTGGTCTTGAAATTCTGGCCGTAAACAACACGGTGATTGCTTAACCAGTCAGACACATGGGTTGATCGCCAGTTTTTTTTGTAGCGACAGGAGGATCAAGCCCCAAAATTTCTTTGTAGGTCCAAGCGAAGCAATCACGATATTCCATCAAGAATTTTAGGTAGTCCTCCTGTTCTTCAATTATTAGGGTGGCACTAGCAAAGGTAGGCCATGAATCATCATAAGTTCTAAGTTGATCTTCACCAGGTCATCAGTAGTAGGTTGCCCTCCATCCTCGAGTTGCTGAGGAACAGGGACAATGTCAAGTGTTTCTTCTTGCTCATTAGTGAGGGCATCAAATAATAATGCTCCATGAGAGGGTCGACAATCGATGTCATCCCTCATTGCAATAGATAAGTTGCCACAAAATCCTTGATGATGACCATTGTACTATTCACCTTCCTCATTAGAAGAGTGATATTTTGTGTAACCGATCCCATACTTTGGTTGGGATTTACGCCTTCTTTTGATAAAATCTTTTGTTTGGTCCCACCACTCCTCGCATACAACCGGTGGCGGTGGCATTCTCTAGTTCTATCGGAGCGTGAACCCAGCCTTTTTTAATATCTAAGCTATCATGGGCTCAACTTTCATTATTGACATTGCCTCCTCTACATTAGGGTAGGGATTAGGAAACACAAATATAGATTCACATTGTTACACTCGGGGAACTTTGTGGAAAATAGTTATAATCGTACAACTAAAGGCACTTGGGATAGCCCAAACTTCTAGTGGAGTAGTTACCGATACGTAGAGTGATGGGGTTTGTACGTCATGAGCACCCCTTGCCACTTCCTCAACCTCCACTATTCTCCTTTTAATTAATCTGCTTGGCGTGGATGTGGTTTCCGACCCAGGATCCCTCTGGGCCTGTAGCGTAATCACAGGTGACACATTTTTGCTAGTCACAAGCAATTTGTGGCCTTCATCACCTGTAGTGTTTTTAATGGTTAGAGAATCGTGCTCCAAAGGCATCGTAGAAAGTAGAGGCTCTCCTGATGAAGCAGTCAAGATCTTCATCGGAGATTTCTTGGTGGACCTTAGTGTAATTGGAGTTGCTGTAGGGTTCCTTGCTTTCAGTAGCAAAGGAGTAATTGAGGATGAAGGTTTATCCCCATGACGAGTAGCCCCAGAGATCCAGTCGTGACCATTACTCTTGCGGTTTCGATCGGAGTCGTTCTTTACACCAGCGGGAGTATATGGCGTGAAGTATTGTTTTGTCTTATGGGTTGATAGCGAGCCTAGCACGATCAAGATATCAGCTGCTAGCGTGGAGCACCCTAGTTGTTGATCAAAATCTTCAACTGGGAAGCAGTACTTTGTGTCAATGTGATGCGATTCTTGGATGGTGTAGGGTGCAATATTTCTAGCAATACACTGCTGCGTCCCATTTCCATCTAAAAATTTCAAGCATTGATGTAGAGTAGAGGGCACCACACGGTACTTGTGAATCTATGGCCTACTCAAAAGAGCTGAATATGAGGTGTTTGCTTCAATGACGAAGAACCGTACCTTGAAGCTAAACATGGACATTTGTATCTTCACCATCATAGCTCCAAATGTAGATTTTCCTTGATTGTCAAAGCCACAGATCATTACATCTGTAGACTCCAAATCATGTACTACAAAACTGGCCCGAGTTAGGCTTCACAACGGTAAAATATTTACCGTGGATTTGGGATCAATGAGGATTCGCCGAAGATGTGTGTTTCCGATGTTTCCTTGAATGTAAAGTGGAAGGTTGTGATCACCGTCTTCCACGACTTTGTCCTCCTCAGCAAAGGTAATCTCATTTACAAATATGGATTAGAAAAGAGGATATGTTTTGCCATAGCCACCTCATAGAGCTCTGTGTCTTGTAGTGCTTTCACGAGTGCTTCTTGCAGATTGGGCACTAACATAAGTGCATCATACACACTCAATAATGCAAGGATTCACTTGAGATGAGAAAGGACACTTTAATCGACCTCGAGCATCTTTGTCTTTTCTTCAATAGGCATTTCACTCGTTCTTTCTGGTGTTGGGGCTTCTTTTGTAGCGATGGCCTTATCCGCCTTTACCGGCTTCGACTTTGGTGGTTCGGGCAGGAACTTACCTCCTCGCAAGTTCATATTGACTTCTTCTATTTGCACTTCTTTTGGTGTTGTATCGGTTCAGAATACTTCATGTTCATGGAGGGTGAACACTTCCCGAGAACTGGAACTTGAAGAATCCAAGATGACATTACAGGTAGCAATATTACTTGTTGAAGTGGGGCTATCCTCCCTTTGCATTTCTTCAGTTGTTTCCAAGGTTGCTTGCCCCCAGCTTTTTGGCATGAATTGTGCCAAGGTAGGAAGCACACAGTTTGAGCGTGGAAAAGGTTCTTCTCCTTCTAATTTTGGGACAAACCTGGGAGGGAATAGTCATCTACTGGGATCAGGTTGCCTCATCATTATTGGGATATCACGTGTTGATGTCACTGAACGATGTTGTTGAGGACGCGAGTCCTTAGAAGGTAGCCATTGACACACCACTTTCCATGACCACTCATAAGTAGTAGAGAATGCATCTTGGTGAGCTGTAGGATTTGCCTTCGATGGAGAAAGCATATTAGCTATTAAATGCTCAAGTTGGGTGGGCAGCATCCATGATTTTTTGTGTGTTTCATCATCTCTTCTTAATGAAGAACAGGGTTTCATGGCCACCATATTGACCTCATGATAGTCTGGATTTATAGTATCCAGATCCAAATTGATCCTTTTTCATTAACAACTCTTTGGAGCCATTCTTTAAAGGCAAAATAGTCTTCAATCACATGACCAACGTATCAATGATACTGGCAATACAAAGGATTATTGGTCATATTCACTTGTTCAGGCCTCCGTGGGTTTGGAAAATTCAAGCATGATGTTCCATTAATTGTTCGAACATGTCTTTCACTAATTCTCACCGCAAGATATATTGTTTCTTAAGAAACTCTTGAAAGGATGGGCGCTGCTTGCTTCCAGATTGTTCATTGTTTGCACCCAAACTAGGGACGTGGCCTTGTGATGTCAAAGACATTTTTACTGTATTCACTTCTATTGATGCCTTAGTTTTGCCCCCATTGTGGGTTGTCTTGGTCGTCAAGTTCAAATGCTTAGTAGGATCAAAAGCGCTAACGTTCTTGTAGAGTTCCATGATTTGAGGAGATTTCTCAAACTCCAGCTTCGTCGCTGCCACCGCTAAGCTAAGGGCATTAAACATCTTGGGTTCTCATCGAAACACCTCAAGCGACCAATGTTGTTGCATCCCATGGACGCACATTTCAATAGCATCCTCTAAATGCATTTCTCTAGCGAGGCACATGTAACTATTGCAGAATCAAATTATATAGTCATCAATGCTCCCATCTCGCCTTTGGCGAACTTGTGCCAGCTCTACAATCAAGAAGTTTTTTTTCATGGCAACGAAGTGTTTCTTAAAGACTTCTTTCATGCCTGCCCAACTGCTGATAGATCCAATTGGTAAGCAGCTATACCAATGGAAGGCAGGGCCAGTCAAAGACTCAGAGAATTGTCATAATAAAAGTGATGAACCATTAGCGGTATCACCACAAGCTGCCTCAAACTAGGCCAAATGTTCTCTTGCATCGCCAGTCCCATCAAATTGACGTAACTTTGGTAGATGCCAACCTGCTAGGAAAGGCCACCATGTCATGCCATGCTTCATAAGACTTCTATAGTTCACTTTCTAATGATTGAGGTGCTTGCTTCGTGGCGATTTGCTTAAGTCTCTAGTTCACCAGATCTTCCATGATATTGTGATAGCCCTTTAGGGTGCTCAGAGACGCTTGTGACCCAGGATGAGTGCTAGAAAACATATGTGCTTGCTCGTTATGGACTGCAACATCCTTACAAGCAGTAGCCTCAAATTCTTCAATTTGCGGGTCTTTACCCACTTGGAGTGCTACTTGCTGCAGAATTCTTTGACCAGAACTCACCATGACTTCGAAGAAGCTTTCAAACTTGGTGGATAACTGTTCCACCATTCGTCTTTGCTCTCGTACTTGCTCTTCTAAACTAACTCCCTGTGACTTTGATGTTTCTACACCAGATGCAACAATACCATTCGCCGGGGGTATAGAATTTTCATTAATTTGAATGCCCCATACGTGCTGCCGTCGTGTTAATATCATCAAAATGGTCATCTCCATCTGATGCAATGGAGGGCTCAATCTCCTGGTAGGGAGGACAGTTTGGATGGTTCTTTAGAGAAGGAGAATCAGCACTAGAAGCATCATCACTTTGCGTATCGAGTTCTGTCGCCATTTCTTCTAAAGTTCCTCCCGCATTTTGGAGGATGATGGAACACAGCTAAGTATTCACTCCAGGCATGTTTGTAACTTTTTGCAGCTTCTGATGATCTTGGGGGAGTCGAGTAGTGATGTTGATGTAGGAGCGGGAATACATGTCACTCTCAAACAATTAACCTTTCCCAGAAGTTATGGGGAGGCATGGAGCTGCCGATCTCGCTTCTTCTAAAGGTATTGTTTCATCTTCCTTTATCGGCTCATTAGTACTTTGAAACCATGCACGCACTTGGCCAAAGAGAGTTAGAGACATCTTAGGAAAGCATGCCTTTAGATTGGGAACGATCTCTTCATCTGAAGGATATGAAAACTCCTGAGTAACGCAAGGAGCTTCCTACTTGTCGTCGATTACATACTCCATGCAAGCCGTTAGAGTTCCACACATCACAATATTCTTTTCAGCCACATCACCTAGCTTGTTTACCCCTTGCTGATCGTGAGCAGTCCCCCACGACTTGCCTCATGTTTTGCTTAGCAACAACAACTATTTGTTGAGGTCCCTCAATTGAGGTAAGCGGGCTAGGCTATGTTTGTTCAACTCCCTCCATTGGAATAGCTAATTGGACAAGCACTTGCCGACTTCCTGATAATGTGGTATGCAATGTAGTATTCATTTGTTCATCTCGAGACAAAATGGTTGGCGAGTGTGGTTGAGAAGCCACCACCTCTTCTTGATGGGGTACCTCGGGCTGTACCTCCCGTGGTTTTGGAGTCAAATGATTGAGGAGGTAATTGTCCCTCTCATTTTGCTCCAGCTACGGGGAGATATAGAAGATGATATTACCATCTTCTTGATGGATCTCTCTGCTAGCTCGAATGCACACCTCTGTGTGTTCGAGCACCAGATCTTCAAGTTATTGGTACAATGCATGATGATTCTTTTAATGCCTTTGACGTTTGCGCTGACTGATTGTTGGCACATAGTAAGGCCTTGGTGGCAAGGGTGGTGCTACGTGGGGTGATTGCGTAGACTGTCGAGCAATCTGAGCTATTGCAACTTCTTGAGGTATTGCTTGCATTCGGATTCATGCCCTGGGTTGATCCTACTTGAGGAGTGTTCCGAGCTCTCCATTGCTGATTGGCATGAGCGAGTGTTGATTGGTCAGGACACCTTGACCATTGATTGCAATGAGACGGAAATTTAGTCTGTCTTAGATGGGTGCTTGGAGCATGTGGGGGCTTATGCCGAGGTGCCCAAGTTTGGCGCTCGTATTGCAGGCGACGGCTCGCTGGAGAGTACCTTGGTCTGCCATGAGTTTGTGTTGTTACGGGTCTAGTTGATAGATCGCGATCTTGCAGCCGTCTTCATAGTTGACTCATTTGATCATGAAGTTGTCAAAGTTCTTGCCGCAAGCCTTCATCACGAGGTGTCGGAGCCTCGGTTGTGTGCACGGCAAACCTGTTGTTGGTGTGGGAAGAGGATGGATCTCCCTTCATAGAGAGATGTAGACAGGGTGCCAAAACACCTTGTCGAAAAGGACCACCGTTGTTAGTGAATGTGCTAGTTGGCCCGGTAGACTAAGCTTTGCATGTGAACATCATTTCCAATATTCCTTCACGATTGCTCTTCTTACAACTTTTTTGGTCTTTGATGGCTCATGCGCCCAGTCATCTGGAAACAAGTCATACAATGGAGTTAAGGTGCTATGATAACTAAACACCATATCTGTGAGGTCTCTCATGCTAAGCAACCAATCTTCATCAGGAACAGTGATTTGGGAGCTAATCAACTATTGTAGTCGTCGCACCTTCCAATACTTCCTCCTATAGTTACAGAGTGGATGGGGGCTATATGCTCGGCGAGCATTGGCCATAAGCATTTGGAGTTTTTGCGAGACTGCCTCCGAGGACTGCAGCAGCTCGACTTCAATGCGTTGTACTGTCGGCCTGACCATCTTTGAATCAATAGCTGAAGTAGGTGGTCGTAAAGATGTAGCGCGTGCCCGCCTAATCCAAGCTCTGCATGTAATTGTTGAGCACCACTTATGTCTCCTTTGATCTTGGCAACAGCTGAGTTTTTTAGCAAATCATGAGCTTCAAGCATGAGAGTGCAACGTTCCTTCTTTGCCTTGGCAGCAGCCCACTTTTGAGCCTTCTTGGATTGAACCAATTTGAACTGGACTGGCTCTTGAGTTTCATGAACATAGACCTTGCAGCCTTACTCAAAGACCATCACAGGTGGAAACGATCCGAATTGGATCATTTGCGGCACTGGGTATTGTTAGCATAGAAGGATCCGCCTGCAAGGAGAGGACTTATGATCAGCAAAGGCTCTATGCTAATGACCATTGTGCGACACGCCCGTTGTATTTGATGAACGGGCAAAGATGAGACCGACGACCTATGAACACAGCAAAGATGGGAGGAGAACCAGGTCCCATCGGGCGTGCCATTTTGTTTGACGTGAGAAATCGCTCAAGGATTTCTTGCCTCGGTGTGTAAGGTGCGAGCGTGCCAGTGTACTAAAGTATACAAAAATAAATAAACACAAGAATAAGTAGGGAAAGCATGTATTTTATTCATTCATTTTAGAATAACAAAATTACATATTCTCTTTATACATATGCGCTCCATGGCCTACTTTGCATGGCAGATTTGACATAGGCGATGTGATCTCCTGGTTACCGAGGCCTCGGAAGGCTCCTGATTAATTACATCCACGCAATGCACCCACAGAATACCTCCGATTAAACTGCATTGGTCATCATCTTCAGTCTTCACTTCACGTCCTCCATGCATGTGATGAATGTTTAATGCAGATGTGAGCATTGGCATTATCCATAGCCTCGTTGGTCTATGGGGTCGTGATAGCGTGGCCTTTACACTAGCCGCGCCTGCTCATACCATTTGACCTTGTCGGTATTAGACAAACACATAATGGGAGTGATTACAAATGTGCATGATCGATGCCAAGCATGACCAATCTGTCGATAATGGCAGCAAAATCGGTGTCGTGGACATATTAGTAGTCTAGAGCCATTATGGTCGAAATCCATCGGAAGTCGTTCATGCTCGAAACCCATTGAAAGTCATCCATTGTAGAAATTCAACGGAAGGCATCCGCAGACAAGATCTATCGTGGTTGAAAGCCAATGCGGACAAATCCATCAAAAGTTGTCTGTGGAAGAAAACCATCATGTTCAAAATCCATCGGAAGCCGTCTGCGGTCAAAAGTCGTCATGGTCAAAACCCATCGAATGTTGTCCATTGTCAAAATCCATCATGGTCAAAATCCATCAAAAAACCGTTCATGTCCAAAGCCATCATGATCAAAATCCAACGGAAGTCATCCGTGATCAAAGCCATCGTGGTCGAAACCATCAGAAGTTGTCTGTGGTCGAAAGCCATCATGGTCAAAACTCATCGGAAGTTTTCCGTGGTTGAAATCCATCATGGTTGAAACCCATCAGAAGTTATCCATGGCCAAAATCCATCATGGTCAAAATCCATCGAAAAACCATTTGTGGTTGAAAGCCATCGTGGTTGAAATCCAACGGAAGTCATTCGTGGTCGAAAGCCATCATGGTCAAAATCCATCAAAAGTTATCCGTGGTCAAAATCCATTGAAAGTCGTCCATGGTCGAAACCCATTAGAAGTTGTCCATGGTTGAAATTCATCGTGGTTGAAATCCATCGGAAGCTGTCCATGGTCGAAACCCATCGGAAGTTGTCCTTGGTCGAAATCCATCATGGTCGAAATTTATCAAAAAAACCATCCGTTCTCGAAAGCCATCGAAAAATTGTCCATGGTCAAAAACCATCATGGTTGACATCCAATAGAAATCATATGTGGTCGAAATCCAACATGGTCGAAACCCATCAGGAGGCATCGAGCATCGAAGCAGTCGGTAGTTGGAAGCCACTAGACATTAGCAATAGCCAGTTGTCAAATGTTACTCGACATCAGAAGCAGTCAATAATTGAAAGTCATTGGGCATCGAAGCAGCCGGTCATCGAAAGCCACCAGACATCCACAATAGCCGATAGTTGAAAGTTACCGATCATCGGGACCAGCCGGTAGTTAGAAGCCATTGGGCCTCGAAGCAGCCGATAGTCAGAAGCCCCTAGACATCAGAAATAGCTGGTAAGCCCTCATGGTCAAAGCCGTACTCATAGAGCACTATAGCACACCAGTTGAAGGGGACTGTAGCACCATGCTTGAAGTCGTACTCGTAGAGCACTATAGCACCCTGGTCGAAGGTCGTACTTGAAGAGATTGTAGCACACTGGTTGTGGCGGAGTTTGACACCGTTCAACGTTGGATCTTTGCGTAGCGGTATCGCCACAGATTCATTTGTTCCTTAGAAATAATAAGATGCCCGAAGGATCCCAATTGCAGCTATACCTTCTTGGCGTAGAAGTATTCATATACCTCTGGATAGAATCTTCAAGTGACCATTCGCAATCCCCATGGAAGAGAATGAGAAAATTGATACTATGCCACTCCAAAGGAGTGGCTTCGATAAAATGCCACCCTCTAGATGGCAATTGTTAAAATGCCACTCAATACATGGTTATCTCTATGATTTGCCCTTCCAGGGGTTTTAGCCATTTCTTTTTCGACTTTTATTTTTTTTCCACCAAAATTGTATGTGAAATGACCATAATACCCCTTCTCTTTAGGGATCGAGGGGAGCTAGAGCTACGGCCTCGGTGATCTCGCCCGCGCGCCCGGCCGGATGGGAGCGCGCGCACATGGGAAGGGGGGACGCCGACGCCGCCGGCAAGGCCCGCCGCCGCCGCCGCCCGCACGCCTGGGCCGCCTCCGCCCGCACGCCCAGGCCGCCGCCGCCCGCACGCCCGCTGCTCGCACGGGCTTCTCCGCCGCCACCGCCTGGAGGGCTTCGCCGCCGCGCCCGCGTGCACGGACGGGGCGCCGCCGCCCGCCTCCTCCTGCTGGGCTTGCCGCCTCCGCCCACGGGTGCCGCCGCCGCCAGCGGCGGCGCCTCTCGTGCCGGCGGATCTGGGAGCCGCCGGCGGCGCTCCCTCCCATGGTCCCCCGCACCGAGGGGGTTCCCGACCGGCGGCGCTGCTGAGATGCCGGGCGACACAACGCCGCCCACCGCGCCCTCGGCCTCCTTCTCGTCCTCCTCCCTCTTCGGCGGCGACGAGCTCTTCGAGTCGGCGCCCGGGCCCCTCGTCTTCCTGCCCCTGCTCCTGATCCAGCGGGCGGCGGCGGAGGCGGCCCGTGCCTGCGGCGGCAGAGGCGACCCGTGCCTGCGGCGGCGGCGGCGGAAAAGCCCGTGCGGGCAGCGGCGGCCCGGGCGTGCGGGCGGAAGCGGCGCGGGCGTGCGGGCGGAGGCGGCCCGGGCGTGCGGGCAGCTGCGGCCCAGGCGTGCGGGCGGCGGCGGAGGCGGGCCTTGCCGGCGGCGTCGGCGTCCCGTCGTTCGGTCTTCTCTGCTGGAACGAATCAACGGAGAGAGAGACTCAGAAAGAAATGGCTAAAGAGAAGGGGTATTATGGTCATTTCACATACAATTTTGGTGGAAAAAAATAAAAAACTAAAAAGAAATGGCTAAAACCCTGGAAGGGCAAATCATAGAGATAACCATGTATTGAGTGGCATTTTAACAATTGTCATCTAGAGGGTGGTATTTTATCGAAGCCACTCCTTTGGAGTGGCATAGTATCAATTTTCTCGGAAGAGAATACATATATAGTACTTTTACTGAATAACTAAACATTTTTGTGAGGGTGGAGTATATACTTGTTATATATGCATACATACAATGCACCATCGTCTTAACTACAATCAAGGCAAAGCAGACAACATAATGACCGTACTGGTAGTAAATTTACACACAGACGTCAAGCAGGTACACACTTGGGTCATTATTTAGAACTTACATAAGAAGCATAGAAGACCCATAGTTAAGGACTACTAGTAGAGGATAAACACATACTTAATCCCCTAAACTGAATACGGCCGATATCCATCGATCGTGCACACGTTTTAGGGAATATAACATGCATATAAATAGGTAGACTTTCCTTCTTACGATCGAGTTCATCAGTTGGCGACAACTCGAAGCTTCATCCCGGCGCCGCAGTGGCCGGGGACGCCGCAGATGAAGTAGTTCACGCCCTTCTTGAGATCAAACTTCTCGCTCCCTGCCGTCGAGGCTGCCGACTCCGCGGCGCTGTGCACCTTGCAGCTCCGGTACTCCGACGCGCCCACGGCCACCACGTTGTGCACGCCCGGCTGGTAGTTGAAAACTGCACGCACAAGTATGTTAGTTCTCCCCAACGTTACCCTAGATAAGCTCATCACAAGGTTGCACGTTCAATGTACGCCCTTTTTGTTACATATTATCTTCTTGTATATATACTACCCCCATTCTTTTTAATTTATGTTTTAATCATCGATATGGTCTCCAATACACACATTTAACATTTACCTTTTCTAGTTATATGTTAGTAAAAACTATTTAAAATATAATAATGTGAAAGTATTTTTTATGGCCAATCTAGCGATATCGTTTTTATATGACAGGTCTGATATTTTTGTGCTTCTTAACAGTTGAAGTTTTAAAAGGTTGGATGGATGTATTCTTAAACGACGTCTAAAAAGAATGGAGAGAATATATAGAGAGATTGGATCAGTTTTGTTGACTTCTTTATTTTAGAACACGCAATAGCTTTCTGCGCCATTACATTAATAAAGAAGAAAGAAGTCTGATACATCTCTGTAGTTTTGTGACTTGTTATGTTAGATAACCCTTGATGTGTCCGCTATTGGTAATCTGAGCTTTCCTTAACCCGTTAGAACAGTTCGAAGTTAGAACTTGGGACTTCTAAGCCACATACTACGTACTTTTTTGTAACTTTGAGGCTTAGTTAACCTTACCATAGATATAAGCTCAAAAGTGAACCACTTGTTTAACCCTAAATGGCTGAAGAAGTCCCAATCTTCACATGTCTTGCAAGTTTAACATCACAGACACACACACACACACACACACACACACACACACACACACACACACACACACACACACACACACACACACACACAGAGAGAGAGAGAGAGAGAGAGAGAGAGAGAGAGAGAGAGAGAGAGTGTGTCTACCGAGCATGTCGCCAGCCGCGAAAGAATTCCCACTGGCCCAACTGTCATATGCAACGGAGAAGCCCCAGCCCTTTGCGTCTCCAACGACATGGGTTTCAGCAAGTACTGTCGCTGAACACATAAGAAACATCAAACCAAGAACCACAAGGCTTGCACTGCAGCTGCCTCTTCCCATGGCTGAATAATATGCCTAAGAAGATCTTGCTAGTTACTACTGCAAAGTGTAGTGTTCTTGTCTAATTTGATGTGCTTCCATTCAATTGCAAGCTTCATGGTCCTATATATACCGGTCTGTTGCTGTTACGTACCTGTTAGTGCACATGTACTTTTTGATTCCTTAGTAAGTATAGTTTGCCGTTATATATCCTTCCCCACCAAGCAGCGGTGGTGTATGAGTAAGCTAGCATGAACACGCTAGGTCTTTGTCTTAAAAATATGACCTCCAATTATGGTACAATTTCTAGCTAGAAAAATTTTATCATGCTGTTTCCGTATCTACATTTTTTAGCTATGATGAATTGTGTTTGGTGAAAAAGTGTGTGTAATATGTAAACAAAGCACATGAACAATAGTCACTCCTCTATATATCCAAGTAAAGCCACTGGTGAGGGAAGACTAACAGCACATTTTGACGGAACACTTCACATACTAACAACTTTGTGATAATTGTATATAAAAATACTCATGACCTGCACCAACTACATTCATCTACACCATTGAATCAAATTTAGTACTACGAGTTAATACATAAAAAGTTAGTACGGGTAGCTGCGCTCTAGTTTTACCAGTAAACCCTGGATTGGGATCCTCTGCCTTCGCGCACAGTGAAGTCACGGTGACTTCACGCGATCTGAGCCGTCCGCGGGAAAAATGACGGCCCAGATCAGATGTTGCTACAGTATTTTTTACTGTAGCTACAGTAAAAAATACTGTAGCTACAGTAAAAAATACTGTAGCAGCATCTGATCTGGGCCGTCATTTTTCCCGCGGACGGCTCAGATCGCGTGAAGTCACCGTGACTTCACTGTGCGAAGGCAGAGGATTCGAATCCGTAAACCCTAGGGCCCTTCCTATGAATTCTCCCATTTTCACTTCTATAAGCGGTTGATTTACAGACGATGTACTTTAATTAGGTACAGTGGAGTACGTGCAACCACGCCTCTAGCACAAGTAGTAAACAAACTAATCAGTGAAGAATGGTGTCACCTGACCTCATCCCTTCATATGAATACCCCCATCTTTCCAGCTGTGGCTAATAACTTATGGCTATTGCTGATGACTTTTGATCCTAACACGAGTGCTTGTGCAAATGAACCAAATGTCGATAAACTGATAAATCGTTTCGAAAAGACTGTTCTGATAAGCCACTTTGAAAAGACAACGAAAAAGCCATCTTATTTATTTGTTCGAGAAAAATCATAAACTATAAGTTGAAAAGAACAAGAGCATCACCTCCCCTCTTGTTGTATGTAAGGTTGTCATGCAAGATACATGTTCATGGTTCTCATGCAAGATACATGTTCATTCAATTCTCTCTCCCTCTCTCTCTCTCTCTTCTACACGGACAAAAATCTGAAGTGGAAGCAGCTGGTGTCACTACATTGTGGATGCCTGGCCTAATGTAAGCTTTCGTGTGTGTGCACGCGCATCAGTGGTGAAATCAAATGATATTAAGGATAAGTTCATCTTTTTGTAGTTAAGATTATATTTAAAAAAGCTAGCCAAAAAGCGACGCATATAGTGCAAGCCAACCAGGCAACAAGTTGAAAGTCCTCCATGTTTTGTGGTTATTATCCTGATTTTTTTTCACTTAAGATAATGGTCATAATTCAAGGTTTATGGAACCACCTCTTGGTGTGGAGATAGAGTCATGAGTGTATGACTCCACCCACCAGGGCTCAAATCCTAGCATCCATATTTATGCACACACGAGTGCGTTTCAGTAAGACTTTTGTGAAGTTCTCAGATTTATCCCTAGCCTCCATTTGTTTAGGTGTGTGCAAAGGAGACACTCGTGTGTCTATGTGTGTGGTGTGCACATGTGTATATTCCTTGTAATCGCAAAAAAAAATAATTCAAGGTTTATCACTACTACAGAAAAGATCATCACAAACAGCTCAAAAACATCATTATAGATGGTTTCGTAAGCCGTCTAAGTTTATGAGTCAGTAATGACATGAGGTCATCACAAACGGTTTCTACTAAAAATGGTCTGTGATAGTTGACTATCACAGATGGTTACGAGTTAATAACCGTCTGTGATATATGTTATATTCCTAAATCTATTTATGTTTGTTGGCTAGCCTCAGGAAATGCTAGCCATGCCCTTTGAAACAAGCAGATCAACCCAGTATCTATATATTCAATTCACATTCATTCATTTCAGAAACAAGAATATCTATTTCACAAATTAATTAACTAAAATGAAATAAATTATCCCTCCATGAACAAATACGCACATGAACAATTAAGCTCAATCTTACCCAATGAAATTCATTCTATACTGTGGAACACCACATCTTCTTTTATGACCTCAGACATCAAGAAGTACGCATATTGTCCTCGAATATGTTTGAGGTCAACTTGTTCCAATTGAGTTGTAGCGATTAATGTCGTGCATACATATATAAATTGATAAGTATAAAATAATTATCACAAGATTGACAAACCTGAGGATCATTTGTATTCAAGGAACTGAGTAGTTGCATGTTGCCGCAAACATAGAATCCATAGGTGTTGCCCGGTGGCTATTGGTGGCATTGCAAAAATAGAATTTGTTAGTTCGAGAGACATTAGTATGAAGTGTTATATAGGATTATTGTGTACTAGCGAATACTATAAAATCTAGATCGTGCCGTACCTCTGTAACGTACATGGTGAACGGCCAACGTGATTTCAAAAGGTTAGCCTTAGTCATTGGGAAGAAAGGAAATGCTACAATAGAGTTATCTATGAAAGAAACATGTTTACCTATCGATTGTTGGACAACTGTGTAGTCAATTTTGTTCTTCTTTAGGGATCAAGATATATTATCTTGTTCCATTTTGGTACAATTATAATTAGAATCCAGTGGAAACTATACAAGTATTCGTCATGGTCATTAAACCTAAGTTCGTGTTGCTTATATAGTATATCAACAAGTATAGCCACTAATGCAGCATTTACCCTGGGTTGTAGGGCATAAGTATGAATTCCTTGTTGCGGTAAGCCACCAATGCCATTATCATGTGATTTTCAATGAATGATGCATCCTCCTTGATGGTATCCATAGGGACCAAGCGTGGGTCGAGGAAACCAACTGGTGATTTTGTTAATCTAGCTTTAGTCACCATATATATATATATATATATATATATATATATATATATATATATATATACACACACACACACACACACACACACACACAAAAGCAATGAGTTATATATGACATTTATTGGTACTACATGAACATAGACCGTGATTGTACACACTTACAGTATCCAGCATCAAATGAGTGAGGCGTCGAGGGCATTAAGTGTGAAGAGAAAGAATAGGTCTTCGAAGGTCACCGTGAAGACACAGTCATAAATATCGTGCTGAAGATGATGCGGCCTGAACTTAACAGTGACACCCAACCGTCGTTGTCCCTCTGGCTTGTTGACCTGTTCCATGTACCATGCATACAATCTCTGGCAAGTTAGTCCTATGGGCTCTATCAAGATGACCAATGGCTCTCCTAGCATGAATTTTAGGGCCAATGACAAGTAGGGATATCATCATCAATCTTCTTTGATTTGCCCTTGCCACCTCAGTCGTAGGTCGACTTCACGGTAGTTGATCGGGCACGAAATGTAAATGCACTGCGCCCTTGCTGCGTCAGTGCAGGTAGCTTTGGTGCATATCACCCCTGTCGAATTAGCACTGGTGCAGATAGCTCCTGTGGACTTGGCACTAGTGCAGATAGCTCGAGTGGACTTGGCACTAGTGTAGATAGCTCTTGTGGACTTAGCACCGGTGTAAGAGCCTCCAGGTAGGTGTCCCTCTTGGACCACTGGATGAATGTTTCGATGGCTTGCCCTAAAGTCACGACCTCATCATTTGGGGGGCATCTGCAGTGGAACGATCTCAAAATTGGCATGAACATCATCCACTTTCACTTTTGCAAAACCTAACGCTAGAGATACATCATGCACTAAGGCCCCGGGCCAAGATGGATACGCCAGTCCCCAAGAAACACATAGAGCAATGGAGGCATATCTTACTTGGAGCTTGCACTTCGTAGCCACCTACATAATGATACAAAATTAGCTACTCCAACAGGCCTATCAATGGATCAAGCATTTCAAAGATATAATTATTACCAGGATATCATCGACATTAAATTGGTGCTCACTTTTCGAGGTAGGGTTGGATGCGCAGCTACTCCGACAGTTGGGGGCTGCCTAGCACAGGAGCGGTGGGGGCTTCCTGCTGATTTTTTTCTATACTTTTTCATCTAATCTCTGACATACCTTTACATCTCATCTCTAAGGGATACCATAATGACCTCTCATAGCCGTGCCTTGTTCTCGACTTTGGTCTCTTCCTGCTTTGATATGCTTCGGAATCCTTTGAGAAACCATGTTTTCAAGGAATATAAAGACCAAGGCCTCTCATACAACCTAGGTGCTCCTTATTTCCCAGAGCCACGGAGAGTATATCTCTCTCGCTAACTACTTGGAATGAGCCTTCAAAAGATTCTACACTTAGTGTTTCCTGCAAAAGTTCGACATGTCATTTCACTTCCTATGAAGTTTTGGAGTAATTACAAACTAAGTAGTTCGATATCTTACTAGGCAGCAGGACACTTTCTCGTTTGCGGGGTTTTGAAAGGAGATGGCCCCCGATGACACGGTAGATAACCTTGCTCTTATCCAGTTTTGGATGCGCTCATTAGGGATCTCAGCAAATGACGGGGAGGTATCCCGCAGGATTGCCTACTCGTCCTCCTTCCTCCATTGCGGAATTTTACCCGCATACCCAGTGGTGCCAAGTCTGTGGGGGTGCGTGTTTTTTGCCTGGAGGGCCCTGTGCATTGCACTTTTACTCCTAAAATTATCTGTTATCTTCATCACCACAAACTCTTGCTGTTGCAGTTCCAAGAATGGATACTTGTGGATGAGCGTCAGATCCATCTCTATGTATTGCTTGACAAGCAGGCTCTTGAAGTTCTTCCACGCTTTGCACACTGCTAGCAATGCATGTCATCACACGGAGGCCTAGTGTTCTTCCGAAATCTCGAACGATCGAAAAACTTCTGTCACTAGCTCACTTTTCAGAACTTCAGTCACATTCTTCTATGAATTGAACGTGATCTCAATCAGTTCCTGTGCAACTATTCCAACCATTCTCTGAAATGCACGCGAACATGAGTAAACACAGATAGATCTTTGGAGATGCGATACGTCTGCGTCCTTTTTATCTTTCTTATATAGAGAAACAACACACAAGACTCCATAACCAACGCGGCATCCCATGTTGAGAGCCCTACACGAACACACCTTGACTTTCCTTTACAACTTATGTGAATCCTAGTTACATGTGGACTCTGATTCTTGACCTTTTACGACTACGGCTGCTACATGGTAAGAAGAAGAATATCTTGTTGAGCTATATCAAAACAAGAATGGTAAGAAGAAGGCGCATGAAGTTCATGAGACACACTTTGTTGCTCGATAAGCAAAGGATCAGGAGTTTGATACTATGGCTCTTGATGAGAAGATTGAAGAACCAGCCATCAAGGATGCCAACGAAGATGTCCAAATGGAGGATAATGACAATGGCGATCTTCTTGGTGATGATTATGAAGATCTCTATGGGGACTTAGTGTAGTCTTCCAATTTGTATCTTAACTATTATCAGATATTTATCTATTAGTGGTGTGTGCACTTAGTTTAGATTTTGTTCATGAAAAACTTTTGGTTATTGTAAGCTTTATGAGAGCATAGTTATGGTGTGCCTGCAAACTTATACATTTATTACCTAGATTATTAATGAATTAAGTTCTATTTTAAAGTCTTATCTTTCGTGAACAATTAATTGTTATTAATGCTTTATTATAGAACCTATGTGAGATCCAATGACGGAGGAAGAGAAAATATGTATTGTAGTCATTTGTACCACTGATACTATTCTTAGAGAAAATAAGTATTTTTAGACACTATAGAGCAAGACTAGATATATCCTTACAATCACTGGGAGTAATGCTCATAAATAGGCACAGGAAGAGCCGCTATTATTCTCCCAATGGGTACCAGAATAATCATAGAAGATGCTTTGTTATACACTAAATCTAAATGCACACTCTTAAGTTTTAAGGATATTCATGCAAATGGTTTTCATGTAGAAATTACTGCGGAACATGATATTGAATATTTGTTCATGACTAAGGTTGACGAAATATGAAAGAAAAGTGGTTGAAAAGATTCCTTCCTTCTCATCAAGATTATATTACACACATATAAAACCCACTAAAGTATATGTTGCAATGAAAGCAATTTTTAAGCCCAGAATATTTTAAACTTTCACATGATAGAATGGTTGGTAATGATGTAAATAATTATGCTGGCCATTGATGACGGGAAAAATGGGTGGTGACCCATCTCCGTGTCATTACAGACAAGTTGGCTACATTTTATTGGAAACGAGATAAAGGAATCAGGTATTGCAGGTCCATTACTTCCATAATTAATACATTTATATAAAAATTCTATTAATTACATCTCTTTTGTGAGAACCCCTGATTAAGAATTCCAACATACATGTTATAACAAAATCAACATATGACAAATACAAAATGTAAAGAACTTGGTCTTCAATCTTGTCGCAATTGGTGGGTGTTAGTATCAACCAACATAGTCGAAATATCATTGACGACCAACATGGTCAAAATATCATTGATGACCAACGTGGTCGAAATATCGATATCGACCAATGTGGTCGAAATATCATTGACGACCAATGTGGTCAAAATATCAGTATCGACCATCGTGGTCGAAATATCATTAATGACCAACGTGGTCAAAATATCCATATCGACCAACGTGGTCGAAGAATCATGTTTGACCAATGTGGTCAAACTATCATTGTTGACCCACATGGTCGAAACAACACTGACAACCAACGTGGTCGAAATATCAGTATCAACCAACATGGTTGAAATATCATTGTCGACCAACGTGGTTGAAGAATCATGGTCGACCAACATGACCAACGTGGTCGAAGAATCGTCGCTTTGAATACCATTCATTTCAAGTACTGTTCATTCGAGTACTGCTCATTTTGAGTGCTGTAGCAGCCAAAGTCTTCCGCACGTAAGGAAGTCAAAGAAGTCTTCTGAAAGTTGGAGTCTTTTGAGTACTCAAGGCACTTGAAGGGGTCTTTCGAGGGGAGATTCAATTTTTTGCCACTCTTAAGATTGACCAATTCACTCTGTCACTTACATGTGGGGGTCACCTGAGTCACTGACAACAGGCCCGGGTGGCAAATCTGTTGCCACTCGAGTCATAAGGGTGGCAAATAGTTAAATTTTCCGTCTTTCGAGTACACGAAGCTTACGACCATGAGAGGCAAATCCAACACCGACGTCGAAGAAAAGCCTCGGGCTGAAACTAACATGGTTGAGACCCATGTAGGCTGCAATTGCTTTATTTTTTTTGTTAGATATCTATATAGACCATCAACTAGTCGAAGCTACAGTGAACTAGTCGTAAGGTCGTCTTGCCATGGTCGTGGCTACTGATCACATGTATCTTTTCATGTCTCTTCCTTAATTCCTTATCTCCCATGTATCGTTTCTTTAAACCGGTCATAGCAGATTTTAGCCGTCAGCATAATTTATTAATTTAATTATGATGGTGATTATTATTATTATTATTTTAAGTTTGATGACAAAATTGGTGTCAACAGATGCCCTTTCGAGGTTCGGGTGCAAAAAATATTCGTTTTTGGATCCGGAACTCAACAAGTATATATGTGTCATGTATATTTTTGGTATATTTTGGATAAATCCAATGTATGTTTTGTTGGATGCGGATATATGAACACATTTTAGGGTCATGCACGTACATGGACCATACAGCCATGCGTGTGTTGGTTTTGGTCGTGTACAAAATCTGAGGTATGGACTCTCTTGTCATCAGTGCTTATCCACTCTTATATTTTAGTAAGAATTTGATCTGTGAGCAACGTGCGTCATTTCATTTGACTGATTTGCACATGATTTACGGGCTAACCGATAGCATACGTTCTCAACCTTTATCTTTCATGGTTATCTATCCTCTCCTTTGATTTCCACCTGAATCTAAAACTTGGAGTCAAGTTTTCCTTCTTCTGATTGAGTCATCAGCACTTCTTCGACACTCGGTATGACTAGTTATTTATCGCTCGACTTGTAGTCTTAACTTCTTATTTTGTCCGCTTGTTTCTGTGCATGGGCACGCTAGCTTTGCGTAATACACATTTATGGGTGCTATTAGATCAAGGCACATGCCTCGCAAGTCATTCACATGCGAGAGCGCGTGAATGACTTGCGAGGCATGTGCCTTGATCTAATAGCACGATGAGCGAGCGCGTGGTTCAATACTTGTTGGAGAGCACAATGTGATCATCCTACATGGTTGAAATATTTTGGTCAACCAAGGTGGTCGAGATATCATAGTCAAACTGGCATAGTGGGAATGTTTCGATCGGTCGGCGTGTTCAAACTATTTTACTCGACCAACGTGATCGAGATATCATGGTCGACTGGCACAGTCGAACTATTTTAGTTGACCAACGTGGTTGAGATATTATTGTCGAGCCAACATAGTTGAACTATTTTAGTCGACCAACATGCTCGAGATATCATGGTCGATTGGCATGGCTGAAGTGTCACAAGATAGAACTAGCGTAGTTGACCACCATGGTCGACGCCACATGGTCGAGGGTCAAAACTCATGACGCGTTGGAGTATAGCTCTTTATACCACAATTTAAGCTAGCATGGTTCTAGCGTGATTATATATATATATATATATATATATATATATATATATATATATATATATATATATATATATATATATATATGACGAGTGTTTCATGCACCCAGGTGCCTAGGCACCCATATCAATACCCGTTGATTTGCTTTGAGATTCGCAACGTTTGATGTGGGTATCTTCTTATACCCATAAAAAGTATGTTTGAGATGACAAACTCCGAAAAAAATTAAATTCAACTTCAGTTTAACTAGTTTGAACTATTTTTATGGTATATACTCACTGTAGTCGCATTGAACTCAAAAGTAGTTCAAACTAGTTTGAACTAAGTTCAAAACTTACTTACCATAAATATATCAAGGGTATAAAATATTTTCATACCCAAACTCAAAAAATTTATCAATCATACACGTGTATCGGACGGTTCTTGATGTGGGTGCCTTCTGTAATTTTTCTATATATATATATATATATATATATATATATATATATATATATATATATATATATATATATATATATATATATATATATATATATATATATATATATATATATATATATATATAGAACGAGTGTTTCATGCACCTTGGTGCCTAGGCACCCATATCAATACCCGTTGATTTGCTTTGAGATTCGCAACGTTTGATGTGGGTATCTTCATATACCCATAAAAAAGTATATTTGAGATGTCAAACTCCGAAAAAAATTAAATTCAACTTCAGTTTAATTAGTTTGAACTATTTTTATGGTATATACTCACTGTAGTTGCATTGAACTCAAAAATAGTTCAAACTAGTTTGAACTAAGTTCAAAACTTAATTACCATAAATATATCAAGGGTATAAAACATTTCCATACCCAAACTCAAAAAAATTATCAATCATACACGTGTATCGGACGGTTCTTGATGTGGGTGCCTTATGTAATTTCCTATATATATATATATATATATATATATATACTCATAAGGTTTTGGAGTTTTTTTGCACCATAGTTTAAGCTTATATGATTTGGAGCATTTTTTGTACCACAGTTTAGGCTCGTAAGGTTTTGGAGTGATTTATTTTGCACCATAGTTTAAGCTCATATGGTTTGGAACATTTTTTGTACCACGGTTTAGGCTTGTAAGGTTTTGGAGCGATTTTTTTGCACCATAGTTTAAGCTCATATGGTTTGGAGCATTTTTTTTATACCGTAGTTTAGGCTCGTAAGGTTTTGCAACATTTTTTAAGCGTAATAACGGTTTAAAATTTTTCCATTTATCGGTGGTGGAGAATATTCACCGTCCGAAGAAATAATTTTATATGCACCGTTAGAATACACTTCCTTTACGATGTAAGGGACTTCCTATTTAGGCTCAAATTTCCTTGCATCGAATGTGTGATATTCATAGGGTGAATAATAGCGAGAACTAAATCTCCTTCTTTGAATGACCTTGTTTTGAGGTGCTTATCAAAATCTCGAGACATTCTAGCTTGGTACGCTTCTAGGTTTTGTAATGCTTGAAGTCATTTTCCTTCGAGACGTTCCAGTTCCTCAAATCGTAATTTAGTGGCTTCTTCTAACAGTTTCTCATGCATAGCGACTCTCAAAGAATTAATCTGTACTTCCAACGGTAAGACTGCTTCTCCTCCATACACTAGGGAGTACGGAGTCATTCCAGTTGGTGTGCGTGTTGTGGTCCTATACGCCCACAACGCTTCGAGCAGCTTTTCATGCCAATCTCGCTTGTTCTTTGAGACTACCTTCTTTAATAATTTGCACAGGGTTTTGTTAAATGCCTCGGCTTGTCCGTTGGCTGCTGCATTGTATGCTATAGAAAAATGGTGCTTTATTTTAAATTTTGCGCACAACTTTTTTCATTTGTCTGTTTTTGAATAGTGACCCGTTATCGGATATAATTCATGAGGGGACACCAAAGCAATATATTCTTATAAAATTATCTACATTCTTGGCCTTAACTTCTATTAATGGTATGACTTTCGCCCATTTAGAGATAATCAGTCGCTGTGAGAATGAATTTATGTCCTTTAGAAGATGGCAGTTGAATTTGTCCGATTATATCCATCCCCACATTTCAAAGGGCCAGGACATGTTGGTAAGATGCAATGGCTCATGTGGTTGATGGATGAAGTCAACATGTACCTGACATTCGTGACACTTTTTTGCAAATTTCAAGGCATCTTCAAATATTATGGGCCTATAACAGCCTAAATGTTTTAGTTGATAATACAGTTTAGGACCGGATTGATGTGCACCAAAAACTCCAGCATACACTTCCTTCAATGCTTCCATACCTCATTTCCAGCGAGGCAATGTAGCAGGATGTCATCATACCAATACCGATGAAGCGTATCATCTATACATATGTAATGAACTAACCTTCTTCGGATTCTTATTCTTTCACAAGAATCAAGAGGTAGATAACCATGAAGTAAATAATAGGTAATGGAGTCTGCCAATCTCTGATTTTGATTTCACATGTATCGTGAGCTTGTAATATATATAATGGGAAAATTGAATATATAGGACTGAGTTGGGAGTACTTTTGCAAAATAGGATCAAGTTATTTGTCCTCCTAAATATAGGACTGAGTTGTACAGCTTCTTGCAAATATAGGACTTTTCCCATTTTAATTTCATTTTCATTTTTCAGCCCCTTTTCTCCACGCGAAATGACTATTTTGCCCTCTTCTTCCTCCCTGGCTTGGCCGCGCCGCCGCCGCCGCTCCCTCGCCTCCCTCGGCCCGCGCCGCCGCCGCCGCTCCCTCGCCTCCCTCTGCCCGCGCCGCCGCCGCTCCCTCGCCTCCCTCGGCCCGCGCCGCCGCCGCTCCCTCGCCTCCCCCGCGCCGCGCCACCGAGGGAGGCGAGGGAGCGGCGGCGGCGCGGGCCGAGGGAGGCGAGGGAGCGGCGGCGGCGCGGCCAGGCCAGGGAGGAAGAAGAGGGCAAAATAGTCATTTCGCGTGGAGAAAAGGGGCTGAAAAATGAAAATGAAATTAAAATGGGAAAAGTCCTATATTTGCAAGAAGCTGTTCAACTCAGTCCTATATTTAGGAGGACAAATAACTTGATCCTATTTTGTAAAAGTACTCCCAACTCAGTCCTATATATTCAATTTTCCCTATATATAATAGATGCTCATCTTGCGCTGCTTTATAATTATTATCTTTCAATATACGAGTCAAACATTATTGAGCACTAAAACATCAAACAAAAGATCATTATTCAGAATAACAAAATGTCTCTAATAAACCCCAACCAGAACCCCAGAAAACCATCCATCTCCCCAATCCATTCCTCTGTCTACTCTCGAAGCAAGAAAGGAAAGAAACCAAAGTGCCACAACGAAGCCATGGCGATTCTCTCCCTCTCCCCCTCCCTCTTCCCTCCCTCCGCCGTCTCCTCCTCCTTCCCATGCAGGCCCGCCTCCCACCTCCACCCGCGGGTCCCCTCCCGTTCCACTCTCGTCTGCCTCGCTGCGGCGCCCAAGGTGCCCCTCCCCATCGCCTCTCCGGCCTCCCTCGGGGACGACCCCGCGAAGTGGGACCCCGCCGAATGCGATGCCCTGCTCCGCGGCGGCGAGCAGGTCGCCTCCGTGCTCCAGGAGATGCTTACGCTGGTACGAGTGTTTTCCACCTATTCCATTTGGTTCTTTTACTAACTAAGGTTGGAGCTGTTATTCTTTTCAGTCTTGTAGAAATGTTTCATGAATTGGCAATTTCTTTGGTGATTTGTGGGTAGTAGACTAGTAGCTGTGATGGTGGCTCATGAAGATGGCAACTTCTTGTATTTTCGAGCTAAATGGGTGGTTAATAGTTTTTATTTTACTTTGAGATGTTCTTTAGTGACGAAATGTTCTACTGGTTTCTTTTGCATCTCGGTTAGGTGGTAAATTATATCATTTTTTTGGTTTTCTTCTTGACAAATTGACAAAGATTTTTTTTTTTTTTGCTCATTTAACCCATTGCAACAATTACTATATCCTCCATTGCATTATTTGACAGTGTTTTAATTTGGGATAGACTATAATTTGTATTTAAATTCTCGAACAACTATCAATGAAGAAATCTTGAATGGTGAATCAGATATTCTCAGTATGCTATGCAGAATTTCGAGGTTCACGGTGTGGGAAAATTGCTATAATTTGCTACTATTGAGGGTTTCGCAGTAGTATCACTGTATTATTGATACGGTGTCTGTATGCTGGTGTTGATGGCTTGTTGCAGATGGAGGACATGGAGATGGATGGTGCGTTTGAGCCTGTGGCCGTGGAGGTGGTGACGCAGGGAGTCATTGGGAAGAGGGTCGATGAGATGGAGTCTGGCTTCCTAATGGCGCTTGATTACATGATACAGCTTGCGCAGAAAGACAGCGATGATGAGGTAACTTGATACATTCGTTGCTGAACTCAGCCGAAGTACTAGGATTCTACATCATTGACCAGCTTCTCTTCTTCTCTAAATGACACTGCCTCATAGATCATTCAGCATAACAGAGGACAAAAAGTTGTGGGTTGTCATGGCTTTGCCATATTGTAATACCAAAAGGATGCGTTATCTCTTTAGACGTTTCTCCAATGCCTTAAGTTGTATGGATTTACTCATGTTAAGTTGCTGGTTAGCATCATTTGAACCTGCAAGCAAGTTCTTCTGGAAGATTCCATTGAGAACGCTTTGTAGCAAAATGATGACTCTGAAGCCCACAACTACTGTTGAGACATGCTTACTAGTTTAAGGCCCTAATCTTGGTTACTCAGTTTAAGTTGCTCATTAGCCTTATCTGGACATGCACTTAAGTTCTTGAAGACATCCTTGAAAATGCATTGCAGCAATGTGATAGAGATGAGGTCCATGACAGATATACTGAGGCATTGTTATGCAGACCAGATTAATGATAGTTATCCTGCTATATGCTTTGCCCTGTTTTTCGAGCTTTGTCTACTTGCCTTACACAATAGTTTTATGATGACAGCGCAAGTCTCTTCTTGAGGTAGTCAAGCAGACTGTGCTAGACCATCTCACAAAAAAATGCCCTCCACATGTAAGTATTGTTTCTACTGCGAAAAAATTTCTTATGTGGGAATATCAAATTTTTATTTCTGTAGGCATAATTATGCTTTCTGACCAGTCTACCCATTTTACGAAACAGGTTCAAGTGGTTGGACTTCTTTGCCAGACTGAAAAGAAAGAGAGCAGGCATGAATTACTACGTCGTGTTGCTGCTGGTGGAGGTGTGTTTAAAAATGATAAAGGCCTGAAGTGCCAACTTCCAGGGGCAAATCTTAATGACATTGCAAACCAGGCAGATGATCTGCTGGAGGTAAATTGAAGAGCATGAATACAGTCGTGCATTCGTGATGATCTTATATGCACTTTGAACTCTTCATGACTTGTTTCTTTTAAATTCTTTTATTGAATGATTTATTTTATTAATCACATCCTCGGCCAAAATCTTAATTCTCATCCAATGTTATGGAGCAACAGTATTGTTGGCATGTTGAACATTGGCTCTAGTTGCTACACAGTTATTTGAATCATTACTGTAATCACTTCTCACATATCTCAAGTGAACATACAACATAATGAAAAGATTTTACACTCTTCAAGAAAGAATATTGACAACCTAAACAGACTACACTACTAATAGTTGTAAATCATCCTATCAGTTGCCTCTTAACTGCTCAGAAACTTGTGTAGTTTTCTTTCTGAAGTGCATATAAGCACCTACCTAATTAATAGCCGTGACACACATGAATATTGTATCTGCCAATAGTTATGCTGGGGCATGCAATCACAAAATGTATGATAATATATTTTTATTGTGTAACAATGATATTATAGTTTTTGTATCATTTGCATATTTGTAGATGTCGAACGGACCATATAATAGTTCTGCCACTAAGACATGTTCCAAAAAAATTATGTAGCGTGAGGCACTTTAGTGTTGGAGGCGTGATACAGTTGACAGCTGGCACCCTAGCTACTATTTAGTGGTAGAGGCATGAGGGGACTTGCAATAATCTGGATTAGCCTTCAGAGTTTGGTTACTTGTATATTTACCATCCAGAAAAGTAATTGATGTTGTTGGTGCCATTTTTGACCTGTTGAGCTGGTAGTTGTAGCCATTGTAACCGTAGATTCCAGTTGAGATGCACTGATGCTGCTTCTACTTCAACTTGGTGAGTCGTGACCAGACATATGCCACCAGCCACCTCCACTGCCACTGTTAGCATATTTGCTCCATCATCCGGATGATGACCAGATGCATTTCTCCTATACTTGGTCTCATCGATGCTTCTTCCACTCCAGCGAGCATAACGACACTCCCCTGCTTCCTTTTCATTGTTTTGAGCCGGTGACCTGATCAGCAAGTCAAAAGTGGCCCAAACAAACATCAATTGTGTTGAAGTATAAGTGAATTATCTGTCTTTCATAATCAGCTTAAACTTTTGGATGAACTGATTGATGCATGCAACTCAATATGGTATCAGAGCCAAGTAGTCCTGAGTTCTAGACCCGCCTGAGGCAATTAAAAAAATAATTGCAGCCTACTTCTATTCCATGCCTGAGGCCTAAGAGAGCCTCCACATGAGGGAGAGTGTTGAAATATAGGTGAATTACCCGCATTTCCTTATAAGCTTAAGATTTTGGGTGAACTGGTTGGTGCATGCAATTTAATATGGTTTCAGATCCAAGCAGTGTTCAAGTAGGCGCTAGGCGGGCGGCCAGGTGGGGCCTAGCGCCTAGGGAGCCTAGGCGGCCAAATTAAAAATAAGGATAACATGCAGATGATAAGTATATATTTGCTATATATCTGAGATCTAACGTCTCAGATCGGGTCATCATATCTTATAACTGATGTTTAAAACAATTAATCAGATTTTAGACCATCTGATAAAGATCCAAAGGTCCACATCTTCTAACCCAAACGGCATAACCCTAAATCCATCCGGCCAACCGCGCCGCCCCGCATATTTGCGCCCGCCTCCCCGACTCTAACCCTAACCCTAAATCCTCCGCCGCCTCCCGCTTATTCGCGCGGTCGCGCCCGCCTCCCCGCTCTCCCTATCTGGCGTTCAGCCGCGCACGCTCCGCATTCTTTCGCGACTTCGCGTGGCTCCGCCCCCAGCTGCTCTCCCTCTCTCCTTCCCCCATCTCTAGTGGATCCGACGAATCCGGCGACGGCGACCGCGGATCCAGCGGCTTCTTTGCTCCTGCCGATGGCGTTGCTCCAGTGGATCCAACGGCCTCTTTGCTCCTGCCGATGGCGTTGCTCCAGTGGATCCGGGGGCATCGACGGTGGAGGCGGCGGATCCGGCGGCGGCGACGGCAGAAGAAGCAGATCCGTCTACGACGACGACGGATCTGGCTGCGGCGACGGCGGAGGCAATGGATCCGGCGACGACAACGGCCGACAAAGCGCGAGCTGACAAGGGATCTCCAGGTGCCTCTCTTTCTCCCTAGAACACCTTTCGTCTGCCCTGGACTATCTTCCTAGACCCGCCTTTGACCCCGCCGATGGCCGCCTTTGACCGCCGACGGCCGCTTAGGCGGGCTCGCCGCCTAGCTCACCGATTTTGGCCCAAGGCGCGGCGGTGGGGCTCCGCCCAGCGCCTAGGCCCGCCTAGGCGGCCGCCTAATGCCGCCTTTTAGATCACAGGATCCAAGAGGTCTTGAGTTTAAGACCCGGTTGACGCAATTAAAAAAATTATAGCCCACTTCTATTCCGTGTCTTAGGCCTATGGAGCCTACACGTGAGGGGAGTGTTGAAGTATAAGTGAATTGCCTGTCTTTTCTCATCAGCTTAAGCTTTTGGGTGAACTAGTTGGTGCATACAACTCAATATGGCTTTGGAGTTAGCTCACTGAGAGATGCCATGATTTGTTTCATGCCTAGTCATGAGGTGGACATGGAACAACACTGTGATGACTACATCAATGTCTACAACTACGATGATGACTATGGTGATCCGTTGGGCTTTCCGGCGTTTGCATCTGCTGGGGTCCGGCGTTTGCATCTGCTGGGGCTGGATCTGGCTCTTCGAAGGGACATGGTGTTGGTGTTTTTGCTACTAGTATCCATTGTCAAAGCCGTAGTCTCTATCTTTCAGTTCGTCAAAGCCGTGCGAGTTCACAAAATTCTGTGTCAGTCAACCGATTGATTTGTTAGCAAGGGTCCATCCTCTTGGATCGAGTGTGGTTCCTTTCTTTTCGCATGGCCGCAGTCGCTACTCCTCTCTGAGCCGCTATAGATAGTAGAAGTTTTAAAATCACCACTTCTCTCTGAGCCACTGTCGTGCTTTCCTTTCGTGCCACCGTCTTGGAGTTCAATCTACGCCACCATGCTTTATGGGTTGCCACACGACCCCGGATGGAGATCTTCTGGCCTTGACACAATTTTCAAGAGTTGCGCACTACGATGACATCTTCAATACTTAGATTTTGGATTTTATCTATTTTAGTGTCAGCCGTTTCAAATGTAATGCTATTGCATACGTCTTGCATTTGAGGAGGATGTTAAGTATATAAGGGTATCTACGGTATTTCCTAATTTCTAGGATTTAACCTTGTGTGTCCCATATACTCTATATATAGCCCTTTGAGCTGATATTAATATAACTAATTAACTAACATTTATTCATCTATTCTCCAATAAATCTAACATGGGGAGTGTTGAAATATAAATGAATTACCCGGCTTTCCTTAACAAATTGGTCTTTTGGATGGTAAATACAAAAATAGCCAAATTCTTGTGGTAGGTCCAAAATATGGTGCAGTCATAGTGGCAGATCAAAATTTTCCCTCGTTTACATTTGTTTCACGAAGAGTTTGCATTGCTATAGACTTCTCTCTCCCGCTTGTACTTCGACTGTGCAAATTTACTACAAAACATCAAATTCATCTGATTAGCATTAGTTACTTATATTAATTTACAATTTGCATTTGAATCATGACATTCCCATTATTGCCAACTTACCATAGACCAATGAGGTAGTAACGCTGGTTATCAATATGATGTTGTAAAGCCTAGCATCTCTAGAATGACATGACACCTGTAAGGTATGTGAGATCCATGAGGATAAATTACCTGATAGGATGAACTGTCCTAAATTGCAGCAGGTATGAGCTTGATAGCAGCCACTATCAAGGTATCAGTGGGTGTAACGCAATGATATATGCATAGCGGTATAATTTATGATATTATGATTTGTTGGACGTTGGTAGGACAATCAATAAGAGATTCTTAAATAGAATCAAATTACTAAAAACACATGATAGACAAAATATTGATCTAGTTTCAATATTCAAACTAATTGTACCTCTACACATTACGGAAATAAGTTATGAACCATTGGCATGCATACATGATACCTCTATGGTACAACAACCTCTCGAAGTGGCAAAGTTCTAAGACAGCTTGTTTGCATGGTGGTCTTGTACTATTGTTTGAAATTTGGAGTCCAATTTCCGTTATTGTGGGTGGGTTCTTTTGGCCTGTGGTTTATGGCTTTTGGTTTACAGTTTTTGAATTCTGACTATTCACGAGAGATAGTACGAAGAAGGAAATAGTCGCATGCGATTTTGGCTAGTATAGCTGAACTCATACAGTATCTACTACGGTCGACTTGTAGACCCTGCTTTGAAAAACGCATCATTTGAAAGCTAGTTACTATAGTAAAAAGTGATAGGACAAAGCCAAAGCCGAGCTGAATCCACCCTTTATTATCAGCTGCATCCAATTAACCATTATTCCCCTCAAGTAGATAAAAGCACCAATTTGTGTGTAAACTAATAATCAGTGTAATATTACAACTCTGAAATTGGTTGGGGCTCAGATGCAACCTCACAAATGACTCAACTAAATCTGTAAACTAGAGTACATATTTTGCATGCACTATGTGCCTCACATTATGCATTATTTAAAAATATCCACAATAGCAATGGTGCTTACACATTAGGTATTCCTTCTCAATATTAAAAAATGCCTGGTCTTTTATTTTACAGAGGGAGAACAAGAGAGGAGCCTGCTACCTTTCAACCAAATACCAGTTACTATAATTGTATTAAATGAGATTTCATGTTTGCTCATCCAAACTTAAAATACAGTGTCAGACATGGAATGCTAGGGTTGTGAATTGATACTTTAATATGTGATGGCAAATTTAAGCTGTAGTTAATATTTGAAATTCTGAAAATGTAAAAGAGATAAGTCACTAGAGGTGAAGTACATGTGGTCTCACTATAATTCTTGATTATGACTAGAAAACATGCTAAAAACTTTTGGAAGAGGGCTGCTTGAAGTAATTATTTTATTTAGATCTCCATGTGAACAGATTGTTCCCCAATCCTATTACCTATTTTTTTCATTATTACTGCAGTCAATGGAATCCAGACCCACAATTCCTGATCGAAAACTTCTTGCAAGACTAGTTATAGTAAGAGAGGAAGCTCGAAATATGATGGGAGGTGGCCTGTTAGATGAAAGAAATGACCGTGGTCTCACTACCCTTCCTGAGGCAGAGGTATGTTTTAAACTTGTTGGTACTCATGAAATTACGCTCTTATAATCATTAATGCCATGTCTAGTTGTAGACTTGAAATATCCTTTTTACAAAGGTCTTCAGAGCACCTAAATTACTTCCCTTTTGGTTGTAGAGATTTGATACATGAAGGAACATCATGATATTGTCAGTTTCCTTACATACTTTTATGACTGACATTATTCAGTTATTTCCAAGGAAACGCATATCTTTACTTATGTACAAACTATTAATTATACATCAATATTGAATGCAAACTTTTAATACCATGATGAATGAACAGGTGAACTTCTTGAGCAAGCTGGTTGCTCTCAAACCTGGGAAAGCATTGGAGAGGATGATCAGGGATGTTATGCATGGCAAAGGGGAAGGTGCTGATAACATTGAAAGTGGAAATGCTGAACCAAATTCTGAACTGGAGCCTCTGACTGGGATATCTGGAAGGGTAAGCTTTGGATACAACTTGGATAACTGTTATCCTCACACATTCACATATAATATGCATCAATCAGACTGTTGACCACACATGCTTACATGAACATCAGGGAAGTGTAACAGGGCGCAAACCACGGCCAGTCCGCCCGGGAATGTTCCTTGAGACGGTTTATAAGGTATTTTGCTGATTGGTAAAACACATTTTTTTCCTTCTAAATGAGCACGTTGGCTCCTTTTAAGTATGTGTATGTGTGGTTTAATTTTCTTTCATTCAATTTCTTCGACTTGTGGTAAGGTCCTAGGTGGCGTATATGCAAATAACACATCTGGCATTACAGCACAACATTTAGAATGGGTGAGCAGCTTGATTCATTCTTTGCAATGATCACTTGCCTTGTATTCCACCCTTGTCTGGAAAATGATGTGGTTTACCCATATTTTCCTGTTATAGGTACATCAAACAACACTGAAAATTCTTCAGGAAATGGCCTTCTAGTGTTGTTATGAGGGGCCCAATTATCTTATTCATCGTAAATATATGGAATGCTTGAGTATCTTCGGCCTTGTCAGCACATGATATTGAAGCCTTGCGCACACAAGGATTATGGTACACACGTTATGGACCTTGTGCGTGATCAGTGGTTTAAAGATTTACAGCACCTTAGGTGGTCGTGAATTGTTTTGCTGAGAAGTGAAGCAGAAGAAATGATGATCGGGCACCTAATGGCCAAGGATCATGGGAAGGATTCGGTATCATCATGTGCAATTCATAAGTAACTTAGAAGCTTGAAAAGGCATACGATCAAACGGTTAAGATGATCTCGAGTATAGCTTTCTTCAAGTAGTCCTGACACAGCTGCATCTTGTTGCACTAGCCAAGTGAACAAATAACTACTAGATCAAAAAGGGTTTAGAGGCTTGAAGTTCTCTTAGATAGTAGTTTCATTGTGTTCCTTCGCAGCCTATAACTTTGTATTTGCATATGTAGTTGTTTCAGGGGCGGATCCAGGAAAAATGATTGCCGGGGTCACTATAAACATACATCACTAATTGATGGAGGCTAATAGATAGTAATAAACTAGTACTATAGTTCCATGCATGCATAATACAATGAATAAATTAACAGCAGTACATGATAAGTTGATAACAAGGTAAAATATCATTGCAAGAAATTAACAATAGTTATCTCTCAAATCTTCTCTTTGCGAGTTCTCATCTTTTGAAAAAGAGCTATCACATAGTCGGTGGCTTGAGCCTTGAGGTGACCGAACTCAAGCAATGAAGCAAATCATAAAATAAAATTGGATGAGAAAAAGGGGATTAGATTTACAACATTCTATTTCTACTCGTATTCCGAACATGCGTGTTCTTTTGTCTTCTTGTAGTATTCTTTTAGTTTTCCAATCTCTTTTTTCCTTTATATTTAGTCCCTGACATATGTCACGCGTTCACGCGGATCACATAAACTAAAACTCTTACAATTGGCTAGCCAATCTGTTTGCTGATGACAAAATTAAAAACTTGTTCGCTGACTCGCTGAGGGAACTGGAAATCATACGAGAAGTAGAGAAGCCGGAAACACGACAAACTCAAGTTTGAACTTAGTAAAGACGGAGGATGTGATTATGTCATTTACTAATATAGATAAGAGACTTACTCATTAGGAAGAAGTGCAAAGCGCTGCAACCATCACTCTATCAGTAAGCTAAAGCATCAGGAATCAATAGCATCCGAGTATTCTCCTGGACCTTTCGACGGCCAAGGCAAAGATATTTGCTGAACTTAACATTCAAGTCTCAACACATGTAACACCAACGGAAGTCAGATTGACGAGGATGGAAACTAAGCCTGGTGTGACGTGTGTGCAAGAGGGGAGAAGATGAAGCGTCGCTGAGTGTGGGCTGGACGCCTGGGCCGCTGGGGTCACTGTGATTTTTCATGGGGGTCACTAGCTAAAATATATGGTGAGGTATGTGGGTTGGGCCAGAGGTCGTCGGTGTCACTTGACCCCGGCCCAACACTATACATCCGCCCCTGAGTTGTTTATTCATCACGTATGGTATCACCTGTCTGCATGAAGGTCCAATAAGCTTGCAGTTAATCCTTGAAAAATATGCAGGTATGATCTGAATAGAACCCTATTTGTATCTCCTGCTTCTGGCATGTATGTAAAAGAGGCATGGTAATGGGCGTTACTCTTGCTATCGTAATCTTGTTTTAACTTCGATTCCTGGTCCTGCCATGAACATAGTAGCTCGCGTTGCCTGCCACTCGTGGCTTCACCACTGCAGCTGATTTGGGTCCTGTGCTTCGCACCTACTAGAGAATAATCTGCTCATTGATGTCCCACATAATTGTATTGTCGACTCAGAACTAACTTGAAAGTGTGTACTTTGCACTAACAGAGTTCTGCAGTTCAGAATTACCGCTGTTGAACCTAAGTTCAGGCACAGATGAGTGGGTGCCCTGATGGCAGTGATAGGCTAGCAATCACTCTTCACAATTACCACACTGGGTCCAAAATATCTGTTGTTTTAGAATGGTGGTTTTGGTTTGTAGATACTAGTGCAAAATGACCCTATTAATTACTAATTTATAGTGGTATTAGAGAGGTGTATATCCAACTAATGGGGGAAGTGCATCAAAGGAAAAAAAAAGCTATTTACACCTTTTCATATACGTGCATTGAGTTAAAACGACAAGTTGGACCAGGAGGAGTACAACAGGACAATTCACCTGTTCGCATTTTCACCTGATATACCCAACTTGAATAGAAGAAACCCGATGCAACTAAAAGAATCAACTGCCAAAGACAACCATGCAAGAAATTCAGATAGCTTTAGCACCCATTTACATAAGTAATACGAATTCATTAGTGGAAAAAGCACAGCAACAAAGGACGCGCGCCACTCATAATTTGCACACCCCCACGAAGCAACAGCATTCGCAGACAACCTTATATAGGATACATCACTCGTGTCTACGGCTCAGCAATGGCAGCAAAGCCAATCTGCAAAACAACAACGCAAGCATTTGCATGTATTAACTGCATGCACCGGTGAGCACCTACGCGCTCTCTGCCGCCGGCTGCGCCTCCTCTTCGGCCGCGGCCGGCGTCGTCTCCTCGGCCGGAGCTGGAGCAGGCGCCTCCGGCTCGGCTGGCTTGGCTTCCTCCGTCGGCTCAGCGGGGGCTGGCTCGGCAGCTGCAGGCTCCTCCTCTGCGGCTTCCTTCTTCTCCGTCGGTTCGGCCGGTGGCTCGGTCACTTCTGGCTCAGCCTCCGGGGCCTTTTCCTCCACCGGGGGATCTTCTTTAACCGCCGGCTCATCGGCGGCAGGAGCCGGGGCAGCGGCGGGCTCGGCATCGGCCAGTGCCTCGGCCGCAGGTGTGTCCTCTGCGTTGACAGCCTTGGCGGGGGTTTCCACGGCCGGGACCTCAACGGCGGGAGCCTCGACGGCCGGTGCAGTGTCGACCTGTGACACGAAAACAAGCAGGATATGGGTTGATTAGAGTTGTTCTTGCGTGCAACATATATACTATGTAGGTGTAACTAGTGCCAGCTGGTATATTTATGTGTGTGTGTGTTTATATATACTGTTGTTCTTGCAATAGATTCCAAGGAAAATGAAGTGTAAAGGTGGAGCCAACCATTCAACAGCTGGGTACCCAAGGAGATCTAAGGCAGTGGCGGGTCAAGATTTAATTACGTCTCGGATTCAGTGATGAAATGATCTAAGTTATCTGAGGTGGACAATAAAAATATTACTCAGACTGGATTGAATTTATTTGAACTATACACTAGATAATTTTTTATATCGAAAGCTAAAACCTACCGTGTCCGGGGCTGTGGCTCCGCCCTGATCTAAGGTATATGGACAGACACAAACTCGAGGAAAAGAACTAGAGGCAGGGGGCCACAAGGTAGAAAAGCGAATAGATCAGCTAGAAAAAGGCGTGTAGATCTATGTTGTTTTCCAATTATACGCTGAGGATCCACCTGCTAGAGGAAAATATGACCCAACTCAATCGGTGATATTCATGCTCTGATCTGCAACCTTAACGGTCCTTAATTATAAAGTTCAACAAGATTGGAAGAAAAACACAGATGTTGAGACATCGGTAGCAACCAGTTTCTTGCCAAAAAGAAAACGATCTGTTTGCTTTGATTTTCTGATCTGACTGATCAACAGTCACTGAAGGCTAGCTGATCAATACCAAGCCGTGTCCTCCAAAGGGAAACACAGCTTCGAAAAAGAATCAAAAGTTCATATACACAGCAAGAAACAAGGTTTTCGATGTTCCATCCATGTACAACTTCTTTCATACGCATGTGTCATGATCGATCTGATAGAATAGCGATCTCGGAAGGGATTGAATTAACACTGGAACTTTAGATCTCACCTCACTGGAAGCCATGAGATCTTTGCACTGTCGATAGGAGGAGGAGAGGAGCTTCAAAAGTGAGATCGCTAAAGCAGTGAGCTAGCTATTCACTAAGGTGATGGGCACGGTGGCGTGTATCGAGCGGGGCTGAGATGGGAGAGCTCTGAAGAGGCGTCTTCGAGCTGGGGGGCTATTTATAGTCAAGAGCTAGCCATAGTCAGTGTACACACTCATCCATCGACCACGAATAATTAATTATCTGCACTGTATGACTGCAGTCGACGTCGTATAGGCTGAACGGAAGGCCAGCTGCAGCATGTTCTTTATAGCTACGACTTAGGATTTTTGGCTAAAATTTTTGAATTTTAACTGTTCACGACAGATATTATGGAGAGAGATACTCGTTTACGATTTTGGCTGATACAAATATTGGGCTTTTAACATATACTACAATTAACTTGTAGACCCCATCTTAAGAAAATACTCCGTTTAAAAATTAAGTACTGTAATAAAAGCCAAAAGCCACTTTTAGAAGCTGCAAAGAACATACCTTAATTCGGTTGTGTATTATTGGGCTTAATGAGGTGGCTACTTGAGAACATGCACCATGCTGGCAGCTAGCTATTGGGGCCGTGCGATGATCATCCCTTTTTCCTCTTTATTCCTTCTAACTAAGGCTTGTGATTGCATGTGCAGTCAGTTTAGTGGAGATCTTAGCTGAAACTCATTGTGATTACGCTGTCGGATATATATCTACTTTCATTTCACCTATTTTTACACAGATTAATTTGACATTTTGAAACACTTAAGTACACTAGAAAGAATCAGTGAAATGTGAGCCATTGCTTGTGATTAGAGTCGTAATGAGCTTGATTAGAGTTTGCAACGCACGCTTGAAGGATAGCAGTTTCGGCATTAAGATACATAGGTTCAACAAGCGGTTGTTCTCACTCTTACATGCCAAGTTGGTAATTGTATTGATTTTTTAAAATAGCATGGGACATTTTGAAATACACTAATACCAATTCTTGCAAGGGCATGTACAACAGTGGAGGTAATTATTGTCTCTGTAGTCCTCCATATCATCCACTAAAAAAAATAGCGTAACGGTTGCCAGTTTTTTAAAATATTTAATTAAAAAATAAAAAAGAAATGTGCTATATTTTCACGGATAATAAAAAGATAAAAGGAAAACACTAAAAAAGAAGAAAAAAAGGCCACGTTAACAACACACACATTTGAAATGGCTCTTAGGGTCATTGCTGCTTTACTTTCCGGTTTATTTTGGCTTTCGAGTTATTTAAATCAGAAACCATTTGAAACACGTCGTCTTCTAATTTTAACTTATTTTAATTTGTTAGAGATTTTTTCTTTTTTACTTTTTTACTTTTTATATTATCTGTGATGATATAATTATTTTTATTTTTAATTTTTATAAAAATAAATATCTATTATAATATAATTTTAACTATAAATCAAAAACTACCGCTAGAAGTCGTAAACCATCGGGCCAACGAGAGGGAAAAAAATCCCAAGCCGGCCGGCTCGATCGGAAGCTCGGTGCCGATTGACTGGGCCATCGGTAGCTCCGAAAGCTACCACTTCGCCAGCCGCGCGCACCTCGCTTTCCACTGCACCCGGAGGCTTCGCGCCACCCGAGATATCCCTCGCGCACGTGGCCTCACGCGATTGGGTGGTCGTCGCCTGCGCGGGTAGCGCCATGGCCATTCTCCCCTGGAAAGGTTGAGCCCGCGGGTCGCACACCGACGTGGCGCGTGACGGGGACTGGAGGACTGACAGGCCGGGGCAGGGGCCCGCAGCGTCAGTGTCCACGTGGCCGTGCTGCAAGCCGCTTGTTGGGTAGTGCAATTGGGAGCTGTCAGGTACAAGTGGTGTCTCAGTCTAGCACAGAACCGAGATCACACGCCACGTTTCCTGATTTTGGTAGATATTAAAAGCTATTTTTAATGGACCTTTTGGTGGTGATCGGTTCGGCTGAAAGCCTCATGGCTTATGGCTGAAAACACTGTAGCTAGCTGAAAAAAGTACTGTAGCTGACAGAGGCTTATTTACCATAATTAAATTTAAAAAAAATAAAAATAGAAAAAAACATATTAGCCCATCACGTATAATGTAAACAAATACGAGGAAAAAAAGAACCGGTAAAAAAACTCAAAAAAAAGCCAAAAGTTCAAAAAAAGACGAAATTTATGAATAGTGCAAAAATAAGCTGAAGCCAGAAGCTGAAGCCATATTGATCAGGACCTTTATGAAATCCTTTTGAAATATGTGAGTTTAAAACGGGTCTAGTTTTGGAAACCAAGCCAATTCTGGCCACTACCCATTCCGAATTTTCCAGAATGGCTTGGCCCTCCACGGTTTTCCAAAATTGGCCCCCTGGCCCGACAACACCAAACTTCCTGGCTCTCCTTTTCCTCTATGCACGTTCTCCAAATGGCAGCACCGGCATGACCAACCCCCTCCCCTCCCCTCCCCTCCCCTCTAGAGATTGTTTAAATGGTGCGAAGATCCTCTTTGAGAGAGGCTAAAGCATCATTTTGTAGACGAGCGAGAAACCGAGAGAGGCAGCAGAGAAGAAAGGAAGTAAGAACGTTGAAGCATTGGATTTTTAGTAGTTTTCAATTTGAATTTCAAGTTTGCGCATTTGAAAAAGTTGCAGATTGACATGTGAGCATCCGAAAGAGGTAATTTTCATCGACATTGGCTTATTTTTTGTAGCAACACCAGTAGCATGTAATTAGAAAAAATGATAGTTTTTTAGTATGAAACTGTGCTAGTTAGGTTTCTGTAAACAGGCAGTAGCCTTAGTTGACGTCGAATAAACATCGTTGTTAGTGTTATTAAATGTTTATTTGTCACAGTAATTATGTGAATGGCATATATTATGCAGAGGTTATTTTATTGCATTGAAACAAGATTGTATTTTTTCTGCATTTTGAAATACTTGTTGTTTTTAGCATTTCATGCGCTATTTTGAACAAAATGTTATGATGCATTTTTTTTGCTATGAGTAATTTTTGAGTTCTAAGGTGGTATATGTGTCGCATGCTTAGTTGTGCATAGTTTAGGAACGACAAAAGTAGTACGAAATGGTGTAACTCAATGCTGTACACTGTGTAAATTTTTTAGGTTCGTATTGCCCATCGATTGAACGAAGTTATATTGCTCTAATTTTGAACAATAGAACGTTATTTCAAAAAAAACGTGCTGCGGCAGAGCGTTTAATAAATTTCGTGCATCGCCGGCTGCCCGGCTCTCACCAGTCCCGATGCATGTAGGACTCCATGAAATTAATTTTATTTTTTGCATCTCATTTTCTATACCTAACAATTTGTACGATTTTTATTAAAATTTCTATTCCTGCAAAATTAGTACATTTCTTTTTCTTTAAATAATTTTGTACATTTTTCCAATTTTCTATTCCTGCAAAATTAGAAAAAAAATTTGAAAGATGGCGCAGCGGCGAAACACGCCAGCTTGTGCGGTGTGGGAGCACGGACGGGGGTTGCGCGGCATAGGAATGCGCTATGCTGTTGTTCCTAGCTTTGAAGCACTTCGCTAGTTCTTCCTAGTTTATAGGTTTTTAATTTAGACCGCGATCAAGTTTTGTTTGACTTTTATGGCTTGGGAGGTGACCATACTTTGATGGAATATTCTTCTATTTCCTACTATGTGTTTCTTATGAGTGTGTTTAGTTGAGGACTTGAGGTGTGGTTTTAACTTTTGGTTTACAGTTTTTAAATTATAGCTGTTCTCAAGAGATAGAATGTAGAGAAAAATAGTCGCATGTAATTTTGACCTCTATAATTGAACTCGGTATAATGTTTACTATAATTTACCTATAGACACTGTATCAAAAAAATATTATTTAAAAATCAGTTACTATAATACGAGGTGATAAGCCAGAGCCTCAGCTGTTTCGAACCCAGCCTACGAGCATCACGAAACAAAAATTATCTAGGCCATTTCAATTAGTGCTAACAAAAATAGTCAAACAACAAATCAAACTAACATAGATGGATGAAGAACGATTAGCTGACAGGACAGATACCCCGCAAAAGAAAAAAAAACTCACTAAAAAAAATCTGAGAAGGGTGATTAGTTAACAATCAAAGTGAGGAAAATTTTAGCGGTAGATCTAGAATATACAAAAGTCACGCTAATACATACAAATTTTTTCTCTTTGAAATGATGAAGTTGTTTCATAGATAAGGAGCCGGGTAGCGTTGTCGCTGCGGATGGCGTTAATAGTTGTGTTGGTACATGTCACCTGTTGCCTGTTTATAAATGTATATCATATAAAATTTTAAATAATATAGATGAAAGAAAAAGATGATATCTACTACTTAGCAGACGATTTTATAGATAGCCTTTTGCTATCTATATAATTGTATAGATAACACATTAATTGTTACTGACAACTATATAGGCAACATATTATATTAGGTGTATTATAGACTGCTGCTGTTTATACTATTGTACATGCTCTTAGTAGAGAGCGGTTATGACTAGCACGGTGGCAAGCATAGGTAAGTCATAGGTTGTGTTTAAAAGGTCTGTAAGTTTAGACTTTTGATTTTTTTTATATATATTGTAACGGTTGAAAACACACTCTAGTTGCTGCTAGCTTTTTCTTATAATTAAATTAAAAATAAAAAAATATATCATCATAGATAATATAAGGAAATAAATAAAAAAATAAGAAAACGAAATTAAAAAGCTAGCAACAGAAGCATGTTAGAGCAGGAAGGCAAGAGGGGAGAATACGATCCACACGATCTTAATCCAAAATGGTGGGAGAATGCGACGATTTTGAGTTTACTGTCTACTCTTTTCGCAGGCAAAAGCTCAGTCTACTAGTCACGTAGTAATCCTACGCGACTTTCATTCAAAGGGCTACGAACCACATACATGACACGTCAGCAGCATGTTCCAGATCCTTGACACGATGGATGGTTCTAGAAACCACGGAGCAGCATCCCATGAGCTATGGCGTCGTGAAACCTTGCACGCTAAGCTAAAGGTGCAGCGGCAATCAGTTCCATCATGTCAGTCGCACGCCTGTCCGGGCCCACCGGCGACAAGGTGGGGCCACGGACACGTCGGCCGGGCTGCTTTACGTGTACCCCCGGGCCCCCACGACCTCCCTCCCGTCCGGTCTCTCAAAAAGAAGATCGAGCATCCTAGGCGCCGTCGGATCCTCACCGGACGGACCACGTCGATCGCGATGGGCCAAGCTGCAGTGCTGGAGGTGTCGGCACCGTACGGCGCCATGCTGATGATGTCGTCCCGTTCCCGTACGCGTTCTTTCTTTGCTTTTCCATTTCATCCTCGAAATGAAATGAAATGGTGCAGCCATGTGATGGCACCGTGAAGGTAGCAGGAGGGGCCGGCCCGGCTGGGCGAGGTAGGAGCCACGGGTGTGGGTTTGCCGGCGAGGGCAGGCGGCGACCACCGGCCAAATCTCGTGCGCGTGGCGCCCACCGTCAGCCAGCACGGGGAACCTGGCAGGCAGCTTTGAGTTTCCAGTTCACGGAGATTCTCAAGGACGAATAGTCCAACCCTTTCCGTATCCATGTCGACGATGGTCTCTCCACTCACTGCACAAGGTTCTAAGGCGCTGTTTGTGTTGATATTTAAAATCTAGTTTTTATAATAAATATTTTTTTTATAGGATCTAGCTTTTAAATATATTATCTTTTCAAAATAAGTCGATTATAGTACATATTGTAATGCCTTCATTTATATCGGTCAAAATCACACGTGAATATCTCTCTCTAAGATTCTCTATAACATATTACTGTTCATAAACCAAAGCTTACTTTTATATATATATATATATATATATATATAGGGTGCCTTTTTTCTACACCCGGGTATAGTTACTCCCTAAATATCTACCATCCATTTGTCTCTCCAAGTCTCTGGCTGATCGGGTTAGTGGATGCACTAGTACCCGACAGGGTGCAACTAATTAAGTAAAGAAGGCACGTGATTATCGGCCAGCAACATGCACGTCTCAAACTGGTAAGTGTATGTGTATACTCCTTTTTTTACGGGAGAGACTCCATTATATTGGAGTATGGAGTATGTTATCTGTACGTGCATACTCCATTGTTATGTGTACATACTCCTTTTCTTTTGAACACGATACTACTTTACTGTATGTGTATGCAATGCATTTGCCATGTTGCATTGTGGATTATCAGTCAAGTATAGGTAGTATCGAGTATATTATGAAAAGCGTGAACGAAGTATGGAGTATATTTAAGAATTAGTGTAGTTCATAGGAAGTAACATCTAGTTTTTTAATAACTCATGACTGAATCATCCGTAATCCCATCCTGCTATTTGGTAGGTTGCGTGTACTCCGGGATACTTCTGGATGGAGAGCGAAAGTCACGCAGATACTCCCTTCCCAATGCCTAGACGGTTGCCAAAATTATGATATTACGTTTTGGATGTGGTGATTCAAAATACTAGATTGGATCAGGTTTCCTTAAACCCGTGTGTTCTAGCTCCATTAAACTCTGTCTGTAGCACGGATCTCCAAACATCATCAATGGTGGATGTCCCAAGTGTAACTACACCTGGGAGTAATTAGGATTTTTCCTATATATATATATATATATATATATATATATATAGGAAAAATATTTTTTACTCCCGGGTGTAATTACACCCACCTCTAATATACCACCTAAACAAACTTGAAATACTCCTTTATCACTTTAGGTATACTCGTATATTAATTATAAGATATTCTAATGTGAACCACATAAAAAAGGATTTATTCATCATATACCCTCCTCATAGATGGAAATTCAGGATTTACCCTCCTGACCCACGTGTCAGTGACTTATGATGACCCCACATGTCAGTGAGGTGGGAGGGTAAATCCTGAAATCCCCAATTCAAGGGAGGGTATATGATGAAGATCCCCCATAAAAAAATTGCAAGGGAGTCCATAATTTTTAGCGTATTTTGTAAATACCTTTATATACGTACATAAAAAGGAGTATGTTGAAAAAAATGTACATACCACCTCTGAAAAATTGTTCATACCACCTATATGATCTTAAATACTCGTATACTACATGTACATACCCCTCGTTACGCGAGATACTCTCTACGTTGTGAGATACGACATAGGGTGTAATTACACCCGGGAGTAGAACCCTAAATAGCTGGCTATACATAGATGGCTTCCACATTTGTTTGTCATCTACTTCCAAGGCCTATCTCCTTTGACTACATATGATTATCGGTCACTAGCACAACTACAGGCCTCCACCATCTCTTGCAACGGTGTCGCTGCCACCTCCACTCTAGCAACACTATCTTACCATGCCACCTCCCATCGGCTGCTGGCAAACTCAGCATTGGTGCTCCCACTGTTGCCAACTCCTCTTCCCAACTTCCTCCTTCCTCATAGGATGCCATCATCGGTTTGCTACTACCTCCTCTTTCCCTTTCGTTGCTGTCGCTACCCTTGGCTGCGTTGTCGACGCTAAAACTAATGCCCTTTATTGAATATAAACCGCATCGGTAACACCCACGCTTTTCCTAACCAAGCTATTCAGTGAGATTAGGATTAATAACAGTAATTGAATTGTTTAATTAATGTTATAAATTAGTAACGCTCAAATATAAAACATTGTATACGGGTCCAACTGAATAGCATACAACAAAATGAACAAATACAAGTGGAGTTATACACACACACACATATGTATGTATGTATGTATGTATGTATGTATGTATGTATGTATGTATGTATGTATGTATGTATGTATGTATGTATGTATGTATGTATGTATGTATGTATGTATGTATGTATGTATGTATGTATGTATGTATGTATGTATGTATGTATGTATGTATTACAATTAGTAGATATACAATTCGTCTTAATTATTACATCGAGTATAACAAAGACATCAAATTTTACATGAGGATCATTTCATACATATATAAATCTACTATGAACAATAGAGAGTATAAATTACATACAGATCATCTCATACATTTTGCAATTAATCAAGAGCTAAGGAAAAAAGGTAAGATTACATGCATAGCATCTCACACATCAATCACCGATTCCAAATTGTAACTGCACCGCAATTTCATTTGCGAATAGAATGAACTTAATGACGTCAAAAAAGACCGAGCAAAATAAAAAAATTAAAAGAAATAAGTGTCATCAGAACCATATAATTTAATTTCGAGCTGAGCATTTTGCTCATCAAGATACCAGATCGTTCGGGGCTAGTCGGCACCTCTCGCAATCGTATAATCATCATTCGATAGTAAAACAAACCTACATTTATTCAGAAGTCCATTTCCCAACCCAACCACACAAATATCTTAGGTTCACCACCCCCGAATGGCATAGTAGCAGTGAGAGCATAGGGACGCATACCTACCAGATAAGGGCAAGCTTCTTAGCCACAATAGAGAGAGAGAGCATTCAACCAAGCTACAAGCACACCGAGAGCCAAAGAACCAACCACAGCCGAGCAGCAATTCCACATGGGGGGAGAGCCACCCTAGTTCTTTCCCCACCATTTTCCCCAGATCCAACGCCAAGGCCAAGCTACATTCCCTTGACAAGCACAAGGAAGGATCCAAGCTGAACTAGCAAGGTCCAGGAGCAAGAAGCAAGGCACCCGGCCATAGGAGGAGGAGAGCACAAGCAACCACAAGCCAGAACCGCACGCCCGACAAAGAGGAAAGCGACACCACAACCACTTTCTCAACCATTCCCAAAACAACCCGACAGCCAGCCGACCAAGGTAGGCCATTCCACGTTTCTCCCATGGTTTTGTTACCTAGGACCACACCAATAGCATAACAAATCATTAAGCACCTCTAATCTAGAATCACCACGATCTACATAGCAACCACCATTGAACACTAGGTACCACCCCAAGCTCCTAGATCACCAATGCATCACCATTTCACAAGCTAAGCATAGAGTAGCAAGATCATAGGTAGAAGAAGTTACCGAGGGGCAAATGCTGTAGTGTCGGGCTACCACTCGCACCCGACAACCCATCCACACTCCCCCCAGCGTATGGATGGACTTCGAGCCTTGCCATAGTAATGCATAGCACTACCCTCGATTCAAATCAAATCAAATAAAAATGCTTTGCAAGTCATAAAGATAAAAATAAGTAAAATAAGCCACCAAAGTAAGTAAAGACCGAGAGGAGTATAGGGAAGCTAAAAGGGAGGAGTTCAGCCATGGAAGAGAAGTGGCACATAGAGGGACGACGCCAGTGAGCCGAGCAAACCCTAGCCACAAAAGGGGGAGAGACGGCACAAGGAAAGCCATGGCCAAGCACTAGGTCAGCGCCGAGATGGAGCCAGGAGAGCCCGTAGAAGGATATGGGGAGGCAACCATGGAGGCGGCACATAGGCACAGGAGGAGGCGGGGACGCAGGGGGGTCAGGCCAAGGACGGCAATGTAGGGACTCAGACCTAGGGCAACGGTGTAACAGGCAGAGGCAGGGACGGCGCAAGACGCCAAGGACCAGCGACACTGAGATCTAGACCGAGAGAGGGAGGAGGCACCGAGATCTAGATTAGGAGAGGGAGGAGCAGCTAAGAGAAAGGAGGAGAAGAGATAAGGTCGAGCTGAGTGGAAGAAGGGCCAAATGGCCAGTGTCTATTTGAAGAAAAGAAAAGTGAGAAAATAAAAAGGGAGAAAAAAAGGAAGAGGGTAGAGAGAGGTTTGGCGCGCACGACAAAAATTCGTCTTCGCAAATCGTTAAACCTAAGTCTTCCAAGTTACATGTTATACTTCTCCATAAAATCTTGCTAATTATGTCATATTGTAAAACACTATTCATAAACATGTAGGACTATCAGAAATGATTGAGGCCACCAGTAGATTATCGACCCATGCGTAAATTGGCATACCATTATTTAGATCATTCCAAGGCATATCTAAGTAACGAATTAAATTGTTAGTCACATACAAAATGGTAATAACTTATTAAGAATTACTTATAGTTTTAACTGCCACCTAGCGGATTAAATTTTGTACACGATTAAATAAAATTACGCACAACGATTAAAGTTTAACGTGACAATTAAACTAGCAATTGAGTAGTAAAAATCCACAAATAGATAAAAATAAAATTAAGGAACGATGGCGGCCAACCTCCCAAATGTCTATCGTTAGGGGAGCCTTGTTAACCTCATAGGAGAATGATGTATAACCACAACCCTGTTGTCGGCCGTCAGCTGCTGATCACCGCCACCGTTGCCGCCACCGTACTGCTCATATCAACGTTTGTGCATTGAAAATATTAACAGTTATACACTAGATATGTGTCGTCCGCGGGTTGATTTAAGATACAGATGACGAGCCACTCCATATATCTGAAACCTTGTAGAAACTAGTTGGCTCGGTCCTAGGCCTGGTTTGGAGCTGAGCTTGGCTTTGGGTGGGTGGCCAATTTAGGGCATGTTCAGCAAGTAAAAGCCGGTCGGTTTTTAACTTTTGCTACAGTACCTAACTTTCAAACAGAGTATTTTCTCAAGACGGAGTCTACAAGTTAAACGATCTATACGTTAAAAGCCCAACATCTGTACCAGCCAAAATCGCAAGTGATTATCTGTCTCTCCGTAATCTATACCGTAAATAGCTAAAATTCAAAAATTTCAACCAAAAGCCATAAACCACAGCTGAAAAGGACAGACCCTCATTCTGCTCGGCTTCAAAATTAATATTGTTTCGGCCAACCAAGTAAATTAGGCTCGGTGGTCTGTTCATGAAACAGTTTTGGGCCTCTCACATAAAATAACAGATTTGTCATGTTTGGTCCGACAATTGGTCTGTTCATTGAACAGTTTTAGGCCTCACACATAAAATAACACTTTTGTGATTTTTGGTCCGAGAAATGGATCGCCTTGTTTTTTCATAAGATAACAGTTTTGTGATTTTTGGACCGAGAAATGGATCGGCTTGTTTTTTCTTCGTCTGAAGAATAGAACGACCACCTCATCTAACAGATGAAAATCACATCTAGCATTGATCCATTGGACCGCAATGCGCTTTGCATTGCAACACACAACCTGTAGCGATGATAGGTTGACAATGTTGAAGGTGACTGCTGGGCTAGGTAGGCTAGGGGAGTGCAACAATGGGGTTTTGCCAGTCTTCGATTTGAACTGGTCCGAAAGAAGTTTCTTCTAATTTTTATCAAAGTTTTTTAGGATACAACTGTACGTTTGCACCGCAATGCTTTTGATTGGATCTGCCCTCTGCTAGGATGCCACTACAAAAGCAGAGTATCTTTGTAAGATAGACAAAAAAGACAATTTCAAATTTTCAATGCCATGACGTGTTGCCTCAAATAAGTGGTGTTTGTTAAGGAATTACGAGCTTCGATTATTTTGAATATTAAAATTTATGAAGGCATCAAGAATGGTTGCATAAGAACGATTTAAGTAGAGATGCTGTTCGATGTACTCCGGTGGTACTATTTTTATAATTTTACCAACAAATTGTTATAAAATTTATGAATAAGCATATTTTACACAACTAAACTTTGTAAAAAAGTTTACTTAACCCTCTAAACTATAAGATCAAATTATTTAACCCCTCAAACTTATAAAACCAGATCAACTTACACCGTGAGACAGTTTTAGATGATGGTTTTGATGATGTGAATCCAACTTGGATGATTTTTACCATATTAGCAGTCATGCCATGGGTTTTTGCCGACGTAAACCCATTTTTACTACAAATAAGTACTACTAGTCAGTTGTGATTACGTATCGCAAAGGGACAGCATTTTTTTTGTTTTCAGGTGATGCCGTATTCATACTGTTGGACTTCTCTCTGTAAGAAACTACTTTAGTGTAGTCAAATAAATTGACCAAACCTGGACTTACATGTTGCATTAAAGAGGAGCATCCGCCCGTACAAAAGAAGACAGTGCCTGCTAGTTTCAGCTTCGGTTTCTAGTTTACTATTTCTTAATTTCATCTTTTCTAGCTTTTTGGTTTTTGGCATTTTTGCCTTTTTTTTCGTATTCGTTTGCATTGTCCGTGATTGGTTAATCTGTTTTCTATTTTTAATTTAATTACATAAAAAACCACCGTTAGCTACAGTATAAAATAAACCATAAACCAGTTTATATAAGCCAAACTAAGTGCCCCAGATGTGAAAACTTCTTTAGAGTGTGTAATTTGTATATAGATAGACTACGTGTGACCCTTTTAGGTAGGAAATATATGCTCTCAAGTCGCAATGGATCAAATTATGCTCAACTAACACCAATCAATTTCTCTACATACAGATATATGTAATAGGACCTTCAGAGCGGAACTAGAATAAAAATAATCCGGATTCACCACTATACATATAACAACATATATAATTTTTAAGTAATATTGTACTAAATAGTAATACGTCAGGCAATTTTAACACCAATAATTCAAAATAACCGATAACAGTGTACGATTACAAAGAAATAGCAATCAAAATGCTTACCAATATTAATAGTATTATTTAGTGACTTCCTTTTTAGAATCCGTTTCATAAATTTACCTACCGTTTAATTGAAAACTCAATTAGATAATGCTATATTCAACAATTCAAGAACAACTTAGCACAAAATACATGGAGAAGTTTACTCACTTTACATTGTAATCGAATACTCTAAGTCAAATTCAAAGCTTGGTCCAATATGAACACATGGATCACAATCACATATCACTACAATTTTGCCTTTGATTTGTAATAAACTAGGCTGGTATTCTAAAATCCAAATTTAAACTCTAAGTTTCAACCCTACAATTCGACAAAAATAAATCGAAAATTATTACATCGAAATTCTAACCCACACATTTAGCCCCTATTCTTGAAACAAAACGAAAGAATTGAGAGAAATTTTAAGTAAAGTACATACAAATCGGGTGGGTCTAAGCCTCCTTTGGCAAGTAAGGGCACGAAGCAACAGGAACCGGGGCCAGGAGACGATGCGGCGAGATGGCAAGCAAGGGCAGCCGACGATGGCTGATTTCTCCCTTTCTTCGGCATCCGGTTGTTGTGTGGCTAGGTGCAGCCATAGGGCGTGGCACATGTCTCCTGGCTCCTGCGACTATGCAAGACGAACATGTGTTGAGTAGGGCTACAGCTAATATAGTCTTGCCACTCATAGACAGCGCTAGATGCAGAGGCGAAGCCAAGGGGAGGCTTAGTTAGGATTGAGCCTACCCTCTCCCAGTGGCAAGAGCCCCCTGGCTGGCGACCAGGGAGACCGGTGACACGACTTTGAGGATGGAGTCATGGACAGAACCAGCTACAAAGAAAAACAAAAAATAAAAAATGGATGGTCAAGTGATCAACTAACTGTCCTTAAGAGACCCAACAAATCTATCTTAAAGAAAGAGAAAATAAAACACAGCTTAGCTGGAGTAACGTACATGTGCATCACCCAAACATATACTTCAATTTGTCTTGTAAATGAATTAAGCCCCTACACAGATGAACAGATTAACAAATTGAATCTGTCTTTTTCTTGTATGAATCACATTTTTTTTATTGTTTTGTTACGTTTAAGCTATCAGAAATTGCAACTAGACTATTTGTGTTGATGAAATTGTACTTGCTATCGTCGTGCCATATTGCCATTCACCGGTCAGCATGTTCTGTTTTTTTTAACGTAGAACCATTAGTTATAGGATGATTTCTTTATATTTTTTGAAACTATATGATTTGTTCATGCTCAGCAAACGTACCTGGTAATAGCCCATTGGAATTTGAGGTAACCCACTGGGATCCCCTCTGAAATGTTTTACATTAACCAGTTCCTATTTTTACATATTAAATTTGATGTAAATTATATAATGTAAATATGTTTTTTTTACGTTTGCCTTTATGTAAACTGGGGCTGACAACTGAAGTGGATTGGATTCACAGGAGGGGAGGGGTGAATTGGGAATCTCTCTTCTTCTTTTTTTTTTTTTGGCTAAAATAGGATTCTTTGCAATTGTGAAAGAAAAGGCCTAATCTCTAATCCCAATCTATGTGATTGTTCTTTTTTATGTCGGCATTTTTTTTATCAGATCGAGCATGCGCAAAATATTACAACATTTTATCAGTGCAGCACACATCAGTAAGTGCAAATTTACATTTTTCAGAAAGCTTAAAAAGGGACGATAAGATCGTGGAATGAACTGGGAGACGAGCAAGAATGGAGCATGCATACAAGTTCACGAATAACAAAGTACTCTCTGAATGGGCCTCCCAGAGCTCTCGGCCCAGAGCAGTCGGCCATAACAAATCAGTAGACACCTTTTTTTACATACTGGAAACCACAAATAGGTCGCATCAACTACATACTGGGTAAGAGAGCACCCAACACTCCTACGCCCATGCACGAAGCCCAGCAGCCACCACCTAAGCATCACCTTCTCCTCCATCGCTTGATGTCCTCCTCCACCAAGCTTCGCTGCCCAATGCTCGTTTCTACCACCGCCCGATCATTCAAGTCCTTCTCTTTGCTTGATTCAAACTTGTCCTACTCCCATTCTATTTGCACCTCCCATTCTATTTGTTTTTCTTCCAAGATTCCACATTTACCTTATTATAATGACATAACTATCTATTCGGGGTTTGTTTACCTTCTTATGTGTTTCCTTTTTGCTATCCCCTTTGGATTTCTATTCTACAGCTAATTAAAGCGCAAAGGGACGAGTAACAGTCGGGTGTGGCAGAGCATGATTCTTCAAGAAATTGATTTGAGGACGTGTTGGTTCCCAATCGACCATTTCATTATCCACTCATAAATTTGGATTGCAAATTAAACCATATTTATTCATTAGTTGCATAATCGATCAAGTTAGCTGCTCAGATAAGAGCAACTCCAGCAGGGCCCCTACTTGAGCCCTCATCTTACTTTTGAGGGCCGATGGGCAAAAAAACTCACTCCAGCAAGGCCCCTACTTGAGCCCTCAAAAGTAAGGAGCCCTCAAATCTCCCCCTCGAGCCCTCATTCCTGGGGGGTCTGGAGGGCGCCCCTACTTTTGAGGGCTCAAGTAGGGGCCCTGCTGGAGTGAGTTTTTTGCCCCTCGGCCCTCAAAAGTAGGATGAGGATGAGGGTGGGTCCTATGTGTCATCCCCTCTAAGAATGAATTTGAGGGTCCTGTTTTGAGGGCTCCTGCTGGAGTGTAGCCCAAAAAATAGAGTCCTCAAAAGTAAGGAGAGCCCTCAAATAAAAAGTAAGGGCCCCGTTTTGAGGGCTACTGCTGGAGTTGCTCTAATAGAACAATACAATTATGCCTTACTACTCCATTTGTTCTAGTTTTTCAAGTTACCATTGTGCATACATAGGAATTCATGCAATTGTTTGAACATCTTGATTAAGTACTCTAGCATTACCGCCATGGGTTGCTATTTTTCATATTGTAGATCTCAACAATAGATGTATTATTGCAAGTTGTGACTATTTATCTTCGCCTTTTGTTTGTAGTGCAAGAAATTTTAGATCTTGATGATGCACAAGCAAACTATCACTGATTAATTTTTTTTGTTGCCCTTTGGTTTTGAGTTAAGGATGTTTACTTGAAAGAATGCTTGTGTTCTTTACCTAATATACATTTTATTAGCAAATTCATTCTATTGTCCACATTTATCATTTGAGTTAGCAATAAATTGAGTTCAAGAGGTGCTAATTGAAGGATATCTATTGTCCACAAAACCAATAAATACCTTTCAAAGATTGATTTCGTAGTGTGCTACAGAGGTATAACGAATTTGATACCCTTCATCGCAGACGTTAATAGGTGGATTGTTGGATGAGAAAATAGGTTTTAATTGGTTAACACCCCTTTACAATTATTATCCCTTAGTAAATATTGGATTGCAGCCTTACATATTGTAAGTCACATAGTAACACTTGAATGAACATTGTACTGCATTGTTTGTTAGCTTGACAAACATGAATTGAGCATACGAGCGCTACTTTTTTGAAGCCTATACTGAAATATGTTTCCTAAATTTTTAGAATATACGTAACAATATATGTCAAATCTTTTTTTTTAGTGTGCACATATCTACAAAGCAACTGATCTTTAGCAAATGTCCCACACCAAAGCGCGACGTATCATTTAGTAGGTAAAAAAAAATAAAGCCTATAGCTATATAATACATGTGCCACATTGATTGGCTACTTAAATGAAATTTGTTCCATCTTATATAAAGTCGAATCGTGCCATGTACATGGTTACCGTATGGCTTGGTGCAATTAGAGGAAGGCACTCCTTTATATAGCCGTACACCCATGGATCTTTGCCAAGAAGCGTTAGCTTAACCAAGGTAAATATCTTATGTACCTAGCTAGAAACTTCACTAAACTAATTAGTTCTAGATAATTCTCATCATTGCCAAGAAGTTTTGTTATTGTTAATTAATTTGTTATAGTACCTTCCTAGCAAAGTATCTCCTTGCGATTTGTCATTTATTTTACTAGCAGCGTATGCGCGGCGCACGCCGCGCAGGACGTATTATATGAAAAAAATGTGTTATGTATAAGAATTGTCTAAACGTTAATTGTATGTTTATTTGTTTTGTTGTGTTAATACAGTGAGTGTTGGTAGCTGGGGAAGAAAAGGTTATATATATAGGTAAAACATGAAGGGTAGATTATGCCGTAAATGTATACAGGGAGTGACGAAAAGAGAAGGGTGTATTATGACGTAGATGTACACAGAAACTGGTGGGATCTAAAAAAAGCCATTATATATATGAAGCGAATTTGGATTATTTAACAGGGTGTAACTGATAAGATGGTTTTTTTTAGCAGCGCTGAGTTTTGTGACACGGATGGCATAGCTAGCTACATTTTGTACAACAAAATAATAAGTGCTAACGATGGCAGATTATGTGGTAAGTCTAGCATGGTTGGTCATATTCTGTACAACAAAATAACAGTGTGAGACATTCTGTACAACAAAAGAAGTGGAGCCCATTGGAAAAGTCTTGAGAGGAGCGAAAAGCTGAGCGATAGTTATAAGTCGGACTGCAACATCAATGGATCGAATGAAATTATGGTGTTGGTTGGGAGCACGACCTTGATTTCTCCTGTATGGAAATTATATGACAATAGAAGTATTAGTGTGCGTTAAGGTACTATTTTCTGTATAGCAATAAGTGGCAGTTTTGAGGAGGACATCGTGGTATACCTACTGTGGCGCGTCTTGTTTTGCATCAGGGAAGAGCTGTCTTGCAGTCTTAGTCTTGTGCATAAGTTCTTTTCCTCTGTAAAGAAGTATATATAGTCTGAGAAGAAAACATATACTTGCAGCACAGATGTGTTGAATTTTTGAAAAGGAGCATGGAATGTAATAAATCACAATAAAAGGAGCACCTTTTGTTTGATGCTGTTGATGAAGAAGTCAGGTCTGTTTCTGTAGATGTAATAAGTTCGTGCGTTCTTTTTTCAGATTGTGGGGATGGTGTGACCTTGCAAAAAAGATGTAAATCAAGCATATCTGGGGAGTGCATTCAATATAGTTTGTGCTAGATGTCATGCTGTAGGAAAAGAGACTATGATCATAAAATTTTCGTTACCTGCAAAGTAGGAGCGGTGGTTGCTGGAGTAGCTGGGTCTGCATGTGTGAGACTAACAGATGGTCCTATCAATCAGCTAGAAATGAGTTATTCTTGTTATGTTTAGTGCTTTAACGTATATGTTTGACTGGATGTAAAAGTATCTACTTACCTGGTAAGAGTAGTCTGGTGTGGTGTAGGTCAGATGTGATTGATTGAACACGAAATGTTGGGACGTCAGTTTGGAGCGATCGTTCCGACATCTGAACAATAACTTCATGTTTTTGACCAACAATTGCTCTTATTTCAGGCGGAACATGTTGTATCTGTCCTTCCGTTGTTGCGACTAAAAGCATTGCAGGTTTGCCAATAAGTTGTTGGCCTATGTCACCAAAGAACACGAATTCTGCATGGATTCTGTCTTGGGCATCGTTTTCAGAATCAGCGACATACACATTTATTTTGTATCTGATTTGAGAATTTGAAAGGAAGAATATATGTTAGGTCTATCTCTGAATTAGGCAATCATAAATTGCAAAAAAGAGATCAGTTATATGAATGTATGATTAATGCTATACCTTGGTTCTGCCGTTTTACCACTACATCTTTTACATTCATATCCATCTCCATGTGGGAATGTTCTTTTCCAACATGTAGAACATGATATATACCACCAAGATTGTTCTGCTACTAAGCCAGTGATAATGATAGTGAGTTTGTATCGCTGTCCCTGTATGTATGATATTTGAAAACAATTAGTGTTTTAGTTATCTAAAAGATTGGATCTAAAGAAATCTATAAGGTTTAGGTTTATCTTACTAAAGCTTCGTTTGGTATGAGCTCTATTAATTCTCGAACTGTTGTAGGTATGGGATTGTTATCAGCATGTGCATCTTGTTGCCATTCAATTTGGTGCGGCTGATTGCTAATCCTATGCGTGACATTATAAATGGATGTAAAAAGAATGCAGAATCAAAGAAAGAAATGTATGATATATGTGTTGGTAATGTAACAGTTTGGATAAAGTATGATTAATACATGTTTTGCAGAGCGTGTATTTCAGGTATTGGTATATTGATATACCATTTTGTTGCAGAACTGCTCTGTAATGCAAGCTGACCTACATATGTAGAGGAAAAAAATTTACAAAGGAGGTAAGGACAGACATATGTATTTTATGTATGTGCTGCAGTATATGTATTATTAAAGAAAAGAGGGGATAATATACCTAAATATGTGCCAACAAGCATGCCAACAAATAAAGCAACAACTGGTGTATCTTGAGAAATGGTTAGCAGTATTTCAGCATTGAATAGTTCGGCATGATGGCCCCATAACGTTATGATTGCTGTCTGACTATAAACACAGAAGGAGAGATTTTTTTGTTTATCATGGAATTATAAAAATGTAGGCATAGATTGTAACAAGTAAGAAAATAGATAAACAGATACGTCAGAGAAAATGTATGTACCTTCCATCACTTATGTTTATTGTTCGTTTAACTGTTGGGCCTAATTTTGTCGTTGTTTGGATTAACTGAGAAGCAGCCGTTATCAGAACAACAGTATCTAGTAAATAATTGAGCATAAATAAGAAAGAGCCAGAAATGAGTAACTGTAAATTAACTATATTGCGATTAAGTAAGAAATGAGAAAAGTATACCTGATAAGAGAGTATTTTTTCCAATACGATCATTTAGGACAGAAAATGGGACTGCATTGTATGCATAAACAGGAAAGCCCTCTGGTTCTGGCAGTATTTCGCTAACTTTGGTGTATTTTGAAAAGCGGGCTAGAATAGTGCCATCAATTGCTTTGTATGTTTCTTTTGCGGGAAGGACTTCAAAATATTCAATTTCATAAATACATCCTTCTTTCAATAAGGATGTAAATATATGAAGCCATCTCTGGGGAACTAATCCTTCCATAAGATTTCCCTTGAAAAATAGGAAGTCTAGTTTAGATATAGAAAAAAGAAAGTATGGTATGTATAGAGAATGATGAAGATATGATTTCTAATATGGTAACGCCTTGTGTTTGTTTAATATAAAGATAATGTAAAAGAATAGAACGGTATTTGTATGGCACATGAGGCAATGCGCAAGATGCACAGATTGTTTGGATATATATGTTCTTAGTGCAGCAGTCTGGTTACTGTAAAGAACACACAAATTGAGATACATGTAAATTTGAGAATAATAAACATGGTAACATAACTGTCTAGTAAATTGTATGAAGGGTAAAATGTGGGAAGGTATGTAGAATGTGGCTGTGGCATTGATAAGTATAGATGGGAACAAGGTGATAAAAAATTAACAGAAACATGTGGCTGTTGTAGTAAGGATATAAATTTGGATACGACTATTGTATGCAGAAAATGGTGAAGCTAGCAGTAGTAATGTAGTAATGATATGTGTACTGAAGATGAAGATGTTGGAAAAGAGCAGAACATTATCTATCTGGAGTAAGTAAAAGTCTAAAAAGTTATATACCTCTTTGTCAAGCATAATGAAGTCTAGATGATATACATCTGCTGAATTACGTGGATTTCTAAATTCCCAAAGCCGTGGTAAACGTACAAGGATTTTCCATTTGTGCGAATTCTGATTTATTTGATTTAACAGTGAATACGCCATATGGAACCTGCACAGGATAAAGACGTTAGATGATAAATATTGTATTCATAGTTAAAGAATTACATCGATGAATTTTATGTGCTATAGAATGGAAAACCAATTCTGTACAGCCTAATCAAAACAGTGATGACATAGGTAGTGTAGAAATGGAGGAAAACAGTGATGTTTGCGATATGCAGAACGCTATAGCTTAGTATGTAAGATGTTTTTTGGTATAATAAATAGATGTATAAGTCATGAATATAAGTAATTAGCAAAGGAGTAATATGTCTAATATGCATAAATAAACACATGGACATGTATATTTTTTTGAAAGAAGAATACATGAATTGATTCTAAGATATAGTGTATGAATTCAGTAAAGTATAAAAAATTAAATATATATTTTATATTTTTAAGAACTTAGAGAAGTATATATCATAATCTGACTTACAAATGTAAAGGTGTATGCACAAAGGGTGATTTGTGTAGTTGTTCTGTGTACTGGATGCAAACAGGGCTGAAAATAACTTTTTAAGGAAAGCAAATTAGAGCAGAGAAGAAGAATAGTGCTGGGAACGACTAAACACAACCAAGCACTTCTTTGTACACTATATTTTTTGTTTCATTAGAGGCACTGCCCTTTTCATCTTCAATGAGTATCTTTAAGCCTGAACGTGATGTAACACGTGATACCGCCACATATAGCTGCCCATGAGAGAAGACTGGGTTTCGGAGATAAATTCCAACTTTGCTTAAAGTTTGGCCTTGACTCTTGTTAATAGTCATTGCGTATGAAAGCTTAATTGGAAATTGTCGTCGCTGTAGCGTGAAAGGCCACCGAGGACTTGTTGCATTTAATACAATTCTTGGTATACAGACAGTGTGGCCAATATTAGTTCCAGTGATTATACGGCCTTCAAGAATCCGATCACCAAGTCTTGTAATAATGAGACGTGTTCCATTACAAAGACCCATAGATTGATTTATATTCCGTAGCAGCATCACTGGAACACCTATTTTCAGATAGATAGCATGATGCGGAAAACCATTGAGTGTTATAGAATTTAGAAATTCAGGTGGATACAGGAGGTTAGCATCACCAATTTGAGTATCAGATTGAGAGATGCAGTCAAAACTAAGATACTCTTTACTGTCACCAGGAATTTTATCAAAAACAGCTTTGTTCAGTTCATCAACAGCAGCATTAGTTGGGCAAATAATTGCTCGCTGAGCTAGATATTCACTGTTTTGATAGTTTAGACAGAACGAATCATAGGTGGCATCCACAATTGCATCCATGTTATTATGAGTTGGCAGTAGGAGAAGATCATTTGGTATAGTTATCCAAGTAGGATGAATTTCTTCTGCTTTTTTAACTGCTGGGATTTGACCATTTCCAATATCAAGTACCCATTGAGCAAAAGCAGATAGAGATTGACATTCTGCAAGCGAAAGTTTTGGATTGTGAAGTCTCATATTAGTAGATAATCTGAGTATCTCAATGTGTTGCCAAAGTGGTGACTTGATAAGTGAAGCTTGAATAATTTCTGCCTTTGTGCCACCTTCAATAACAGGTAAGATTTGGCGGAAATCTCCACCAAGAACAATAAGCTTTCCACCAAAAGGTATATTGCTATAACCAGAATCTTCAATAGACATAATATCACGCAATGTTCTATCAAGTGCTTCAAAACAGCGTCTGTGAGTCATAGGTGCTTCATCCCAAAGAATCAGAGAAGTTTTTTTAATAAGTTCAGCTAGCATTGTTCCTCGTGGTATACTACATAAACTTTTTTCATTGATATCAAGAGGTATTCTAAAACGAGAGTGTGCTGTGCGACCACCTGGAAGTAGAAGTGAAGCAATTGCAGATGAAGCTACAGCAAGAACTATTTGACCTCTAGCTCTTAGTGTAGCTATGATAGCATTCCAAAGGAATGTTTTTCCAGTGCCACCATGTCCAGACACAAGGTAAAAACCGCTGTTTTTTTCAGTCACGCATGCTATAATCTTGCTGTATATAACAGACTGCTCAGCATTGAGTTGATCACATAATGAATCAGCATGTGTTGCCAGAATAGTTCTATCATAATCTAGCTCTTCAGCAAGAAGTCTATTACCAGAAGGAGAACTACTGTATGTTGATTGGCTGTCTATATTATATGTAGCAAAGTTGAGACCATTCTTTGAGAAAATAGTAAACAACTCATTTATCAATTGGGTCTGCAAATAACTGTTTGGTATTGGATACGTTGGATTTTGTAATCCTTGCCGTATTCTATATGCTATGTCATCAGCAAGGAAACACCAGTATTTGTCAAATAGATTTTGAGGATTAACAACACTGCAGAAAGAAAGCACAATCATGAACAGGTGTCTAAGCTGATATGGAGTAGCCCAAATAATTGCTTCATCAAACAGCAAAAACCACTCTGTATCATCACCAACTAAGCCACGAGCTTTGCAAGCTTCTTTGAACGTAAGATAACGCACACCATTGAAAGTTCTAATATCCTCATAGCTTTGTGCACCAGAAACAACCATTAAAAGCATCCTTAGGTAAAATAATTCACCAGTGCTTGGATGCACATTATATATACGGCCAATTTTTGATGTTTTGCGTTTCCTTTTCATCCATTTTTTGTTATTAGTATCCCATTTCCAGTTTGATGGGAACTGATAATACGTAGAAGATCTTGCTTCTACAAACTGCTGGTTGGCAACAAACCATTCAGTTAGGGTAGTTTTGTGAGCTCTTGGATCACTAACAATCTGCTGTAAGTTTGTTTCTTCATGGTATATAATTTTGTTCATACCAGGCATATGCACAGTCAAGCGTTCAACGGAAGGCATTCGACCATGTATTTCAAATTCAAATAATCGCCAAATGGCTTCACATGATGATAAGTATCTAGAAAATTGTTTTGTGTACAAAAGTGTTAATAAACAGCCAGAAGCATCATAGAAGCGGTAAGAAAAATCGAGGAGAAACTAATAAAAGCATTAACAAAAACTGAAAAGAATGTATAGCACAAAAAAGTATAATGTATTGTTTAAATAGAGCAGTACCTGCATTTAATATAATCAGAAATTCCATCTATCCCTTGTCTAACTTCTGTGTTAGTTGTGTCTGTTGACTGGTCAGCAGTAGAAAAATTCATTCTTGCTCTATCTTGCCCTTTAGTAAGATATTTGAATAAATATTTCACAAGGTTTGTTTTATTACACCATTCAACATTGATGTGAGCCTGGAATTTTTTTAATAAGCTCATATTGTATGGAACTACCCATCTGTTATCCAATTTGACACCATTCTTGGTAATAAAACGATTTGTATCTCGACGACGATATATTGGAAAGCCGGATTCATTAATGATTGTTTCTGAGCTAAATTCTTTCGGATAACTCTTTGAACATATCCCATTTTTCATACATGGACATTTCCTATTAAGATTCCCGCATGGACCATGCATCATAAATTCTTCAACAAGAGCATAACCAAGTGGGTCAATATTTGGATCAGGAATTTCAGCACATATAAGGGAATCTATGAATTCAGTAGTTAGATCCATTGTACGATCAGCAAGCCATATGAGGGTATGAACATGAGGTAGTCCTCTCTTTTGAAACTCGATAGTGTATAAAACTGTTAGAAACAAAGGAAACAACTTAGAGGGAAAAGCAATGCATTAAAAAGAAGGAAATATATTCAGAGTGGGAGCAATAAATTAACCTGCTCGTATAACACTAAAACTGTGGCCACTTTTTATGTCAGAAATATATTCAGTGAGCTTCATATGAAATACTCGAGTAACAATATCAGAACGGTCAATATATTTTTGTCCAGGTTCGTATTTGAGTGCGCCTATTATTTCAGGCCATCTTGAATTACATGTGAAAGTAGAAAAGATATCAGGAGGACCATATTCACGACATATAGCCATAGCATCTTGATAGTTGAGTGCGTTGTAGCGAGGGCTACCGGTAAAGCTTGCAGGAAGCAAGATCCTAATACCAATATTTCTGCCTTCTGATGTGCCCTCACCAAGTGCATCTGAAATACCTTGATATGTGTCTGAACGCAGGACATCTTGGTTGAAGAAATGATATGATAAACGATTTGCTTCTATACATGAATAGCAATCAACTTCTATTTGACTTGAGAGGCGGCCACAACATGTATAAGGATTTGGTTCATTTCTACGATAATGACATTCATAGCAGTAGTATTCAAGCATTGAGACTTGATCTCTAACAGTTGCCACATTGTCATCAGTAGTTCTGTATTTTATACCATATGGAAATAACAATGGATACTGAAGAGACATTAAAGCAGGATTGAGAGGCGATACTTGTTTTAGATGACCAGGATGAGTTTCAACAACGATATCGAATTTGTTGTTTTCTAAAGATAGATCGCCCACAATTAGGGCAGCCAGTTCAGATACAGTTGGTAAAGAATATCGATCATCGTGGGTGTCAGATGAACCAAGAAGCCGAATATGAATTTCTGCATTCTCCTCAGAAAATAAGCGATCTCGTGCCATTCTGAATTCTTTCACTAATGGATTGAAACAATTAAGCATATGAATCAAGGCAGCAACTATATTAGTATCTGGTTCATCATTTGTGGCACCTTCTTTATCGAAAACAGAGAGCCTATTATGAACTTCATTGTGTGTATCATAAATATACAGCTGTGCATACTGCGGTTTCTGACCTCGTCTAGGAATTAATGAACCAATTCGGTGATGAACAACACCATTTATACGGAAAACATAAGGGCCTTCACCAGTGTTAATGGTTCTGTCAACATCTACGCCCAAGGAAGTGAATGCAAATAGAGAATTGTAGTGGCGAATCAAATGCATGAACTGATTTGACTGTGGGCCTTTATCAAATCCAATCAGTTCTTGAAGAGGATATGGGAATTGCTTATGTGGTGGAAGAGAAACTTTACCACCACGACAACATCTATTGTAAGTAACTCGGTGATGTCTAGAGGAGCTTCTATGGTGAGATCTTTGTTGGAACCAAAATATGGCACCACATTTATTACACTCATAATCTGGACCACCATAGTATGATCGATTATCATAAGTGGCTGAAATGGTGTTAAAATGAAAATAAAAGTAGGAAGAGCAAATAGTTTTAAGAATCATATAAAACACACTAACAAACAATGGTGTAAAGGCAACAATATGGGCGAACCTTTTAAAAAGGAAATATATTCCTTAGAGAAACAAATGGTTGGCTCTTTAAGTGGGGTTAAGTTAAAAGGCAGTGTGTTACCTGAAATGTCAAAAACATGTAGGGATAAACATAAACCAATGGACGAAAAAACACACGAGTTTTGAGGGAAGCAAAAATGGGAAACTCAAGAAATCCTACAAAACAAAATAACAAAAGAAAAACACCTGTTTTAGCAGCATTGCGCTGCAGGTTGGATAGCCTTCTTTTTTTCCTATTGCTAGCTGCCTCAACTGAACTAATCAATGGGCAAAAATGGTCTCCTATTATGTTAAGAAGTCAAACAAAGAAAGGGTAAACCAAGAATGAAAAGCAAAACTAATTGGAAACGAAAAAATGGTTATAAAGAGGGTGAATAACCATATTGACGCTTTAATTGTGGAATCATAGTAACATCTTTGATGAACGCTGTGTAACAATAAATAGAAGGAAAGACAGGTATCAATAGGAAAGCAAAGCTTTAAATGGGAATCGGAAAAGGCAACAATGTTGTCTATAAAGTACGCAAGATTAGCAATAATTGTACATGGCTGCGATGGTGACTGCAAAAGCAATGGCGCGGTGGTAGCAGACAAAACATCTGGGGAGACTAATGAAGGAATCGTTGAGCTAATTGGCTGCTTTCCACGTAGAATCTGTTCACGGTGAGCTCTAGCGGAACGCGATGGATCCATAAAACTAAACACCAATAACCAGCAACAATGATTGATGAGAAAAAATAAATATACGAATAAATCAATATAAAATCACACAAAAAATTGGTAATAAAAATAGATCGATATTAATGATGTAAATATAGATGCATATAGGTTATATAACATTAACAACATTTTATCGATAAAATAATGAAATAAGAAAAACAGTAAACAGCTAGATTTATAATAAGAAAATAACGAATGAAGAAAAAAAATAATTTATAATCTAATACAATACAACAGGTATTCAACATAATAGGTATAATCAAACATAATATAGCTATTACTTAATAATATACATAAATAACTGTTCTATAGAAACAAAAACGACGAATAACAAAAGAACGAAGCTATGTAAAGAAAAGGAGAGAAAACCGAAATGTATAATACCTAAGTAACAAATGAAGCCACGAAAATAATAAACTATGATGTGATATAATACAATAGCTAGCCAACAAAATAGCTACAGTTTAATGTAACATAAATGTCAGATGATGATATGTATAAATAGCTATTTTATATAAACAATAACAGTGGATGAGGAAAGAAAGGAATTTTTAAACAAAGGGAGAGGAGATTTTTTTAATCAAAGCAAAATGGTAAGTGTTATAGGTTACATAACAGCAATGCCTATAAAGCAGAATGGTAATAAGTAAACAATCAATGAATAAAGCAGAACAATAACCTATAATGTAATACAACATAATAGCTACCAAATATAGTAGCTATAATTCAATATAATATAACTACTACTTGTTAATGAACATAAGCAGCCACTTCATAGAAGCAACAACAATGAATAAGGAAAAAAGCAAAGTTTGTAAAGAAAAGGAGAGAAGACTTAAATGCATGATAAGTAAATAGAAAACAAAGAAAGGAGAGTAATAAATTGTAATCTGATATAATATAACAGTTAAGTAATAAAACAAATATAACTGAATATAACGTAAATGTTGTACTATAACGTGTATAGAAAGTTATCCTATATAAGCAATAATAGTGAATGAGGAAAGAAGAGAATCTCTAAAGAAAACAAGAGAAGTTTGTAACTAAAAGCACAAAGATAAGAGCTCTAGATTGCATAATAATAACAACATTTTAGAAACAAAATAACGAAATGAGCAATGACGAATGAGGTAAGAAGAAAAGTTTGTAAAGAAAAGGATAGAAGAGCTACATGCATGATAAGTAAATAGAAAACAAAGAAAGGAAAGTAATAAACTATAATGTGATATAACACAACAGCTAAGTAATAAAATAAGTCTAATTGAATATAACATAAATGTTATAGCATAACATATATAAATAATTATTTTATATAAGCAATAATAGTGAATGAGGAAAGAAGAGAATTTTTAAAGAAAAGAAGGGGAGAAGCTTCTAACTAAAAGCACAAAGATAAGAGTTATAGATTGCATAACAATAACAATATAAGCAATAATAGTGAATGAGGAAAGAAGAGAATTTTTAAAGAAAAGAAGAGGAGAAGCTTCTAACTAAAAGAACAAAGATAAGAGTTATAGATTGCATAACAATAATAACATTTTATAGATAAAATAATGAAATGAGGAAAATAGTCAAGATTCAGACCTATAATAAGTAAACAACGAATAAAGAAAGTACAATAATGACCTATAATCTAATAAAATATAATAGTTAATCAATATATTAGCCATAATTCAATATAATAGAGTTTTGATTTGATAATGTAGAAAGGAATTTTTAAATAAACGGAGAGGAGAAAGTTCCAAGTAAAGCAAAAAGGTAAGAGCTATAGGTTAAATAACAGTGATGCCATTTTATCAACGAAGTAATGAAATAGCAAAAGTAGTAAAAACTAAGATCTATAATAAGTAAAAAATAATCTGTAATCTAGTACAACATAATAGCTACCCAATATAATAACTATAGTTGAATATAATATAACTATTACCTAATAACGCACATAAATAGGTATGTCACAGAAACAATAATGTTGAATGAGGAAAGAAGGAAAGTTTGTAAAGAAAAGGCGAGAAGATTTAGTTGTATGATAAGTAAATAGGAAACAAACAAAGGAGAGTAATAAAGTATAATCTGATATAGTATAACAGGCAGGTAATAAATAAGCAATAATAGCGAATGAGGAAAGAAGAGAATTTTTAAAGAAAAGGAGAGGAGAAGTTTCTAACTAAAAACACAATGGTAAGAGTTATAGATTACATAATAGTAACAACATTTTATGTATAAAGATTTAGACCTATAATAAGTAAATAACGAATGAAGAAAGTAAAATAACGACATATAATCTAATAAATTATGATACTCAGCCAATATAATAGCTATAATTCAATATAATACAGCTGTTATCTGATAATATACATGAATAGCTATCTTATACAGATAATAATAATGTATGAGAAAGTATAATATAGCAGGTAACCAATGAGGCACCTAAAATCGAATGTAGATGATACCCTATGTAAATAACTATCTTATCCAAACACTAATAGCGAATGAACAAAGGAAGAAACAATGGACTAAAAAAATAACACACAGGAAAAACCAATAGAGCAGTAATAGTAACAATACTATAACAAGAGCGAAATGTAAACAACATATGAATGAAGTAAGAGCTCAGAAAACTTAACTATCACCGCGTGGGAACTCGACAAGGGAAAATATTGAATAGAACAAGGGATCCTCAATCGCGAAACGATAATGAGTGATAATGAGTCAACTGTGAATAACCCTGCATTGATGAAATAATAACTATATAAAAGACAAAAGAAAAACAAAACAACATAACCACTACATAATGGTATATATAAATCCAACATTAACAACAACACAGCAATATAAAAACCTAACATAATCTAAAACGAAAAATTCTACACTAAAATCAGAACAGAACAGCACAACAAAACAAAACACAACAAATCTAAGTAGTCCACTATAGATAAACATAATCTGAGTATTACATGACAGTCTATATAAATGGCCATGTCATACAAACAACATAGTCAAGAAGGACACCAACAGATGCAAATAATGAATTAAAAACTACCATATACAGCATACAAATAGAAGCATATATAAATAACATATCTAAATAGGTATCTAATACCAATAGAGATAGCATAACGCGAAAGAGTCAATTATCATCAGAAAACTATCAATCAATATAGCATACGAAAACAAAACACTATAACCAAACATAACAGGATGTATCAAAGACGAAGGCTAAACACATCGTAAGAAAACTAACGTTTCTTAGATTGGAAACAAGATATCTCGAACACTTCTGAATAACAACGATCCAATCGGCAACGATCCTGCACAATAAAACGAAGAACAATATAATATGAACCAAGTATAAATCGCATATAAAATAACTAACAGCACAGAAACAAGAGGTATTACTAGCAAACAAACTACGGAACACGATCCAGAACTGAACCTTGAGCAGAACGCAAGAGAGCCGACAATTCTTACACGTTATGTAAGACAAAATAGCTCCGAAGAAGGACGATCCAACCGGCAATGACCCTGCAGTGCGCAAATAGCGCCAACAAAGCGACAATTTAAATAAGCGGAACAGCAAGTGCATTACAACAAGGGAAGACAAACAATATAATCTAACAGCATCACAAAAAGGATATAAAAGGTATTACATGTATACATTAAACAATGAAAAAATAACACAGAAACTTAATATACTCTAAGAAAAAAAAGTACCAGGTAAATAACAACCGATCCTTAGTTCGCACGCATGATAAGTAGCATAAACAAGGAAGAAGCTAGACACTGGCTTGATCCAAAGCACACCTGCAAGTACCAACAAAGCATTAACGTTAGGGATAAGCATTAACAAACCTAATAAAACACTAATGTGCAGAACAAAGCAAAAAACCAACAAATACAGCAAGCGAAAAACGAAGAGGCAAAGGGCTAAAAGACGTATGTCAGAAAACGATCCGGCGCAAACGAAACCTACAAGGTGACCAGAAGGAAAACGCGACTATTTGAGAAAGCGATAGCAAAAAGGCCTGCACCAATTGTGTACACCCATGAAGCCCCCACAAGCAGACAGCGAACGACAGGAACATCACTATCTAAGAAAAAAATAATCGAATCGTTATAAATCCCCATCCAGATGCAAACCAAGAAGCACACCAGGTGAAGCGGCCGTAATGACCCAGAAAAACAAAACCTAGCACCTGAGATGCAAACAATAAGCCAAAAAGTTAATATATCCGAAAACACCGCCTCAATGGAGACTAAAACATCACTACCGAACAACAGATAAACAAATCGCAAGAGTTCCCCATGAAGCAAGAACCCGAAAAAGGAAACCTACCAAACGAGACGCAAACGAAAAGCGTAAAAACAACATATAGCAAACCAAAGCATCGCGGAAACAAAAAAGGGCAAAAAACCTCACGCAACACAACCGAAAGAAGAACCCAAATCGGAACCGACGCGCATACAGATGGAAGCGGAGAAACGCACGAGACGAAGCGCACCCAAGAACTATCCAGAACTGAACAGGCAAACGATAACCCAGAAGGTAAACAAAACAACGGACGCATCGCAAAAGCAAAAACACGGAATAAACAGGCTTCCAAAGTCCGCTACGCAGAGCATGGTCATGGAATACACGCGTCGCAGAGCAAATCGCCCGACGAACGAAGCGCAATACGGTGCCTCGCAATATGAAGCAGCGAGCGTGGTAGCGAAGCTGAAGCAGCGGACGCGGGGGGCGAAATCCAAAACCGGAATTTAATCCCGAGCGCGTCACACGAGGACGCGCGCTGCGCCAAGTACGCGTGCGTGCGCGGTGGCGAAGCCAAAGCAGCGGACGCGCTGACGCAGGAGGCGAAAGGCAAAACCGGATTTAATCCCGAGCGCGGCGCACGAGGAGGCGCGCTGCGGTAAGCACGCGTGCGTGCGCGGCGACGAAGTCGAACCAGCTGTGACCGCCACAGGAAGACAAAAGCGCGGCGCGCCATCTACGCAACGGGAGCGGCTGCATGCATGCACCGGAGCGACGGTACACGCTCCCAAGCCACACGTCGAAGGCAGAGCGCCTACTTTACACGTGGCATAGCTCAAAAACCAGAGAGTCCCCCAACTTTGTATAGGTGATGATATCATTCTCGTTAAAACATGTGAATAACCAATCCACTTAGTTAATTCAGAGAAAACATGGGGGCTATTTGGTTCGTGAACTACATAAACCCTACCAAACGTCAGGTTGTTGGCTTAAGTTCAGCCAAACTTTAGCAAGAAAATGAATTGAAGAGTCAATGAAATAGAAATCTTACAAAATTTGGGTAACGATCCAAGTAGGTGCCAAATTTGGTTAGAAATTGGGTTAGAGTTGGCAAATCTTGGTTCATCCGCGAGCTTAGAACCAAACAACCCTGAGGCAGTCTAGTTAGTCCTCAGCCTAATCCAATACAAGTAGGTAAGATTTCTAGCCAAGACAAAGTTTGCTGAAGGAAGGAAGACAAGATGCTGAGAGACTCTCAATTCTTGCCCGTGTCCAGCCCTAAACCTGAACTCGGGCCGAGCCAAGCCTCCCGGTCTAGACGACTGGGCCAAGCCCTCTAGGCCCAGTTCAGATCAGGGCTCAGGGCAGGTCGACGGGACAGGTTTGCTCGAAGTCTACCTAAACAGCTCCGGGTTGTCTGCAGTTCAGTGCTTTTCTTCTCCAGCACGATCACTGCAAAATCTTGCACCCTACTGGGTACTGACGATGCACTGTAGGCCTGTTCTTTTCTTTCGAAGCTGGCAGCTTTTGTTACAGTACCTAACTTTCAAACGGAGTATTTTTTCAAGACAGGGTCTACAAGTTAAACGATGTACACGTTAAAAGTCCAACATCTGTACCAGCCAAAATCGCAAGTGAGTATTTCTCTCTGTAATCTGTACCGTAAACAACCAAAATTTAAAATTTTCAGTCAAAAGTTATAAACCGTAGCAGTTGCCAAACAGGCCCTGTTTCCGGTACATGACTAGCCGCACTGCAGGCACACATGCACGCGGTAGTTGTGCGTAACTGCCATCACTCGGTACTCAAGGACGCACAGTTCGCCACTGTTTTGACTTCTTTGTAGCCTCGCAGAAGGCCCCCCCACGGTTGCCTGATCCCTGACATGGCACATGTGTTCTGGAACTGAAGAAGCTAAACTGCCTACGCTAGAACAGCTGCACGGGCGCACGAACATTCCCTTCAATTCCAATCTCATCTCAGTTTCATTCGCCCACAGTGCGTTGCATTCGTCAGTCTGCACTCCCAACAGCAGGACTGCTGGATGGATGAAGATCCTCCCAACTGCATTGTTCCGTGCGAAGGTGAATTTTCTCTAGTACTACAGTACTACTGCTACTACTTCAGAAAACCTTCCTTCCGAACTGCGTAAGCCTGAATAAGGACGGCTGGCGCATGCAGCATGCAAGCACCAAGGACTTGAGGACATTGTTCATGTGTGTTTTCAGAGGAGAGAGGAGCAGAATGCCACCGCTATGACGCCAGGCACGACCTCTATCTTTCCATTCCTGTGCTGCAAAATAACCACTACGGGCTCACACATCTCCATCTCTCTCTCTCTCTCTCTCTCTCTCTCTCTCTCTCATCGATCGATCGATCGCTTGGTACACGATTTGATAGATGGATGGATGGCACGGTTTGACCGGCACTATGTATCTGTCATCTTCCCCCATGCCCCATGGGCAAGCCAGTGGAAAGGTTGATGTAACCCGTAGTTTTGACAAGCATTGTGCCGGGAAAGAGGAAAAGAGCAGCATTGTTGTATGGCTGGTGTCGTTATCGCGCGGTTAATGGCAGCCATTAGTATGATGAACAGCGTTGTTTCTGCCAGCTTCAGCAGCTCCAAATGCTGAGGTAGCGCCCGGGCGAGTGACACCAGCGGCCTCGATCCCGAGCGGCGGCGGCGACGACGACGACGACGCCTCTCGGCTCGGGTCCTGCATGCCGCGCGCGGCCTCCCCAAGCAACAACATAGCGAAAAACGAAACCGCTGTCAGCTACAGAGAGGGAGCAGAGACGCCGCGTAACGCCAACGGGAGGAGATCACGCTGGATCCATGTGATGCGAGTCCCGCGAGTCGCTATAGGCTCTGTTTGGATACGCTTATCTGAGAATCAATTTTAATCTGATCAGGATTTTCTGATAAGTCGTAGTCTGAAGAATCTGCAGTCTGAAGAATCGTCGCGGTGGAAGAAACGACCCCTCGGGCTCGCGGTACAGGATTTTGGATTCTCAGTGCAAATGCCGATCTTTCCCACCACGGCGGTTGAAAGAATCGAAAAATAATCAAAGCGTTTGGGTGGGATTCTCGCTTAATTCTACCAGAATCGGATTTTAAGCGTATCCAAATAGGGCCATAGTGTTGCTCAAACAACTTTTGGTTAAACTTTAACTGTGATTTTTTTATTAAAATTGTATTACAGCAGCTTCTAGTTTTTTTAAGAAAAAAATTTTAAAAACCATTATACCGTCGCGGATAATATAAAGAAATAAAAGAAAAAAGAAAAATATAAAAAAGCTAAATAAATCTAATTTAAATAAGTTAAAAATTATCAGAACTAAAGCTGGTTAGAACGAGCCTAATTCTTTGTTTAATAAAAGGAAGTACTAGCACTAGCAGAACGTTTGATCCGGTTGCGCAGCACCACAGAGCAAGCCATACCGAACAGTGCAAAGCTCGCAGCGTACCTACGCAAGCCCGGTACACGGTCATCGTCAGCACTACAGGGGCCCAGCAACAATGGCACTAATGGCCAGCACCACTCAACGCTACAGGACGCACAGCTGCCTCTGTTGACTTCGACGCCTACTACTTCCTACTCCCAGAGGGCCCCGCCACCGCTGCTGAAGCTACAGCAATCATAGCACTGTGCTTTTTTTTTTTGAAATATAGTTTTGAAGACACGAATTTACAATTTTAGTTTCCTCTACGATCCACTGCGGTGGCAGTGGCATATATCGCCTGTAGTGCTGGCCTATTGTGGTAGATGGTAAACACTGTAATAGCCCATGTCTACTCAGTAGATGACAGTCGAGTGCGACATGTGGTGAAGCTACCGAGCTCGCTTAACTCGGTAGGTTTGTACTGAGCTCAGCCAACGTGGCAGGCCGATGGGTCCTCTAGCTGGCGAGCTTGTCTAGCTCGGTAGATCGTCGGGTGAGCACACCTAGCTCAGTAGATCACATATAGTGCCGGATGAGATGTCTGCCGCTTACTACGATGGGCGAGCATGCCAGGTATCGTCTGTCCACTGCTGTCATGGTCACGGGGCTATATTTACAAAATGGTGCGTTCGGTGGCTAGATTGAAAAAAGTATCATTCAGATTTGTGACCTTTAGATTATATATCAAATGGCCCCTTGTTTTTAAGGGAGAGAGATTTTTTTCAAGGGGGAGGGGGAGAATTCATGGTCATTAGATCTCTAATCTAATAGTCCTAAATATGAATGATAGTTAAGAAAAAAAACATCCAGATAACGTTTAACAAAAACCCTTGAAAAAAATTGCTACGTATTGTATATGCGATGGATTCTGGCTGCCTTACATGGCAACTCACTTGCACAGTTGCACTGCACCTGCTCTGTTTCCGTGTAATCACCTAATCCCATATGGACAACACGAAACATTCCCCCTCCATTTCATTCCATTCCATTCCCAGCCTTGCTCTATAAATACACCCTAGCGCTTCGCCACCCTGCTCCTAGTCTGCTTCAAAAACCTCCCCTGCTTGGCGCATAGCATTCGGCAGCCATGAAGGTATAGCAAACTCTAGTCTGCTGGTCGCGAGATACCATGCATCTCTGTGTCTTCGTCTCCGGTTCTTCGATCTGCTGTGCTTGTGTCATCTTCTTTTGATTGTTTCTTCTGTTGGTCATTGTTGTTTGTGTGTGTGTGCGCGCGCAGAAGGTGAGGGCGAGGCGGCGGCGCATCCCAGCGTTCGGGGAGTGGAACTACGACCACGGCGACGGCGACTGGCCGGTCACCCAGTACTTCGACGCCGCCATGCAGGGCGGGCTGGTCGTGGCCTTGCCACCTTCACCAAAGCCGGTCAGAAAGGTGACTAATGCCTGAAGTTACATGCCACTCCTATGTCTCGGTTAGTTTGGTCCGCTAAAATGACCGTGTGTGCATATATCATACTACAAAAAATACAGCGTAGGCATTGTTTGTCTTAAGAGTTTTCTTGCCTATCAACCATTGCTTAATTAGCATTAGAACTAATACTTACTTGTACAAAACAGCTATCTATAGTCAGTGTGTGGATTCAACTCTTATCAGATAGACTTATTTTTTTAAAAAAAGGAAAAAAATCTATCAGACAGACAAGGAGTAAAATGTGCTTTGGGGAGCAAGCAAAATGACTAGCTCTCTGTTACACCAGCAGAGTTGTATTTTTACTTTACTATGGGCAAACCCAAGCAATTCTCGCGGTAAATATTGGGCTGTTCCTGTGCTTGCTAGGCGGTGAAGTGGAGTGCCAGTGCTCCACTGGAGGTGGAGAAGCCGAAGCAGCAGCACAAGGTGGTGGTGGGCCTTGCAGAGCACGGGGCGCAGAAGCAGGGGAAGCAGGGCAGGGTGGCCGACGCCGGGGGCCACGCCACCGCGAACTACAAGGCGTGCAGGGTGGTGGTCAAGGCCGTCGACGAAGACCTCTACGAGATCCCGCCCGACATGCTCTGCCACAAGCCAAGGGTACTGAGATATGTGCTTCATACTATGGTTGCATGCATATTGCATGGATATATGTTACGAAACAATTGTTTCCAGGAATCTGGACTAATGCAGTGAAGCTGAGAAAATAATATTCTAGTGTCAACTTGCAGTTACTACTTACTACTAAATGTCCAAAACGTTGTCTCACTGCTTAGGGGACCCACTGCCAGTAGTTTACTCATCGTTCTTGTAATCTGCTGCAGAAGAAGCTGACGAGGAGGAGCCTGTGGATGGGCTGCCTGGGACTCGACTGCATCGCCTAGGGATCTGCCCGATCATAAGCCTGCCTGCCTGCCTTGTTGTGCGTGCGCTTGCAAAGAGCAGCAGCAGAAACCCATGGCCATGATGTTAGGTGTTCGGCGTACGAGCTTAATCAGATGGACGACGACGACGTGATGTGCCGTGCCCCGGCAGCGTCATTTCCTCGTGCCAAGGCCTTCTCGAGTGCAGCTTTTTTTCGCTGGCCATTTCCTATTGTGTCTGTGTTCGCTACTACTTAGCTAGCTCCATGAAATTACGGGACCCGGCCTCGTGAAAAAGTCGGGTGGAGTAGCAGTGTAAAGGTTGATGTAACCCCTAGCTGTAGTCTGGGACTCTGTGCCGATCGAGATGAAAAGAAATGAAGAAAGCCTTGTTCTGTAGGTACGTGTCGCTGATTGTACGCGTAGCCCGCAGTCTCTTGTTTCTTACTGTTTTGGTGTTTTTGTTATGGCTTCTGACAGCGTGATTGCGCGCTGATTCTTCTGGGGGACTGCTTGCTGATAAATCACATGATGATTATGTCTTAAGGTTGCATTGCTTTTCTCGGACTTGTGTTTAACATTTTGCAAGGGTCCGTTTGTGTGCAACCATGTATATTTGTAAATATAATATTTCTCTCGATTAAAACGTGTAAACGGATCACAGGTACTGGTGCTTACAACTTTTGGCTTATGCTAAGGAAGAAATAAAAATTTTAAAGTTTTGTACATTGAAATTTGAAGATTTTAAATTTCTAATATCACTTGAATCATCAAACTTTAAAATTTTCGGTTTTTTAACAAGTTTGAAGTATGCCAAGATTTTTTTTTATCAAACGAGGTAATCTTCCCACGTTACAGGAAGATTTATTGTAACCATTTAATAAACCAAATGCGCCCGAATATAACAATGTTCTTCCGAGGGTATTATAGAGTAAAACAAAAATTCAGGGAAGTGTTATGAAATTTCCCATTGCATATTAATGTATATACGCTCTATACTCTTGTTAGATAGGGCTCTATACTCTTGATAGAAATTAGGGCTCTATACTCTTGTTAGAAATTAGGCACATATAAGTGTGAGGCCTACTTTCTATAATTCTAAAGCTAACAGGGTTTAGTACATATTGTTAAGATAAGGTGGAGAAGATTAATACATAAATTGGGATCCTTGCTGTTCTATAAAAGAATAAGACACATGGTATGAAATGGCTTTGGCTAAACACGTGCGCATGTATTTGCGTATTTTTCCTTGGTAAATCGTGTGCCTTTATGACTTACGACGTGCTACGTACCATGCCGTGATGTACTGCGTCATTTGACATACCAAGTCCATCTTATTTTTGCTGAACCGTGCATCTCTCTATTTAAAATGAGATTCAAACATTTGAATTTGATGCTTTACTGGGTATTGATGACAGACAGTTACTAGCGAGTGAATGGCTGGTTAATCGCATTAGTTAATAGTCCACACACACATATGGAAACGTCCAAAGCAGTGTCCCAGATCACTGTCTCCTTCATTTTTTTCTTCCTTCTATAAACCTGTGTTGTTGTATTGTACCGCTTGAACCTCGTCTACCTTTTTCGGTATGCAACATGAAGGAAGGGGTGGTATCTTTGAGCCGTTGTTACTGTGATACTTTTCTCCTAGTAAAATTTAGAATTAAAATATTATATATATTTCCAACACTTGCACTCCAAAATTTAGTCAGCAGCATTACAAAAATATCATGGCAAAGGGTATATTCTGGAATAGCATGGTGATATGTGGTACCAAAAGAACAATTTGGTAAGTTCAGTTTGCCCGTTCCAGAAGAAAAGGTTTTGCCGTTTTCCTGATGTATGAAATTTCGGGAGTGGTGAATGGCATGATGACATCCCCAAGAAGCCACTGCTGGTGACTACTTGAGTGCTGCTTTTTGCTGCCTCTTTTGGTGTTTTCTATTAGTGGTCTTTTGATCTATTCCAATGTATGAAATTACGGGTGCGTGGTGGAAAAGGTAATGAGTGCCAGTTCCAAAATCCTACGACTTTGTGCCCAGGGAAAGGAAGAAGCCAACTTAATTATCAACTTAATTACCTGGTGGCAATATGATCTAAATTATTCATTTTAGTCGATATTCGTATTTAAACTATTTAATTTGTATTTGATATATTAAAACTTAAAGAGTATTAATTATATCTTCATTATTCGTTATTATTCGACATCCATATCCAAGCTATTTCATTCATATTATATTTGTTAACACTTCTACTGGTGGGTGCCACTAATTATCAGGCAATCTTTTGCATCACCAGCTTGATGCTGTCATGACAGCCTGATTGTGAGATTGAGTTCTTCTGGCCGCTAATCATTCCTAAATCACATCGCGTGGGAGTGCGCAGCTGATTAAACACATGAACTTTTTGTATTAATGAAAGCTATCTGCTAGCCTTAAGAAAAGTTTGATCCTCAGCCGGAGGGGTAAAATATCTTTGTTCAAAAGAAAAATGGTTCAATTTTGTACATGTTTGAATAAACATTGCCTTTTATTTTTAAAAAAGAATAAACATTGCTTTTTTATTTTTTAAAAAAAGAATAAACATTGGTACTCTTACAAAGTGATTTGTAATGGTTCTACAATGAAACACAGTACGTTGCTGCTTAATTAACACTGGAGGAATCATGTTAGAACTGCCTGCCACCTTTACTCTGCTGTTCCCATTAAGGGCATTTTCTTTTCGGTTTCTAAAAGTTGCTTTTCATATTTCATCAGTAATTAATTTTCAAATAAAGTATCTTTCTAAGACAGAGGCTACAAGCTGATTAGTACACACTGTAGCGACTTTATTTATATCGGTTAAAACCACGCACGAGTTTCTGTTACTATGTACTTTCACGAACATTTCAAAATCTATAAACCGTAGCCAAAAGTTATAAGCCGAAACAAAAAAGAACAAACCCTAAAGCCAGCTTCAAACGGCTTCTTGCTCTAGCTTTCAGAAGTTAGAAGCCGTTTTAAACGCATTGATTTCTTGATATAGCTTTTTTTACATTGTTCATAGAGATATTATGATTTTCCTCTTTCTTTTTTATTTATTTTTTAATTAAATCTCTTAACTAAAAGCTACGTGATGAAAACTGAAAACCAAAAAGCTATCGGTTGGAGCGGAATTGATCGGAGGCGTACTGCTCGTACCCATAATTCGAGGTCATCATGGCTGCTAGACTAGAGTTCTCATTCTGGATCCTCTCCCAGATGCAGTTGCTGGGAAGTACTTGCAGAGGTCCACAGTGAGTTGGATCCTATCTACTCAATTCTGTTTGTGTTGTCTGGTTTCCCATCGATTGCATTTTGACGGTCAAGATCGCATTTTCTTGTGCACATTTCATCACGCGTGCTCGCCCTCCGTGACTCTAATCACTAATCAGCTCGAAATCCACAAGAGTTTAACTGAGAAATAGTTAACGCAGGCCAAAAAAATTAACAACTACAAAATTGTGGTCCAGCTTGTAGCCTAGAACCTCTCTAATGAAATAGCGGCCGCTATATGGTCTAAACGCTGCCGACGCGGTGGTAATTATACGTTGTATTTTATTTTTTTCTTGGAATATATATACTTGTTATGCTCATAATTCATATATGATGTTTATTCTGCATTATTTTGGTATTGTGAAGGCTACATACATATATATATATATATATACACACACACTGAAATTTGTGAATATTTTTAAGATTTTGATGTAGGACTACAATGTCTAACTGTAAAGCCTGCTATCTGACATCCGTTTCATCGAAACCAATCCGCTATTCAGATTTTGCTACACGCTATTCAGAACCTTGATTTACAGACCCTTTGTTTGTGTGAACCATGGTGGTGTTTCGGTATCAGCTAGTAGCATCCTGAACTACTTACTGGGATGACTAATCAATTTGTTCTTCTTAGGTGGTGATCGGTTCGGCTGAAAAGCTCGTGGCTTATGGCTGAAAACACTGTAGCTGGCTGAAAAAGTACTGTAGCTGACAGAGGCTTATTTAGCATAATTAAATTTAAAAAAATTTAAAAATATAAAAAATATGTTATCCCATTACGTATAATACAAACGAATACGGGAAAAAAAGAACCAGCAAAAAAGCTCAACAAAAAATCAAAAGTTCAGAAAAAGACGAGATTAATGAATAGTGAAAAATAAACCAGAAGTCAGAAGCTCAAACCAAATTGATCGGGGCCTAATCTAAGGGATTGCTGTTACTGCCGAAGCTTCCTTCTCGCAGCTGCTCACGGCCATTGCACCTTTACGCTATTCAAAATTGGTACTGCGACTCTGGGGCCGTTTTGTCAATGCTACACCAAACCGAATGCCCAGCGAACTGGGTCACTGCTACCAAATTTTACCTTTTTATTTTCAGTTTTGCTATTGTACAGACGACTAAAATTTTTTATCTTTTAGCCACCTGAAATTACACTCTCAATCAAACTGAAGTTGTAGCCCATTAAAAAAAATACTGTAACTTCAGATGATTTAGAGTGCAACTTCATGTGACTAAAAGATAAAAAAAAAGTTTTAATCATCTGTGCAATAGTCACTCTTTTTTTTTGCGCAGCAGTTGGCTTGCGACCAAACGGAAACAGGGCAGAGCCTCGTTCCCTGGGAATGCCAACCATGGGGGACGTTATTTGTGGTCTTGTCAATCCTTGCTTTTGAACTCTGCATTTTGTGCCAACCAAAGCTCGAAGCACCCGTAGAAGGGAAGCAACAGAGCGTACGCCGTATGTCCACGACATGATCACACGGCCTGGGAAACCGCATCCTTGCAGTTCCCATTGTACAGGCTGCTTTAAAGATGGATGGATGGATGTCACAGGTCGAGACCCCTGTCGCCCGTGCCAGCTGCAAGATCGACGCGACGGCGACGTGCCGCGCGTGTCTTCCACCGGCGCGGCCATCTCGTGTGCCATCACCGCTAGTTTCCTTCAGTGTTTGCGTCTCTCCCTTTCCCGGAGCAAGGAGCTAGTGGTACTGCTAGTGTTAGCTCTCGAGCTTCTCCTCCGAGTAAAGCTCGGAGAGCAGCAGTGTAAAGGTTGATGTGGCCCGTTGTCTCGAGACTTCGTGCCGGCCAGCCGGCCGAAGCGAAAGAAAGCCATTTTCTACGGATTGTGCCATGGGTTAAATCACCGCGCGCACGGTAGAGCTGTTCGTCGGCGTCTTGCTCTTGAGCTTATCTGAACTGAGCTGTGCGGTTGAACGCCATTGGTGCTTCTCCGAGGCAGAGCAAGGTGGTAGCGGCTGTTTAACGTCGCATCAGGTCCCTTCTTCTCGAGACCTGGTGCTCAGGCTTTGGTCGACATCGCTCGGGTGATCAGAAGTGTGCGTGTAACCCCTGCTTAGGACATGTATCATCATCATAAGGGACTGCGCGTCAGGCGGGCGCAGAGCTGCGTGCAGGCCACGGATGGGATTGCGCTGCGCAGTGTTTGCAGCTTTGTACTTTGCCGGCGCTGAATTGCATGGACAGGGTGTTCTAGCCTAACTTGCGAGGCATTCTGTTGTTTCAGCCGCGGTCGAAGTTCAAATCTCGTAATACTAACAGTGTGCTCGATGCTACCTAGGAACAGTTCACACAGACTGCAGTGTGCTCGATGCTACCTAGGAACAGTTCACACAGACTGCACCGTAGACATTTTGTCTTCAGATTTAGTTACTAGACGTTCAGTTTTGCAAATCTAGCATTCTTTTCGAGCTCGACAGTCACGACAGATGACGCGTATCACCTGCTGACCAAATATCTAAAATAATTTATATTTTGGAACATCAGTAATATAGTAGAGAGATTAGGGTTAGGATCACGATGTAGCAGGGAGGACGGCCTTGACGACCGACTAGATGATGGCATTGAGCCATTAAGGTGATCACACGGTGCACAGGAAGATACGCTATGTGAAGAGGGTGCTTCAATAGAACACTGTGCTTATAAAGCTTACAGGGGTGGGTGGGGGAAACGGTGTTGACTAGTTCATGGCCGCGTGGGGAAGACATATCACAGAAGGGAAGGGCCACTCTCACCCTAATTGGAAACCTTAGGGACCTATTTTTCCCTTTTGAAAAGAAACCTCAAGAACCAAAGTGGTCCTTTTGCCAAACTTAAGGGACAAAAATGGTCATTAGATAATGTTATTTAGTCGTTCCATTGTGCAGGTTTGGCATCCAGTGACAACTGCAATGGGCAAAACATCTTTTGATGGTCCTGAGTGCAACAAAGAGGTAGGAAGATCTGCTTTACAACATTCTTAGGAAGATCTTCTTTACAACATTCTTTGAAATGTGAGATCTTCTTTACAACATTCTTTGAAATGTTTGTTTGGTGAGTTTTGAGAAATTGAGCTTGGTGTGAGGTCTACGGGACTTGCCCCTCTTAAGTCTACCAACATTATGTTCAAGTTTATAGGATTTGTCTGGTCCACTTTTATCAATGTAGATGCTTCTACTTTAGTAGGTATAACCCCCTCAAAATGTCAAATACTAATCTGCACATTTTATGAGAAAGGTGGCCACACCGTAGAGTTCTGCTTTAGACGGGCCAAGAAACTGCGTCCTGACCGTGCTAGAGTTTTGAGTAGCCTTCAGGATCTGCCCCTTCTAGCTAGTGTCCTTAGAGTTGCCTCAAACCTCAACTTGTAGATGGGTTATTTGATTCTTTTGGTGGCTTTAAAGAACGACATGGTTTTAGATTTTTAGAAGAGTGGATTTAGGTCTAGAACTGCTCCTAGACAGGATTTCCGTCGTTTTGGTCCACAACGAGGATCTGAGAGGCGTTTTGGTAGCTCTAGGTTACGTCCTGTTACAAATCATGCTAACCCATATTTTGGAGCTTTTCCTACCGGTCGTATGTCTTAGTATTAGATACCTTGTTCTTATATCACTAACCCTAGTACCGAGGTACATGCTTCTTCTATCTATTTGATTTAGGTTTTTCAAGGGTGGAGAAGACCATGTAGATCATGTCAGTTTCTTTGTATCTTCTACCTCACTCTTGGGCATCCGGTGATGGATTTTAATTTTTAGGGTACAATTACTTAGCTTTGATTACATCGGCTACATCTCATCGTCAAGTGGTGTGACATAGGTTTTATGCTTCAACTTTGTCAATTTTCTTCTTTCATTTTTTTAGCATTGCACAATATTTGGGAGAGTTGTGGTTTTTAGGTCACTATAGGGTGATATGAGTCACACCTTCTATCTTGTGTCCTTTGTCACTTCTCTTCTCTACTAGTTTCTCTATAATCTTTTGCCTTATCTAGGTTGAGCTTGCTTCTTTCATTAACGTCTAGTAGTAGGGATAGCTAGTGTGGGTTGATTCGGTTCTTAGCAATGTGTTTTTCTTGGGCTAGAGACCATGTGGAGTAGATGTTTTTCTTGCTCTTGTAAGTTATTTTCTTGCTTCTAGCTCGTGTTTTTTTTTTGTGTGCAAATGGTTCTTGTAGATGAGGAGAGTTTTATCTTTATGCTTCCCTTTTGTACATGCATAATGGTATTGGATTGTAAAATATGTATGTGGATATGAATTTTGATTATTACTCAATTGTACTGATTTTAACTTGATATTACTCATTGCTAGCTTAACTTATCAACTTAAACTAAATCTCATAATTGGTATCAATTTGTAAAACTGGAATATTTTAAATTTGTAAGTATATATTTTTTGAATAGTTTGTTCTCTAGTGATCTTTTTATGATGTTTATATGCTATATCAAGAATACTCTGTTGAGTCTTGGATATTATATTGAGATTTATTAAGTACTTTGCTAGTTCTTTGGTAAATCATGTCTTACTCATTGAACTAGTGTCTGACTTGATAAAAATGATCTCTTTTGTGCAAAAACTTGAATCTCAACAATTCTTGCAATGACATATAAGAAACCATCCAAGGTCATCTAGATCATCAAGGATTTATGAGCAAGAGTAGATCAAGATTTTTCTCTTTTTCTCGATTTTGGTGTAATTTTCCTTCAAATGAAAAATATCAGAATTTTGATAACGATTCTCTCGATCATTGATTGTAATAGATTTGTTACATCCTAGAGAAAGTGCATACTAAGTTTAAGTCATTTAGACCAACGGATCAAAAGTTACATGCATTCTTGGTTTTAAAATTATGCTAATTTTCTATTCTGAGATAGAGATCTGATCGCCACGCCTGAGAGGTTAGACTGGTGAGACTTTGCATTTCTAGAGTTTTGCCTTCTGTTGCCTTGGACTTTGATGAATTTGTGATTTTATATTTCTGCTATGTGTTGTTGATATTTAGAAAAGGGTTTAAGAATTATTTACCCCTTAGCTCGTTGTACCCGACTCTACGGATGATAATTCTATCCGCTCGTTTCGGCTTCAGCTTCTGATTTCTGGCTTATTTTTCACTATTTATAAATTTCGTCTTTTTTTGAACTTTTGGCTTTTTTGAGTTTTTTGCCGGTTCTTTTTTCCCGTATTCGTTTGCGTTGTCCGTGATAAGCTAGCATATTTTTTTTTCTATTTTTAAATTTTTTTAAATTTAATTACACCAAATAAGCCACCTTCAGCTACAGTGAAATTTCAGTTGCTACAGTGCAATTTCAGCTATAAACCATAACTTTTCAGCCCAACCGAGCAAGCCTTTAACTTCTCCCCCTAGTGTTTTCTGCAAAGCAGCTAGACATGCTATGATTTATTGCTTGTCAAATTGCAGGTACAAAAAGTACAAATGGGACCTAGTATGCTTGTCAAATTGCAGGTACAAATGGGACCTAGTGAAAAACCTACTTCATAGTTATTCACGAAGAAAATCAGCCTCTTGTGACCAATCAGCTAAAGCCCGAAAGTCTTCTCAGGAGTTGGCAGAAACTCAAACCTTCTGATCTTCAAAAGAGGAATGCGATGAATAAAGGCAAAACCAATTAGACCATGACTGGGAAACTAAAATCCTTAGTCTATTTCCGTGAATAAGCCGAGATTTTGAACTAAAAGTTCAGCTCATCTATATGAATGGATGAGAAATTCTGAGCTCTGAAACATGGTCTTAGAGAAAACAGACCAACATCACCTAGCTGAGAAGCAAGATGCTTCTAGTAAAGTTAAGGATGAACCTGCCGCTTTGGGACCTCGAGATTTCGATAAAGCTCAAAGCATTAGGCAGGAAGCCGTGATGATGCAATCCGGAGACAAGAAGCTTTCGGCAAGAGGAAGATTGAGGACACTGAAGTTAATGCAGAGATGAAGATGGAGGACAGCGGTAGGTCGCCTTTGTCCCTGTGAAAATGAAGGGAAAAAAGCCCAAAAGCTGCTTTAGATGGACTAGCGTCGCTGCTTTCGTATTTTCAAAGAAGTAGCTTCTCACGTAGTTTAGCACTTTGCCTAACATATCAGTTTAGTACAACAGAACCTTATCTAGTAGTTATCTTCAGTGCCAAGTGTTTACTAGATTTTTGCTATTGATGTAATCAAGAATGACTTGTACCTCCTCGCAAAAAAAAAACATGTAGTTATAGGCACTATTTCTTATTACTTGTATGCTCCATGTACTTGGTAGTCGTTCATAAGTTATGTCCCATGTGTTTACTTTTTGCACATCTTTTTTATGATATTTAAAGCATTTCTCCTTTTTTGTGATAATATTTACTATTTAGACCTCATGTCATCAGTTTTTAGTTTAGGACCTGATGGTAATCGTGTGGATGATTGTCTACTCAGTTGCAACTTCACCAATTATTTTCGTGTTGTAGAGATGAAAATTTCAATTATCTGAATGCAGTGGATTGCATGTGCATCGTGCAATGTTCTTCGAAATGAAAATCTGCATCAGGGAGTTCTCCGTCTCCAATTATACCATTATAAATTCAAGAAGTAAAGTATTTGCTACGAATAGAAAGTGCCTAAAAGACCGAATATAGCAACAGAGAGGGTGAATGGTGCATTCTAATTTCCCCTAAGTATTCTACACTAATTCACTCCAATAGCTACAAAGATATGAAGAATGGAATGACGAACCAACACCAAACAAGCAAAACAAATATCTGAAATTTTAAGAAAAAATAGAGAAATCAGGAGTACTTTTGTTATAACTGTGGTAACTCCTTTCCTAGATGAAAAGTGAAATCAGCCCAAGTTCAAAAATCTAAAATTGATGGAACTTTTGATTTATAGAGCTAAATGAGATTAAATTTTATAGAGATCTTCTCTAGTTTATCAAGATCTAAATGGCTAAAGTTGAGACCTTTTTCAGTTTAAAGGAAAAGTGCACCGAAACCGAGCCAAAACCAAAATCGGTGAATACAACTTTCTCATGGGATGATGATGATCAAGAAGAGTCTAGATGTATTCCCACACGTCACATCAAGTTAGATTACCACAGAAACTAAGCTAAAACCCTAGGATCAAGATATGGACCAAAGAGGCTAAAGTCAAGTAAAACCGGTTTTTTCTTCTGAATCATGCTATCAAGTGGCTAGATGGGTAGAGATGTATTATCAAGGATTATCTCTATCTCTTACATATTCTTAGTATAACAATATCACAAGAAGAAAAAAGAAGAGAGATCAAAACCAACCAAAATTTAAGCACATCAATCAAAAATAAAATGGATTCAAGAGTTGCACAAAGATTGATGTATTACTTACTTGAGAAAGTAGGTTTCATAGCTATTCCACCTTGAAGGACAAAGAGCACTCAAGGTAATTACTCTCAAACTCTAACCCTAAACCTAGAGAAGAGAGCACAATAGATATGTTGGATGATTAACTTTACAAGTCTCCATCTCAACCCTATTTTATAGGTGGACAACCAACCACCTATTCACCTTAGTGGGTATTATCCACTTAGGGAAAACCCATTAACCCTACACATACGGGTTTTACTCATACAAGTTCACTTATACACGCTTTTCAAAGCATTTAAGTGTGCATTCGCTAAATCCTTAGCTTTGATCTGCCGTGATCAAACTAGCTTCATCTTGACCAAAATCACTCTCCAACACATCGCCCATGCATCACGATTTTAATCCAAGATGGTTTCCGGTATTTTAGTCAAACTACGAAAATAAGCAATCACTATGCTTGCCAAGTGTAGGTACACCACTAACTTGCCACACATCACCAAGTCTCTCTCATCCTGGTTCCACAAAATCACGGCTCACTTGGTTTGTCCAAGCTACATGGTGCCATCCTACTGTTCGAACTCACATTCAATATTTCCCGTCTTTCTTGTGCCATGCTTGAGCTCACCATTTCACTCAACATTCTCGATTATTCTGGGCCTCAACTCCACCATAAGCCTTGCCCCGATCATCGCCATTGATCACAGTTGATTTTAAGTGATCCTACACATCCAAAGACAAGAAATCATTTTTAGACCCAAGTTTTTCACAACTTGATCTACATTAACTAAGACATGCATCATGTAAACTTAATCCAACGACTCAGGTCATCACAACTCGATCTATGATTTAATTCCCTAAAACCCTATTTTTCTGGGAAGATCGCTAGCACCGCACTTATCATGCCGGTACTACCGCTTCCCAAAGCGGTATTACCGCACCTTGCAAACCCGAGCTGGACCTCTCTGGAAAAAACAAACCGCTTCTTGTACTACTGTAAAAACACCTGCGATACTACCGTCCTACAGTACGACCGCGCTTATACCTGCGGTACTTCTATTATTTCTAGGACTTTCAAAATTCAGTTAAAACCAAATGCAATCTTTGCAAAACTATTTGACAACTGTACAAAAATTTACAATGATTTATCATAATAATACTATAAACTTTCTCACATGCTCCTTCAGGACCATATTATCATAATCACGCAAGCCAACAAGATGGTCGGGGAGGAAAAGAGGGGAGTGGGGTCGGTGGCGGAAGCTAATGCCTATGCTCCTGGTGGCCACAGTTTCTAACGCTAGGTGTCAGGAAGATAATACTTCGAGTCATTTTATCTACATGTGTCATGTTTATTAGACGCGGACTCTCTGAGTACTTACTACAGATATTATTGATTATTACTGTTACACAGGGGTGGATAGAGGTCTGTGATAGCCTAGGCTTTAGCCTAAGGTGTGAGATTTTTATCTATGTAAAATCTAGATAAATTTAGAGCACAATTTTCCCTCTAGCTTAGCTAGTAGTGTTCTCCAGTCCTCCATAATCTCAGGAGTAATGAAATCTTGGATCCGCCACTGATTGTACAGTGTTTATTACTGCAACAGTTGCTATATATTGCGTAAACATTTGGATTTTGATGGGACAACGACGGCATGCCCCTACTACAGGGTTGTTCGTATTGGTTTCTATTTCTGATTATTTGCTTGAAGAAGTAGAAGTTAATACGAACACATAGCTTCTCGAAATGGCTTCTCTATTTCTCTCGCCCCGATAATAAGGCAAGAGTGATGGGTGTATCACATACCCCACTCATCTCGCTCCCGTCTCGCACACGTACCTCTCTCTCACTTTTCCCACCACTCGCACACTCTTTTTAAAAGATACTTCTTTCAGACACTTCTATTCAGTTTTAGCCAAAAGGTACCAGCCACAGGCCAATACGAACACTACTAGGCTTTTTTTAGTTTCTAAAAGCTGCTTTTCGACTTTTTTTTACAGTAATTAGCTTTCAAACGGAGTGCCTTTTTAAGGCATGGTCTATAAATTAATTATAATATACACTATAACAATTTTAATTTATATTGACTAAAATTGTACGTAAATTTATATTACTCTATATTATCTTTTACAAATTGCTGAAAAGCCATAAGTGGTAAAAAAAAGACGTTTTTCTCTTCGATAGCAGTTGCTACAGCTAAGGATCCGTGTCCATATCTATCACAGCGCAGGATTGGCGTGGAATACTACTCAAGCAACTTTATCAAGAGGTCGTGTGCACATTTCGGGTGTACCGCATAGGCACGTCTCGGCTACAAAGAGCAACCTCTGTCGTACAATTTGCTATGGTCGGATTCTTTGGCCTTATATCCTATTATATTTAGTTTATACTATGGTAATTATCTTTGAAAGGTGTATTTTTCAAAATGGATTAATAAGTTGATTGTAGTAGATAAAGTGTTGAATTTATCTATATTGGTCAAAATTACATACGAGTATATCTCTCTGTACTCTCTTGCGAACAGATAGAATTTAAAAAAATCTTGTTCCTGACCACATTTTTCTTTATTTTCTCTTTGCCACATGATGGTAGATGGCGGACGATGGCGGTGACGCTCCACACCAGAGTTGATGAAGACGACCACTGGGTGGCGAGGATGACAACAATGGCATCCAAGTCAGGAGACAACCTCTAGTGCTCCTTGCTGGTGACTATGACCTCCTTGGTGCCACTAGTTGATGCCACCTCGCCCCTTCTTCTTCGATGGTCTTCTGAAGAGGGAGGGGGGAGGTTTTGAATAGAGGTGGCTGCACGGAATGAGCCCATCTAGGCATGGGCCTGTTACTTAGTCAGGTAGGGCCCTGCTGGCCCATGGGCTAAGGTACCAATCTAAGCACGACTCGATAGCCTTATAGGCTATGTCGGGCCGACCAGGCACGGTTAGCTCGTTGGGTTGGTGTTGGCCATTTAACCCATTGGACCTAAAAGTTTGCATGAAGTGTAAAAATCCCAAAAAAATATATAAAAGTAAAAAATTACAAAATAAAAGTATACAAACTTATAAAATGAACTATATAGAATTAAAAAGTGCAAAATAAAATCACATAAATCGAAAAATCAATCGTATATAATTTATAAAAACACAAAATAAAATCATATAGATATTAAAAATGAATCGGCCTAACATATCGTCTTGGGCTGAGCCGTGCTCATGCCGTGCCAGGTTGGCTCGCTGGGCTGAGGTCATAACCCAAGTACAGCACGGTGCGTCGAGTTAAGCCGACAGTACCCATTTAGGTAGTGGGCCATGTCGTGCCTAACTCGGGCCGATAGTACCGTGCTTTGGGCTAGCTCGACTAGCACGATCTATTTAGCCACCTCTAATTTTGAAATGTAAATGGGAGAGAGAAGGGCATGGGTGATGGTTCGGTCCTCTTAGAGCATCTCCAACAATGTCCTCTAAATCTCATCCCCTAAATCACTTTTTAGAGGACACAATCTAGAATATAGAAGACTAAAAATATGCAACCTTCAACAAGTCCTCTAAATATGGTCCCCTAAATTACAATCTGGGTCCACAAAAACTACCAACCAAAGAATTTAGGGGATCGGACGGCGCAGGAGCGTTGGGACCGATTTAGGGGATGGTGTGCGTCCTCTTATTATGGGGGACGAAAAATCAGAGATAGAGTCATCTATATTTTTTGGTACCACTTAGGGGATCTGTTGGAGCCCTTTTTTTACCTTTTCTTCTAAAATATAGGGGATATGAGCATTTTAGAAGATTTGTTGGAGATGCTCTTAGATCCGCGGTTTGGCTAGGTTCTGGACACAGGTGGCCCTAATATTTTTTGGCTGGCCCTTTACACTTTTGATTCATAATTTAAGGGGCGGGTGGGCCAATGGGCCGGCCCGCCCCATTTGCACCCCTTGCGGCACGCCCTCTCGATCGCTAGTTCGCCCTCCGGCTGGAAGCAACAATGCCGGCGGCCATTGCTTCATGATTCATGAACGTAATGCTAAGATTCCTACAGCAAAGACTACCACTATGGACACGATCACACGACTGCATCAAACAGAAATAATAGAGGTTGACCTTACGTTGATATTTACAGGCATGAGCACTGAAACGAAGCCGATTTTTGCAAAATCAAAAAGTGGAGTTCAATTTGCGTTTTGCTTTTGCTCTCTTGTTTCCCAGCCGTAAACCACACGAATTTCACAGCAACGCCGCCCCCAATCCCCACCATCTCGGCATGAACGGAGAGGAGCGGCGAAATCACTGTTGTCGGTCCGAAAATATCGTCGCCCCCGATTTTTCTTGCCGCCAAGTCTTCCCGGCCCCTCCCGTGCCTTCCAGCCCTTCTCCACCTGTCAGCCTCCTCGCCAGCTCAACTTGCCGACCTCCCTTGCCACCATGGGCACCCTCCCGAAGCATCCCGAGCTAGCCCTAAAAATCTCCCCTCCGCGAACCGCCTCAAGCACGCTATAAAAAGCCCCAAGCTACCTTCTCTGAGACTCACTCATGCCCAGCAAGCCACCACCGTCCCCAATCGGCCCATTGTCACCCTCACTGCCGACAATCCCTAAAAATCCCCAAGTAAGCTCCAAACTCGATTCTTCTTCCCTGGTCTATCTTGGTCCAATTGCCCGCTCCTGTAGTCTCCTCAAACTCCCTAGAATACCCCCAAGCCAAGACCTTAAGCTCCCGAACCTCCCTCTTCTCCGCCACCGAGGTTCGCCGTACGGCCATGGCGCTTCACCGTGGCTAGCTCAAACCCGGTCCTCCCGACCCAAACCGACTCTTCCATGCGCCTCCCCTAGCCCCATAGATGCTCTAATGCCAACCCAATTGCCCGAAGAAGCCCCCACGAAACCCTAATTTCAAAATTGGCCGTGGAGAAGGTGAGCTCACCGCCGGCGATTGCCGCCTCCGCCGGACCTCCAACCACCAGAAATGGATTCCTATCACCACCACGAACCCACCCATACCCTCCGTTGCCGTCGCAAGTCATTCCTCCGCCGCCGGTGGCCGCCGCCCGCTCCTCTGTTCCTCTGCGCGCGCGCGTGCTGAGGGAGGAAGAAGCACAGTGCGCGCCCGACCGCACCGCCCCGTCTCGGTTGAGCCAAGCCGTGTCGCCCCGCGCCCGTCGCACCCGACCCGAGCCCAAGTAACGCGGTCGAGCCGGAACGCTTCGCCCGCGCCCGTTCCAGCCGGCTTGCACCCGAATGACGTGGTTCGACCGAGCCAACTCGCTGAGTCCGACCCGAACCCGAGGAATAGTACCGAGCCCGATGAACAGTAATCGACCCGAACCCAAAAATACAAGTTTATACTCCCCGGATTCGTTTCGAGCCCGCCAACCCAAATCCAAAGCCCATTTCCCCATATAGCCCTCCTATAACCCAATATCCTCAATTTAATGGAGTTTTTCGGATTTTCTTTATTATTTTATTTTCTTTATTCCTAGCCTAATCCTTCGGGCATGGAATTAATTTTATTTAATTGTTTTACGTTAGTTTCCGAAGTCGAGGATTCGCAAGACCAGGAGGGAGAAGCTCAAGTCCAGGCCCAGTCCGCCGAAGAATACAAATTAATCGAAATCGTTAACCCGCAAGGCAAGTCACACATACTTTGATCATGTTGAGCCTACATTTCCGCTATTTATTCATTTATCAGTATTTTCATTACATTATTTGCGCACTTATTTCATGTAAACTAAATGCTTAGAATGACATGATACTAGTTATGTCCTACCACCTGAAAAAGCTCAGTCTAATTTGATAGCCATATTCACCTTGACAAGACATAGTAATATTAAATATAGTAATAATGTAAATATGATAGTTTAGAGAATTGATATCTTCTGTTGGTGAAGGAAATGGTGTTTATTTGGGAAGTGGCTCTATGGTAAGCGAGGATCGTTGGATCTCGTGACCTGGGGCGAAGGCAAATGTTACAAATCAATGGGAGTGTTAAAGCACTGGACAGATTTGTAGAAGGGAATTTGCCACCGGTGAAAATACAAGGACTAGACCCTTATGCCGAGTAAAGAACATAGTGACCGCCCAACCACAAGCGTTGATACGTCAAACCTGGTCTAGTAACTGCTCAACTTCGATTGAACCTTTACACAGGCGGTTGGAGGCAAAGTGTGAGTACATACGGAAGGGAGTTAAGGGAGGGCCGTATGGAAGTTGGCACCGTTATTGTTTTTACTATTGTTTTGATTATCGGGTGTCCACACAATAGTAGGCTGAAGTAAGTCAGAGGTTACGGCCTGGGCTTGTTGAGGAAGTCTACTAGGTAGAGGCTATATAAAGAATTGAGCAGTGAACAACCTTGTTTTCTCAATTCAGTCATGAGGATTGAGGAATCTTGTGGGTAAAGCAGGGCAACTCTGCAGAGTCATAAAATAATGGTATTCGAATACGCCGTGCTTCCGGTAAATGAAGCTGTGTTTAATGGGTGATTCCAACAGCAAAGCATAAGTAGATTTGGAAAGGATTTGGAAATGTTGGTAGTCTGGTAATTGAACTTTGAAAACCCCCCTAAAGTCTATAGAAAGCTATGATTTTATGTTTAAAATCTATTTACAACTAAAGCTGCATCCACATGAAATAACAAACTTCTCCCATCACTGGATATACCCTGCATGTAGTTATTGTTAAAGCTCCGTGTGACTTGCTGAGTACGGTGGTTGTACTCATACTTGCTAAAAACATTAACAGAAATTAGCCAGCACTGAAGAGGCAAATGAAGGCGAAGAGGTGGAATTTTACAAGATCGAGATTACGTGGAATTAGGGTCGTCTTCCGCTCAGGCGTGCCTGTGGCATTCTTTTGTTCTGTAATGTAAAACTTGGCTTTTATGCCTTTGTATTGTAATAAAGTTGGCTTTTATCTTAAGCATGTGTTGGCAATGTTATACACTCAATTGATGTAACTCGCAGCTGAACAGTCCTGGGCAGTTGCGAGGGTTTCATAATACTCCCGGAAACGGGGGTGTTACAGAGTGGTATCAGAGCCTGCCTGCTTGACCGTAGGATGACCCTAAGTGTGTTATATGTGTTTGGAAAAACTATTTTGTTAAAAAAAATGAATTGCATAAATTTAGGTAATACTCCTGTATAATTTCTTTTCCCCTGTCTATATTACTGTTATTTAGACCTAAGCTTTGTTTCCTAAAACTATTTGTATCCATTCTTGTCTAAGTTCAAATTGGCGATGTGAGTAGCGGGAAAAAAAAAGTTAGAAAAGGTAGAGTTGTATGCGTTAGTGTAGTTGTTACCCTTTTGGTTATAGTATCTTTCTGGCTGTATAAAACAAGTTAAGATGTGTACCTTGTATGAATGGTACGTGTCCAACTTGTATAAAGAAAAAAAAACAATCTTTGCCTATCTGATAATTTGTTTGCTATAAATATCTCTAGTCTTACCCTCTTCAAATCTCAGTCTTTCTATTTCGCTCTAAGTCCTTACCTATTTCAATCTAATCTTGTCTTATGTTCTGAATTCTCACTTCCCTATCTGACTTTCTCAAAAACTCGCTGCAGACCTAACACCCAATCCCATCAAGAGCAATCAAGATGACTGAAACTGAAAATGGATCACAAGTGCAAGGCAATTCTTATTCAGAAGAAGCAAGGCAGCCAAACATAATAAACCTATTGGTAGCAATGGAAGAAGACCGACATCAAGCGGAACTTCGTCAAACCAACATGATGGAACAACATGCTAAACTATTAGAACAGATTGCTAAGGAAAGTGAAGGAAATAGTCAGCAGGGACTGCCTGTGCAATCAAAGTGGACAGATTTTCACAAGACTAGACCTCCAGTCTTTTCTTCATCACCTGACCCGATGGTGGCAGAAGATTGGTTTAGAGATATAGAAAGAAAGTTAAATACTATTCAATGCAAAGACAAGGAAAAAGTGTTGTATGCCTCCCATCAGCTGCAAGGCCCAGCAGCAACTTGGTGGATGAATTATCAAACTATGGTTGAAGGTCGAGAAATAACGTGGAAAGAGTTTGAGGATTCTTTTCGCCACACCCATATACCTGCTGGAGTGATTGAAGCTAAGCGTCGAGAATTTCTCGCGTTGAAGCAAGGAGGACGTACGATCATAGAGTATCTTCATGAATTCAATACATTGGCTCGTTACGCCCCTGATGACGTGAAAACCGAGGAGAAAAAGATGGAAAGATTTAGAGAAGGATTGCAGATATCTTTAAAGCATCATATCTCGGCTATGGATTTTAAAGATTTTCCTTCAATGGTAAATAAGCTTGTTATATCAGAGGAAACCCAAAAGGAGTTAGAAAATACACCGAAGAGGAAGATAGCACAGGTAACATCACCAGATGCACCTCGAAAACGAATAGTCTTAGCACCCCATTCCAGAAACCAACCAGACAGAGAAATCGTAATTACCTTAAGACCACAGATTCAAATGGACCAGAATACCATAACTCCACCACAAAATACAGTGACAATCTCAAATCCGAAATGCTTTAGCTGTGGTGGGAACCACCCTCAAGAACAGTGTCCACAGTGGTCTCCTGCTTGTTTCCATTGTGGTCAAGTTGGTCATTTCAAGAATCAGTGCCCAAGAAGGGGACTGCCTTCTGAAGTGGCAAAGGCCCAAGTCAGGACACAAGCATCTTCGTCACAGAAGAAAGAAGACCAGAGCCAACAGTCTACAGTCAAGACAGCAAGAATTCAGACGACAGCTACAATGCCAGCAACGGACAAGGACAAAGGAATACTGAGACCAGTCCAAGGAAGAATAAATCATATTTTGACAGAAAAAGCAGCTAGAGCCAACGACATCATCGTTGATGCAATGAGTCAGGAGAGGTACCATGGCGAACAAGGTCTGATAGCAGCATTAGAAATCCAACAGACGTTGACAGATCAGATTAAGACAGCTCAAGAGAATAATGAGGAAACTCAAGGACTCGCAAAGAAAAGTCAAGAGGAAAATTCAACCGATTTTGTTAAAGATGATCAAGGGATCTTGAGATTCCGAGGTCGTTATTGTATCCCCAATAATAAAGAGCTAAAGGACTTGATATTACGAGAAGCCCACTCCTCTCAATTCTCTATACATCCAGGAGGGACAAAAATGTATCAAGACTTAAAGAAGAGATATTGGTGGAGAAAAATGAAAAGAGAGATAGCAGAGTATATTGCACGTTGTGACACATGTCAAAAGATAAAAATAGACCATCAGAAGCCCTCAGGGTTGTTAAATCCTTTACCCATTCCAGAATGGAAATGGGCGGATATCGGTATGGACTTTATCACAGGATTCCCAAAAACCCGCAACGGTTACGATGCTATTTGGGTAATCGTAGACCGACTGACGAAGGTAGCACATTTCATACCGATTAAGCAAACCTATGGCAAGAATAAACTAGCAGAGTTATATTTAACCAAGATTGTGGTGTTACACGGAATTCCAAAGAGGATAGTATCTGACAGAGGAGCACAATTCACATCTGTTTTCTGGGAAAAATTGCATGAGGCAATGGGAACAGACTTGGCATTCAGTACAGCCTATCACCCACAAACCGGAGGACAGACAGAACGAGTAAACCAAATCCTAGAAGACATGTTGCGAGCATGTGCACTAGTCTATGGAGCAGCTTGGGATATGTGCTTACCATTCGCAGAATTCTCTTATAATAACAGTTATCAGGCTAGTATCAAGATGGCACCATTTGAAGCCTTGTATGGAAGAGCATGTAGAACACCATTGAATTGGACTGAAATCGGAGAACGACAGTTATTAGGACCACAAGTCATTCAAGACGCAGAAGCTCACATCAAGATTATTCAAGACAAAATGAAGGTAGCCCAGAGACGACAGAAGAGTTATGCTGATAAACGTCGAAAAGAATTAAGTTTTAAAGTTGGAGAGTTGGTATATCTTAAGGTTACACCCTTCAAGTCAGTAAAAAGATTTCAAATTAAAGGAAAGCTAGCCCCGAGGTATATTGGTCCATTCAAGATTCTCAAGAGAATAGGGGAAGTAGCTTACAAATTGCAGTTGACACCGAATTTGGCAAGAGTACATAATGTATTTCATGTATCCCAGTTACGGAAATGTCTCCGCCACCCAACAGAGCAAGTGCCAGTTGATGACATAGACTTACGAGATGATTTATCATATGCCGAAGAACCAATCCAAGTTCTAGAAACTACAGACAGGCAGTTAAAGGGTAAAAATGTCAAATTTCACAAGATCCAGTGGAGAAATCATACCGAAGATGAAGCAACATGGGAAAAAGAGTCAGACCTACAGCGAGATTTTCCCAACCTACTCCTTGGCCCGAGTTGATCTCGAGGACGAGATCCTTTTTAAGGAGGGTAGGTTGAAACGAAGCCGATTTTTGCAAAATCAAAAAGTGGAGTTCAATTTGCGTTTTGCTTTTGCTCTCTTGTTTCCCAGCCGTAAACCACACGAATTTCACAGCAACGCCGCCCCCAATCCCCACCATCTCGGCATGAACGGAGAGGAGCGGCGAAATCACTGTTGTCGGTCCGAAAATATCGTCGCCCCCGATTTTTCTTGCCGCCAAGTCTTCCCGGCCCCTCCCGTGCCTTCCAGCCCTTCTCCACCTGTCAGCCTCCTCGCCAGCTCAACTTGCCGACCTCCCTTGCCACCATGGGCACCCTCCCGAAGCATCCCGAGCTAGCCCTAAAAATCTCCCCTCCGCGAACCGCCTCAAGCACGCTATAAAAAGCCCCAAGCTACCTTCTCTGAGACTCACTCATGCCCAGCAAGCCACCACCGTCCCCAATCGGCCCATTGTCACCCTCACTGCCGACAATCCCTAAAAATCCCCAAGTAAGCTCCAAACTCGATTCTTCTTCCCTGGTCTATCTTGGTCCAATTGCCCGCTCCTGTAGTCTCCTCAAACTCCCTAGAATACCCCCAAGCCAAGACCTTAAGCTCCCGAACCTCCCTCTTCTCCGCCACCGAGGTTCGCCGTACGGCCATGGCGCTTCACCGTGGCTAGCTCAAACCCGGTCCTCCCGACCCAAACCGACTCTTCCATGCGCCTCCCCTAGCCCCATAGATGCTCTAATGCCAACCCAATTGCCCGAAGAAGCCCCCACGAAACCCTAATTTCAAAATTGGCCGTGGAGAAGGTGAGCTCACCGCCGGCGATTGCCGCCTCCGCCGGACCTCCAACCACCAGAAATGGATTCCTATCACCACCACGAACCCACCCATACCCTCCGTTGCCGTCGCAAGTCATTCCTCCGCCGCCGGTGGCCGCCGCCCGCTCCTCTGTTCCTCTGCGCGCGCGCGTGCTGAGGGAGGAAGAAGCACAGTGCGCGCCCGACCGCACCGCCCCGTCTCGGTTGAGCCAAGCCGTGTCGCCCCGCGCCCGTCGCACCCGACCCGAGCCCAAGTAACGCGGTCGAGCCGGAACGCTTCGCCCGCGCCCGTTCCAGCCGGCTTGCACCCGAATGACGTGGTTCGACCGAGCCAACTCGCTGAGTCCGACCCGAACCCGAGGAATAGTACCGAGCCCGATGAACAGTAATCGACCCGAACCCAAAAATACAAGTTTATACTCCCCGGATTCGTTTCGAGCCCGCCAACCCAAATCCAAAGCCCATTTCCCCATATAGCCCTCCTATAACCCAATATCCTCAATTTAATGGAGTTTTTCGGATTTTCTTTATTATTTTATTTTCTTTATTCCTAGCCTAATCCTTCGGGCATGGAATTAATTTTATTTAATTGTTTTACGTTAGTTTCCGAAGTCGAGGATTCGCAAGACCAGGAGGGAGAAGCTCAAGTCCAGGCCCAGTCCGCCGAAGAATACAAATTAATCGAAATCGTTAACCCGCAAGGCAAGTCACACATACTTTGATCATGTTGAGCCTACATTTCCGCTATTTATTCATTTATCAGTATTTTCATTACATTATTTGCGCACTTATTTCATGTAAACTAAATGCTTAGAATGACATGATACTAGTTATGTCCTACCACCTGAAAAAGCTCAGTCTAATTTGATAGCCATATTCACCTTGACAAGACATAGTAATATTAAATATAGTAATAATGTAAATATGATAGTTTAGAGAATTGATATCTTCTGTTGGTGAAGGAAATGGTGTTTATTTGGGAAGTGGCTCTATGGTAAGCGAGGATCGTTGGATCTCGTGACCTGGGGCGAAGGCAAATGTTACAAATCAATGGGAGTGTTAAAGCACTGGACAGATTTGTAGAAGGGAATTTGCCACCGGTGAAAATACAAGGACTAGACCCTTATGCCGAGTAAAGAACATAGTGACCGCCCAACCACAAGCGTTGATACGTCAAACCTGGTCTAGTAACTGCTCAACTTCGATTGAACCTTTACACAGGCGGTTGGAGGCAAAGTGTGAGTACATACGGAAGGGAGTTAAGGGAGGGCCGTATGGAAGTTGGCACCGTTATTGTTTTTACTATTGTTTTGATTATCGGGTGTCCACACAATAGTAGGCTGAAGTAAGTCAGAGGTTACGGCCTGGGCTTGTTGAGGAAGTCTACTAGGTAGAGGCTATATAAAGAATTGAGCAGTGAACAACCTTGTTTTCTCAATTCAGTCATGAGGATTGAGGAATCTTGTGGGTAAAGCAGGGCAACTCTGCAGAGTCATAAAATAATGGTATTCGAATACGCCGTGCTTCCGGTAAATGAAGCTGTGTTTAATGGGTGATTCCAACAGCAAAGCATAAGTAGATTTGGAAAGGATTTGGAAATGTTGGTAGTCTGGTAATTGAACTTTGAAAACCCCCCTAAAGTCTATAGAAAGCTATGATTTTATGTTTAAAATCTATTTACAACTAAAGCTGCATCCACATGAAATAACAAACTTCTCCCATCACTGGATATACCCTGCATGTAGTTATTGTTAAAGCTCCGTGTGACTTGCTGAGTACGGTGGTTGTACTCATACTTGCTAAAAACATTAACAGAAATTAGCCAGCACTGAAGAGGCAAATGAAGGCGAAGAGGTGGAATTTTACAAGATCGAGATTACGTGGAATTAGGGTCGTCTTCCGCTCAGGCGTGCCTGTGGCATTCTTTTGTTCTGTAATGTAAAACTTGGCTTTTATGCCTTTGTATTGTAATAAAGTTGGCTTTTATCTTAAGCATGTGTTGGCAATGTTATACACTCAATTGATGTAACTCGCAGCTGAACAGTCCTGGGCAGTTGCGAGGGTTTCATAATACTCCCGGAAACGGGGGTGTTACAGAGCACGAGTACGCATGAGCACATATGAGACTCCCAGCTTTGGAGATTAACATGTAAAATAATAAACATTGCACGAACATGAATGAAACAAAATTACGTACGGAATTGCGGAATCAGATTTTCACGCAAATGAAACATAGATGACAATTGCTAAGGATTGGTTATTAGATGGGTTTCAATTGCAGCTCTGAACCCCCTCCTCAGCAACACTCAGAGTGAGACAGCCTGGGTTGGGAGACGAGTTGGGTAAAATTTTTGCTTTTTAGCCTAAAATTTGAAAGTTTTTTACATATGAACCCCTGGAGAAAAAATTTATAAAAATGGACCCTTAGCACGGCGCCAAAGCATATGGCGCCCAGGGTATATAGCACACCGCCATATGCTTTGGCGCCGTGCGTGGCCACGTAGGATCTACGGTGGCACAGCACGGCGCCGTGCCATGCATAAATGGCGCTAACGGCCGTGGCGCCGTTCCCTGGGACTTAAGCCCGAGCGCAGCCCCCGGCCCCCCACCACCCCCTCACTCCACTCCTCTGTTCGAACAGACCGAGCACAGAGAACAGCCGCCGCCGCCCCTCTCTCCCCCCTCCAAATCTACCCCAATCCATCGATTTTTCTCGCGATTTTTCTTCCAAACCGAGCAAGCAAGGTGAGCTCCCTCTCTTCCCTTGATTTTTTTCCAATAGATATGGATTATTTGAGGTACATTTCATGAGGCAAGATTTGAAACCCTAGATGAAATTAGTTGGATTTGGCTCGGTTTTAGGTTGGATTCGCAATAGATATGCGTAATATAAGAGTAGTAATGTGTATAGATTCGTTTTTAGGTTGAAATTAGTTGGATTAGGGTTTGATTTGGGTAACTAGCTAACCTAGGGTTAGACATGAGAAAAATTATAAATCTTATTCATTTTGCATTTTAGGTTGTTATGGGCTTCACTCGTTTGCCACCTCCACTCGGTGTTCCCGTGCCGATGTGTTATTGCGGTGATTCTTGCAAGGTCGAAAGGTCGGATGATCCGGATACATATAGGCAGAGGTACTGGATGTGCGCCAACTGGGCGTTCGATCCGCCACGTGCCGCCGTTGTCCTCGGCAAGATGGTATGTTGTATTGTCGATTCATCGACTTGGTATTAATTTTGTTGGTTTAACGAATGCGTACATTTGCAGGAGCCTCCACTGCTTTGTGATTTTGAGCAGTGGATCGACACTGCGATCGCTGAGGATGACAAGGAATACCTTAACGCCACTAAGAAGTGGGATGAAGAAAGAAAGGAGAGGTGGGAAAGGGAGAAGAAGCATGAGGAGGCCGCGAAGGAACACCGCGAGGAGGAGCGTAGGAGGGCCGCGGCAAGGCACAAGGGTGAAAGGCAGAAGAAGCTAGAGAGAGCGCGACGTGCCAAGGCAGCCCTTGAGGAGCACCCTGATGCTCAGAGGAAGGGGAAGTGGCCTCGATGCACTCAGTAGATTATTGCTATGTATATTTAATGTTTGATGTATGCGGACGTATGTATTTTCTGAGAATTTATAAACTATGTATGTATGTGGACGTATGCACTCAGTATGTTATTTTGGGTTGTGCTTATTCATTTGGTGAATGTCAATTAGTATTGTTTGTGCGAATGGAACGAAACAACTAGACCGAGCTTGCAGTTTTAATGCAAGTGCAGTAATCACGGCGCCAAACACTCTGGCGCTGTATTTACGTCACACGACGCCAAACACTCTGGCGCCGAGGTATTGAACTACGGCGCACGAAACTTTGGTGCCACATCCTGGCGCCAAAGGTCCTAGCGCCGTAGTTCAATACCTCGGCGCCAGTGTGTTTGGAGCCGTGTGACGTAAACCTACAGAAAAAACAGCAAAGAGTTGTCTGTTTTTCTGCATATACAAAACACATGCACATACACACATATACATACATTCACATATAAAACACATACGCATAACTCTCAATAAAGTCTAGATGCATACATTCATATATAAATCTCAATGCTGGATCGTGCTTCCGATGGGTGGCAGTATATAAGAACTACATGAACGTGGTACCAATTACTGCTCAATTGGAGAAGTTCAGACTGGTGGCAGTATATAGGATCTGTTTGGATTGTTGCCTCACCGTTCCAAATCAAAACATTAGCATGCCTTAGTGATTTGGTTAGCGTTTGTAATACATTAATCGAAAGAAAAATATACGAATCTCCATCACTTATTTTGATAAGATCAGATTATGACGTTACAGATTAATCATATCTAGATATTAGAGTTATATAATAAATATAATTATATTTCAATTATAAAAATTGAGTTGTATATCAAAGATAAATATATTATATATTTAATCTGCTAGTTTGAGGTCAACAATACAAGGCAAACTTTGATTTGATTGCCACCTCAGCTACTCTCCCGAGCAGCTGTTGCACTGGGTGGTTCGGTGGAAGAGGTCAATCGGAATACGTGCATATGCAAATGGAAAGTAATACACAAAAGCTGTTGTATATTCTTATTATTTTTCAGTGTTTTACTTTTATCGTACAAAGTTTTCCTACTCTCACCTTTTACTTGTCATCCTAGAACGTGTATAGTCAGCATAAAACTTTCACACTTTGGTCGGTGCTAATGTGTTATAGTAGCTACGGTACCCTGGGTTTGCTACAGTGATATTGACATATGCGATGACTTCATCTTGATGGCGATATATGTGCTAACATATATAATGATATTATCTTGATGTTGATATGTGTGTTGATGGTGATATCGTCTTAATGTTGACATATGTGCTGATATATGTGGTGATCTTGTCTTGATTATTTTTTAGGTAAAGGATATAAAATCCGGCCTCTATATCCACGAAGGATATACACAGCCAAATGTTACACGAGCTCTTAGCCTCAAAGCTTCAAAACTGAGGTACATAAAACAACATGAAAGATAGCTTAAGGACTAAGAAAAAAACTAGAAAAGCTAAGCTTTAGCACTTTTTCTCCGTCCTTGCTTACATCCAAGCCCCTAACCTCATCCAACCGAGCCACCCAAACTTCGGTCTGCTTTGCATGACGTTATAACTAACTGTTCAACAGAAACACCGTAAAAGGCACGCACGCACACAGAGCCAAGGCACCAAAAGAATTGAGCCGCAAACAGAAGCACCACTGGACGTGGACGGGCAAAGAACAAACAGAAGTACAGTGCTCGGTGTTCATGGCCGTGACGGTGCCCCGGATGAAACTGGGTTCGCAGGGGCTGGAGGTGTCGGCGCAGGCCGCAGGGCCTAGGCTGCATGGGCATGTCCGCCTTCTACGGCCCGGAGCCCAAGCCGGAGGCCGACATGCTCGCGCTCCTCCGCCACGCCGTCGCCGCCGGCGTCACCTTCCTCGACACCTCCGACTGCTACGGCCCATTCACCAACGAGCTCCTCCTCGGCAAGGCAATCAATTAGCCCCATCGTCTCTTCCGTCACAGCACTGAAACAGAAACTACAAACATAACCAGCGTGCGTACCGTGCGTCATGTGTGTTGCTTGAGTTGGTGAATTAATTGTTGAGTTTATTCTTAGCAGGCGTTGCAAGGAGGATTGGGGAGTGGCAGGGGAGTGCAGGTGGCCACCAAGTTTGGCGTCAAGTACACGGAGGCGCCGGGGTACGGCGAGTGGGAGTTCTGCGGCTCGCCGGAGTACGTGCGGCAGGCGTGCGAGGCGAGCCTGCGGCGCCTCGGAATCCATTGCATCGACCTGTACTACCAGCACCGCGTCGACAACCGTGTGCCTATCGAGATCACGGTCAGTCTTGTCTTATCGATCAGTTGACCTGTGCCTTTTCACATAACTAACTGTTCACTAACTGTACTATGTGTTGCACCCCGTACTCTACTTGCTGAATTTTGTGCAATTCTCCAAGTAAATCTCACACTATTTAAATACGTGTTGGCTATGGCTTCTTTTTTGTTTTAATAACATATAATAGTTACATTTACTGCAATTATACACCCTTCTGCAATATTTATTTTTGACGAGTGAAAATGAAGTGATGTTACTCACAAAAGCGTTTTGCCACTAGATGGGAGAGCTGAAGAAGCTCGTCGAAGAGGGCAAGATAAAGTACATCGGCCTGTCTGAGGCCTCTGCTTCCACCATCAGAAGAGCTCACGCTGTTCACCCCATCACTGCCGTGCAGCTGGAGTGGTCTCTCTGGACAAGGGATTCCAAAGAGGAAATAATTCCTACCTGCAGGTCGGAAGCGTTTCATTTGTCACATGTTCTGACATGTAGTGCATATTGTGTGTGCTTCTTACTCTGTACTAACTGTAAATACATTTTCAACAGGGAGCTTGGCATTGGGATAGTTGCTTACAGTCCTCTCGGCAGGGGATTCTTTGGTTCTGGAGCGAAGGCCGTGGATAATCTGTCGGAGCGCGATGTCCGCAAGGTGTTGCACTTAGAACCTAGTTTTGTCGAGACCACTGTACGCATGGAAGTTTTAATTCTAATACGTTTTGCAGAACATACCTCGGTACCAAAGCGAGAACCTTGAGCAGAACCAGCAAATCTTTGAGAGGGTGAGTGAGATGGCAGCAAGAAAAGGGTGCACGGCATCGCAGCTCGCGCTGGCCTGGGTTCACCATCAGGGAGCAGATGTGTGCCCGATTCCAGGGACTACTAAGATTGAGAACTTCAGCAAGAACGTTGCGGCGCTCGCCCTGAAGCTCACACCAGAGGAGATGGCTGAACTGGAATCTTATGCTGCTGCAGATGCTGTGAAAGGCTTCAGGACCTACTCTCCAGCAAATACATGGATGAGCTCAGATACCCCCCCCCCCCCCCCCCCGCTTGAATCGTTGAAGGGAGAGTGAATAATTGTGTCACAAGTCACAACCAGTCATATGTGCACATGATGTTTACTCGTTTTGCATTTGGTTATTGTTTGTTATTGCTCCGCTATATACATGGAACACTTTGATGTGCCCTTATGTTTTTCCGGTAATTGGTGGTTCCTGAAATAGCATGACAGCTTTGGTCTTTAATGTAATATTTCGTTTTCTAATGATAGAAGGACTAGAAAATAAACAGGGAGGAAGAAGTTAGGAAAAATGAAATAAAAGGAAAGGGGACTTGGGTCTGGACGAACCTGGCCCACGCCGGTCTCGGTTTGATGCGGGGAGGTGTGCCTGATCCTCATGGTATAGGATTAAAGATAACTGAACTCATACAGCCTGTTGAATGACACCACCAATCACCGTCTCGATTATGGAAATCTACGACACTCAATTTTACTCAACCACATATTTCGATCTCTTTGTCTATCACGTGAAGTGAACGTATTCTTGTAATTGCCCAGACAAACGCAAGAACGACATAATCAGGAATATCATGCAATTTCTAATTCTAAAGGGGTGAGAGTGCCTCACTCAAACCCAAGAACAAGAAGTAAATTTATGAAAATTTTTCAACCCTATGTTACATGGAGGAGTACCTTCCTATCCATAGCACACTTAGGTTGGTGCTACAGTAGCTACAGTACCCTAGGTTTGCTACAGTGATGTTGGATAGTGATATATGCGATGATCTCATCTTGATATTGACATGTGTGCTGATGGATCTCGTCTTAATGTTGACATATGTGCTAATATATATGGTCACCTCGTCTTGATGTTGGCGTGCTCACCTAACCGTCGCTCAAGCTGTGCTCTGTCTGCCGCGTGCCGCCGCCGTCAGCCGCTGCTGCCGGTGCTGATAGAACTGCTGCTGCGTTGTTGTTTGAGACGAGGGAGGTAGCAGCGGCAGGCAGGAAGGAGAGGAAGTAGAGGAAAGAAGGGTGCTGCCGTCGCTGCTGTGTTTTGGGCCGCTGTTGGTTCTTGGCTGCTGCCGCTGCTTTGCCGCTGCCATGGTAAGAAGAGGAAGCAGGGCCTGTGGCAGGGAAGGAACAGCAGAGAAGGAGACAAGCTGCCGTTCGTGACGCCGGAATGCAGGGTATTCACCTAAAAACCCTCTTCCGCGAGGCTTGATCAGCGTTACGATGTAATTTTGTAGTATTTTGGGAGGCAGGTGGGCGCTAGGGCTTGATGCCCGCAACTGGAGCACGCTGTTTTCGTAGATCGAACATTCGGCAGAATCTTGCATTGTGATTTTAGGGTAACTACGTCCTGTGTCATGTAAATCGCTGTCATTTTGTGCATATTCTTGTTATTAATTCCGCTGCTTAACTGCTGGTTAAAGCTATCCTCATTGGTTTACTACAAGTAGAGGTATTAAACTTTTGTTAATTGCAATGTTTAGCCTCAACAGTTTGTTAGCCTGTTCTTGGTTAATTCCGTAACAAATTCAAACACAAATATTTGTTTTGTCAGTCCTACTATTCCAATTTGGAGCTATAACCTGAACATTCTTGACCAAATTGTAGTTCTATGGTATTTTATAACAAAGTTGTTGATCCGTCAAGAACACTAGAATTAGCACTTTAACCTTTATTATCCGGAGATTCACAGATTCACATCTTTCACTTCACAGGTACTAAGGGCGCGTTTGGTTCCTGACTCCCGCCACCCAGGCTGCCTTTCCCAGGCTCCGCGCAGCCAGGCCAGCGAGAAACGAAAACGATTTTCGTTTCCGCGCGGCCAGCGTAAAGGTGCTTTTTGCATGCAATGAGCCAGGACGCCGGGCAACCAAACGCACCACGATGCATGCACAGAGCCAAGACAAGGATTGGTACAGGGAACCACCAAACGTGCTATTAAGAGAACAGGCACAAACACAGAAGAGAACACAAGGCAAGAGCACCAACTAGCCCATCTCCCGGCATACACCCGTCACACACAACGAGGACATCGATCAAGTAAAAACCCTCGCCGGAGTAGCCGTCACCGGCAGATCGACTTCGCGGACAACGGTCTTCAACCCCACGCCGGCAGCGTTGGCCAGCGGCGTGCTCCGGCCCGCTCATGTACGCCCGGTTCTCCCTTTCCTCCCGGAATGACACGCCGAATCTCTTCTCCACACCTGCACACACCAAGTCGTCAAACGCACTATAAACTGACGCGATATATGCGCTTGAAACAACAGAAAAATCAGGAGGCGCGCGTACGTACGATCAGCCAGGTCTTGCCGGAGCTGGCCGTCGCGCGTGAGGGCCATCATGATCTGCGGGAGGCCGAGAGGGAGCGCGTCGCCGCGATCGACCTGCCAGAAGTGGATGGCCTTGCCGTAGGTCTTGCACACCTTCTCGAGGTCGCGGCGCTCGACGACGCCGGGCACCCCCGGCATGAACAGCGCCCCGCCCCGGACCTCGAACTCGTGCGTGTGCCACAGCGGCTTCTCGTCGTCGGGCAGCGTCAGGAACTGTAGAGAGATAATAGGATCAACCGTGATTGCATTGATCTAATGAATGAGTATTTGTACATGATGATTACAACAGAAGTGGTTATGCATGCCTAACTGACTAGCTGATCTTCAGGGCGCCGTTGAGTGATAACTGGACTGGGGGACGTGGTGACCGTGATGGAGGGAGGCACTCTCCAACACCCCCCCGCAGTCTCAGCGGTGGCAGCGCCGACGCAGAGACTGTCTCGGAAATCGTTGAAGAGCGCTGATGGGAGTCCCTTGGTGAAGATATCTGCAAATTGCTGGGCACTTGGTATCTGTAGAACCCGGAGCTCGCCGATGGCAACTTTCTCACGCACAAAATGAATGTCAAGTTCAATGTGCTTAGTTCGCCGATGATGAACCGGATTCTTGGACATGTAGACGCTGGAGATGTTGTCACAGTAGGCGACGGTTGCTCTGGCGACAGGGCAATGGAGTTCGCTGAGCAGCTGGCGCAGCCATGTGCACTCCGAGACTACATTGGCCACTCCACGGTATTCTGCCTCGGCACTGGACCGTGAGACCGTGGTTTGCCTTTTGGATGACCACGAGAGCAGGGAAGGTCCGAGGAAGACACAGAAGCCCGAGGTAGATCGTCGAGTATCCGGGCAGCCCGCCCAATCGGCGTCCGTGTACGCAGTGAGGGTGAGGGTCTCGGCACGACGAAGATGTAAGCCGAGAGTTGCTGTGCCGCCGATGTAACGAAGTATGCGCTTGAGGAGAGCAGCGTGAACGTCGCGAGGAGCGTGCATGTGAAGACAGACTTGCTGAACGGCATAGGCGATGTCGGGCCGCGTCAGTGTTAAGTATTGCAGCGCGCCGGCCATACTCCGGTACCAGGAAGGGTCTTGGAGAAGTTTACCGTCGTGGGCAGAGAGCTTCGGTTTGGTGTCGACCGGGGTAGAGACAGGCTTGCAATTGGCCATGCCAGCCCGCTCCAGAACTTCTTCGGCGTACTTGGCCTGCGAGAGGAAGAATCCCGCCGCCGTGCGCTTGACATCGACGCCGAGAAAATAATGCACTGGTCCCATGTCCTTCACTGCAAAAGCGGACCTGAGTTGGCCGACAACGCGAGTGAGGAGGCGTGAAGACGAGGCCGACAGGATCATGTCATCGACGTACAGTAGGAGATATGCCATCTCAGTACCGGCACGCAGGATGAACAGGGATGAGTCAGCTCGCGACTGAACGAAGCCGAGTGTCTTGACGTGGCTGACGAAGCGGTCGAACCATGCTCGCGGGGCCTGTCGAAGGCCGTAAAGGGAGCGAGAGAGAAGGCAGACATCATTGGGGCGTTGCGGATCCTCAAAACCAGTCGGCTGAGCACAGAGCACGCGTTCCTGAATGCTCCCGTGGAGGAACGCGTTGGAGACGTCAAGCTGGTGCGCCGGCCACTGCTTGGAGGCGATGATGCTGAGCACTGTCCGGATAGTAGCAGGTTTGACGACCGGCGAGAAGGTTTCGCCAAAATCGACCCCGGGGCGTTGATGAAAGCCACGAACCACCCACCGGGCCTTGTACCGATCAAGGGAGCCGTCGGAGTTGAGTTTGGTCTTGAACACCCATTTCCCAGAGATGACCTTGGCGCCGGGTGGGCGTGGAACGAGAGTCCACGTCCGGTTGGCATGAAGCGCATCGACCTCGACCTGCATGGCACGGCGCCAGTTGTCGTCGCGAAGCGCCGAACGGACGGAGGTGGGGACGGGAGAAATAGTGTGCCCTGCGCCGGTGAGGGCGTACTTCGGATTGGGCCTGTGGATGCCAGCGCGCCCGCGAGTGATCATGTGGTGATGTTCCGGAGCAGCAACTGGTGGAGCAGCAGGGGTAGCCAATGGTGCGGTGCTGGACGGAGGAACGGTCGTGTGGGCGGCTGGCGAGGCCCGAGCAGCAGGAGTCGTGGCGAGTGGTGCGGAAGCTGCGCGCGGAGCAGCAGGTTGCGGTGGAGGCGCGGGGACTTGAACAACTACCGTGTCCTCACCAACCGGTGCTTGAGGTGGGTCCGGCAAACGGGACGACGGAGTGTTGCGGAACGGGAACACATGCTCGCGGAAGATGACATGGCGGGAAGTGATCACGCGTCTTGTAGCCGGGTCGTAGCAGCGGTAGCCACGATGATCGCCAGGGTAACCGAGGAAAATGCAGGGGACAGAGCGCGGGCACAGCTTGTTCGACGCCGTGGCTGTGGTGTTAGGGTAGCAGAGGCACCCGAACACCTTCAGGTCGTCGTAGGTCGGCGCGACGCCGAGCAAGAGATGGTGCGGCGTGGTCGTACCCGAAGTGCGGCAGGGCTGCCGGTTGAGCAGAAATGTCGCTGTGTTCAGGGCCTCGGCCCAGAAGGACGCCGGAGCTGCACTGTGAATGAGGAGAGTACGAACACAATCATTAAGAGTGCGGAGCACGCGTTCTGCCTTGCCATTTTGCTGGGACGTGTATGGACAAGAGAGACGAAACACGGTGCCGTGAGCCGAGAGAAACGTGCGCATAGCAGCCGAGTCGAACTCTTTGCCATTATCTGTCTGAAGTGCAAGGATGGGCAGGCGGAATTGAGTCTGGACGTAGGAGAAGAAGGTATGAACAACAGAAAGAACATCAGATTTCTGTCGGAGGGGTATAGTCCATGTGTAATGCGTGAAGTCATCTAACAAAACGATATAGTATTTGTAGCCAGAGTAACTAGGAACTGGAGCAGTCCAAACATCCGAATGAACCAATTGAAACGGGAAATAAGTGATTGATTCAGAGGAAGTAAACGGCAGTCTTACATGCTTGCCTAATCGACAAGAATGACAGTCATGAGCTGCAGATTTATTACACTGAAAATCAAATGTTGGCAGAAGAGAAGACACTGAAGAGGAGCCCGGATGCCCGAGACGCGCATGCCAGAGGTCGACGTGTGTAGAGCTTGCGGCATAGGACTGGTGCTCGGGTAGACGGAGTGGGTAGAGTTCGCCGGAGCTCTCACAGCGGAGCCTCACCATTTGGGTTGGAAGATCCTTAATGGAAAAGCCGTTAGGATCAAACTCAACAGAAACGTTATTATCACGAGTTAATTTACGAACAGACACCAGATTTTTGATGAGAGAAGGAGAAACCAGAACATCACGAAGAAGCAAAGGATTAGAGGAAGTGGGAATGGCGGTGGCTGCGGTGTGAGTCACTGGCAGCCTGGCGCCATTGCCAACTGTGATGAAGGAAGAGAAAGGAGCAGGCTGGGAAGAACGAAAGATACCAGATGTGGACGACATGTGGGTAGTGGCTCCCGTATCGAAGTACCAGTCGGCACTGCTGGGTGGGGGCACAGTTGTGGCAGACTGCAGCGCGGCGTAGAGGGCGGCATTATCCCAGCACGTCCCGCCGGCGTTGGAAGAATCAGCCGGAGCGAGCGGTCCAGGCTGGTGTTGGGCCGTCATGGCATGGTGGGGCTGGAAGGGTGGACGCGGGCCAAGAACACCAGAGCCAGGGGCGCGGAACGGCATGGACCAGGCCTGAACCAGACCGGTCCAAGGGTTATAGCCGGCCGCCCATGGTGCCGGTGTGGGACACATCGGTCTGCCAGCGCCGCCACTGGATGGAGAGCCGGAGGTGCCGCCGGAGGTGCCGGCGCCGCGGCCGCGCTTGCGGCCCTTGCCTTTGCCGGTGTTGGGGAAGCGGCCGGTGGTGGCGTCGGTGGAGCCGGAGGACGCGCCGGTCGAGGAAGAGCCATGGCCCGCGACGAGGGCGTGGCCGGCGTCCATCTTGTCGTCATGTTGAAGCTGGATCTCTTCTAGCAGCAGGTATGAGCGAGCACTCATGAAGGTATGAGGTGGGAATTTTGCGGTCATCACCGGCTTGACGTGGCGGAATTTGGGATTCAGGCCACGAAGGAGGTTGAGCACTTGGCTCGGCTCGGAGACGGGGTGGCCGACGTCGCGAAGGCTATCGGCGAGGTGTTTGAGACGAGAGCAGTACTGGGTGATGCTCAGGTCACCCTGCTGGACGCTGCGGAACTCAGCCTCAAGGTAAACAGCTCGCTGCATCTCATTGTCGCGGAAGAGACTTTCAATGTCAGTCCAAATGGTGAATGCCGTCGCACGGGGCTTGTGGACGATGTCGAATATCTCCTTGGAGACGGTTGTGTAGATCCAGTTGCTGACGCAGTGGTCGACTTGACGCCATGAGGCGTCGCGCTGCGGCAGGGGTGGTGGAGAAGAAATATGCGCCTCGAGCCCAAACTTTCCGATGGCAGAGTCGAAGAAGCACCTCCATTGACTGTAGTTGGAGTCGGCGATGTCAAGGGTGACCGGAACGTGGGATCGGATGTTCACGGTCTGGACCACCGACGCTGGTGCTGGCTGAGGGGGAGTAATGGCAGAATTGTCGTCGGAGGACGCCGAGGAATGAGCAGGCGAGGACATGGCGCAGGTGGATGCTGAGAGAGGAGAGGGATGCGGAAGCAGAGGAATGTGGATGCGCTAGGTAACTGATACCATGTAGAGAGATAATAGGATCAACCGTGATTGCATTGATCTAATGAATGAGTATTTGTACATGATGATTACAACAGAAGTGGTTATGCATGCCTAACTGACTAGCTGATCTTCAGGGCGCCGTTGAGTGATAACTGGACTGGGGGACGTGGTGACCGTGATGGAGGGAGGCACTCTCCAACAGGAACAGCTCCTCGCCGACGATGTACTCCACGCCGATGAGCCGCGCCGGGGCCGTCGAAGACGAGGCACTGGCGCACGTCCTCGTTGAGGTGCGCGCAGAAGTGGTGCGCCTCCACCTGCCGCGTCATGTCGTCCGCGTAGAAGTGGAACGCGCACAGGTGCTGGTGGATCTGGCCGACGGGCGCCAAGCCCTGGATGGCGCCGGTGGCCGTCTCGAGCAGCGCGGCGCCGGTCTCCGTCGGCTTCCCGGGCACCTCCACGTCGTGGCACGAGGACGCCATCCTCCCGGCTGCTTCTTCACCGCTTTTGTGCTGGGGTTGCATTGCACGAGGCAGCTGGTGCGAGCTGAGCTGTTTTGAAGGGGGAGGTGGGTGCATCGCAGTCGTGCACGTGTGACCCTGGGGGAGGTAAGGTACGTACGTGTCCGTGGCACTCCTCCACCTGGTGCGGGGCGGGCGTACGTGTTGAGGTCTAGTCGCGACCACGTCTTTTTGGGCATGTGCTGCCTGCGCTGCCGCCTAGTAATTTTCTTCTCCGACCAAACCTTCTTCTCTGACCAAGGGAGGTGCCATGGAACTCTAAGGATAATCTCTAGCAAATTACATATATGACCCCTAGTAATTTTGACAAGTTTTAGGGGTGCCGGTGCACACTCGACACCCTGCCTAGCCTTATCCCTGCTAGCCATTCTAGCAGGCGATCTCGCCTTTGTCTGCTCATTGTTGCCAACAACCGACGCACATGATGTTCTCGATTTCCATGGTCACTCGTGAGATAGGATCTATAGCACTCCAGCATCAAAGGGATCTTCATGTTCGTTGTCCCACTGCCAATGGCCATGGGGAGGAGCATCGCCAGAGATCTTCTCAACTTCTAAGACCTCTTCTCTGAGTGGCTGTGATGTGACCCGACCCTCGTAGCAAAGATTGCTCGCCCTCTTTAGTGCCTGCTCTGCGCGCTCGACGCTGAGCCCTTGTGGCGGTCTTCTTCGGTGAGTCCACATTGGGGGGGCTTTTGGGTATAGTCGAGCCCCATGACTGACGAGAACCACCACAATGGGGCATCTGGGTTGGTGGTGGAAGCACTCAACGAGAGGCTACTCAAATTCGTTGGTAAGATCGAGTTCTAAGAGACATCATTTGGTGAGCGTCAGATGAGAATTGTAGCTGCTGCTGCTACTTCGACTTTGACCGGGTGGAGCTGCACCGCCAAGGAGGTGAGATGTGGGCAAGAAGGGGGCAAAATGATCAAAGGTAACAACAGTGAACCTTAGGTTGATGGAACCAATGTAAAACAGAACATACAAACTTTAAATGGTAGTAAAATGTACCGCACCTTTCCCTAACTAAAAAGTCCTGCTCGTAGTTCCATGGATGTTTAAGGGCGATCGTATTGACTTTTTACTTAATGAATTTTAGCTAAAAATAAATAAGTAATAGCTGAAAGATATGATTTTTAGAATAAGAGGGGGCAAGCAGTACAAAAAATGAGGGAGAGATACGTGCATGTGACGGGAGCGAGAGTAGCGGGGTTGGTGAGACGGTAGCGAGAGAAGCGAAGAACCTGTTTCGAGAAGCCGAGTGTTTGTATTAGCTTTTAGTTTTTCTAAGCAGAAACTAATTTGAACAGAGCGTAAACCTTTTTGCCACTAATCATACAAAATGAAAGACTTCCCTACCCATCTAGATCCATGTTACAATCAGGGGCGGAGCTAGGCATGGTGCCGTGTATGCACGGGCACACCAAAATTTTGAAAAAAATAGTAGGGGGCGAGGGCACGATGGGCCTGTGGCGGAGTTGGAGCGCACACAGGCTGAGTGGGCGAGCAAGCCGCCGCTGCTCCCAGGAGTTGAGGAGGGGGCGAGAAGTCGAGGTGCCTAGCGACCGGCGTGGGCCATGGGCGCCAGCGTGTGCACACCCATTAAAGACTTTCTAGCTTCGTTACTAGTTAATAGGGATGGTAATTTTACCTATTTACCCTATTACTTATGGGGTAAATGCCCTAACGGCATGTTTTCATTTTAGGGTCTGTTCATATTGATTTTTGTTGATGGCTTTTGACTATAGCTGATGAATAGTAGTGACTGATGAATAGTAATATATTATGTAGAAAAGATGATACAATGAAAGGCGCTACAACATTCGGACTACCATTGGACTTACGGAATTATGATATAATAAAACACAAGATACATTATAGTATGTAAAAACGAAAAGAATGACCGATGGATAGTAATAGTCAATAGAAACAACTTAGAGCATCTCCAAGAGACTCTTTATCTTGCACTTTTTCTCCAAATTAGATGACCCAAGGAAAAAAACACCCTCCAACAGCTCTTTTATCCTGTTATCTATTTTGCAGTGGAGCCAAATTCCACGTCTCGCTCGTGAAATCTGGCGAGGCATCCTGGCTCGCTAGATGCTTTCCTCCCGCTCATTTTTCCATTTTCCTGCGGAATCCCTCCTCTCGCGCCCCCTCCCGCGTCGAAGCCTCCCGCGCGGCGCCCTTTCCACCCTCCCCCCTGTGGCCCTCCCCGCGCGCCCCCTCCCGCGGCGCCCTTTCCCCCTCCCCCCTGTGGCCCTCCCCGCGCGCCCGGCGGCGCCCGGCCCTCCCCGCGCATTCTTCGTTTGCTCCACTGACATTCGAGATGCCTGGCACTGAAGTAGATGAAGGTGGACATGAGGTGGTGAGCCAGTACAATTCTTCGTTTGCACCATTTGATGATGAGAGGATTATGACAATGGATCTTTCTGGCATGTCTGCGCAGCAACAAGCATTCTACATGAGTGTGAGGGAGGACATCATGAACCGTCGGGGTGGTCATGCTTAGTGTGTGCTTTATGTTGTGGTCTATCCCATGTGTATGCACATGGCAGTACGTTTCATGTATGAATTAATCGATCTTATTAAAGGTAATTTGCTCCTCTTGTACTGCACTTCGTGAATTCAAGGTAATTCAAGATAATATGTGCCACTAAAAAGTATCATGACATAAATTATGTGCCGGCAATCATATGTGATTAACTATGGCACATATTATGTGCCACTAAAAAGTATCATGGCATAAATCATGTGCCGGCAATCATATGTGATTAACTATGGCACATAATATGTGCCACTAAAAAGTATCATGGCATAAATCATGTGCCGGCAATCATTGAATACAGGGGCACATATATGTGATTAACTATGGCACATAATATGCGCCACTAAAAAGTATCATGGCATAAATCATGTGCCGGCAATCATATGTGATTAACTATGGCACATAATATGTGCCACTAAAAAGTATCATGGCATAAATCATGTGCCGGCAATCATTGAATACAGGGGCACATATATGTGCCATTGTCATTGAAAAAAATTCGAGTATTAATATTGCTCTCCATGCCGTTGCCAAAGGTGCTCAACCAAATCTTCCTGCAACTGTGTGTGTGCATCCTTGTCTCTGATTCTCATATGTGTCTCAATGAACTCGCGAAGCTGTGGTGTGTGCTCATGGGAAACGGACACAGTGTCACCCATGCCTATGTAGTTATGGTCGGTTTGTTCAGCTTTCTCATCTTCAATGATCATGTTATGCATTATGACACAAGCTTTCATTATCGTGGCTAGTGTACCTTCATCCCAAAATCTAGCCGGACCGCGAACGATAGCAAAGCGAGCTTGTAGCACACCAAAAGCTCTTTCAACATCCTTCCTGCAAGCCTCTTGAGCTTTTGCAAAGTACTTCTTCTTGTTTCCCATTGGCACGAGAATTGTCTTCACGAATGTTGCCCAATCAGGATATATTCCATCGGCAAGATAATAACCCATTGTATACTCGTGTCCGTTGATGGTGTAATTCACTTTTGGAGCTTCGCCGACTGCTAGCTTCGCAAACAATGGTGATCTTTGTAGAACATTTAGGTCGTTGTTAGACCCAGGCAGCCCAAAGAATGCATGCCAAATCCACAGATCTTGAGAAGCAACAGCTTCTAAAATAATTGTGGGCTCCTGCACATGTCCACGGTACATTCCATGCCATGCTTTTGGGCAATTTTTCCACTGCCAATGCATGCAATCTATGGACCCAAGCATACCAGGGAAACCTCTACCCTCTGCAACATCAAGCAATCTAGCAGTGTCAGTAGCATTTGGTGATCTCAGGTACTCCTCTCCAAAAACCTGGACAACAGCTGTGACAAACCCGCGCAGACTATCAATAGCGGTGCTCTCACCGATCCGTACATAATCATCCAACGAATCGGCAGCTGCTCCATAGGTTATCATCCGAAGAGCGACAGTAATCTTTTGTAGACTAGTCAATCCAAGTTTGCCTGCTGCATTCCTTTTCTGCACAAAGTAGTCGTCGTGCTCTTCGACGGCGTTTAGAATTCGTAAGAACAATGGTCGCCGCATGCGAAACCTATGTCAAAAAAATCGTATGAACATATATGAACATAACCAAGGAAAATACGATTATTGAATATTTTCACACCAACCTGCGTCTGAAATAACTGGCACCATAAGTAGGTTGATCCGAGAAGTAGTCTTGATACAATCTCATATGTCCTGTATGTCTTTCCCGGTTAAGAACCAGATGCCCATGAACAGATCCACCAGGTTGTGAGTCTTCACAAACTTCGTCCTCATTGAGTACTGCATGCATTGCCTGATGAAAAAATATGTCATCATCGGACGACGACGACGATGAATCATCCAACACGAATTCTCGTAAAGCTCTACGTCGTTTCTTGGATGAATCCATTGGCCCTCCTGTGGCCTCCCGTGGCAGCGCGGCTTCGAGATAGGGCAGCTTCCGTGTCCTCCCGCGGCGCGGCGAGCCCCCCTTTGATCATGGTCGTGCCCCGTCGCCCCTCCCGTGTCCTCCCGCGGCGCGGCAAGCCCCCCTCCTGTCGAAGCGGCGCGCTCCCGTCTCCTCCTGCGGCGCGGCTTCAAGTCGTCATCGCGAGGGGCGAGGGCAGTCTCCGATCGGTGTTCGCTTCTTGATCGCGAGTCCATGCCCATCAGTGCCAGACGGCTCGATGACGTGGCCCAATTTTAAAAATAGAGATAGCTAAAATAGAGAGTCTGCTAGAGTTGGAGGAACAAAATATAAAAAAAGGGTTGGGATGACTCTTCAAAATACATTATGGGCGTCTCTATTTTAACAAGGCTCTTGGAGTTGCTCTTATAGAAACCAATGCATTCCTATTAACTTATGCTTCTAAAAAAGAAACTAAAAACAGAAGCTAACGGAGACAGATATTTATATCCTTGGCAGGGTTGGTGGGTACAATATTCTACCCATAGGGTGAACAGACCGTGAAATCTGATTCACAATTTGTAAAAGCGCAAATCCCAGCCAGCCGAACTCCACAAATCCTAGATGCGGCTAACCTAGACGCAAAAGAGCTAATTGGGCCGCCCCCGATCGCCACCCCAACCCCAGTCCAGAGCAACCACAACTCTCACTGACATCACGGCCCAAGCGCAGACCAAGCCACTGACCCACCCGACCCGAGTGAGAGACGCGAGACTGGACTCGAGCGCCCGCCGCATTCTACCCCTCTCCTCACCCTCTCGCGGCCTCCGATCTCCCCTCGCGCGCCTCGTCCGCCCGTCCGCCGCCGCCGCCGCCGCCGATTCCCATCAACATCCGTCAACGCCTCCTCGCCCTCAGACTCCTCCCGCGCCTAACCCGAAGAAACCGGGAGGAAGGGAGACCCCGGAGGAGGGTGGGCAAGATGATCGGCGTGGGGAAGGCGAAGCAGTACGCGAACGTGCTCGATAAGCCCCTCAGCCGCGGCAGGCAAGAGGTACACGTCGTCTCCACCTCGAAACCCCTTCAGATCTGCACACCCACGTCCTCGATCCGTGCTAAATGTTTAGATCTTGTTCGGACCGCAGCGCAATCTGCCCCGTCTCTTTGTCGCCTGAAGCTTTGTTAGGCAGGCCGTAGGTGTAGGCAACTAAGGCAAGTTTTGCGGGTTAGGAGAGTAGTTGCTCGAGTAGTGTTTGATGAAATGCGTTTCAGCTCCTGATTGGTTAGTTCGAGCAGCGTCGTGGGTTTTTGACTCATGGAATGTGAATTGTGCGAGGGGAGTATTTCTTTTTGTTACTTAGTGGGATAGGATGGCAACGTGAACTTTTCTGGAAGTTGAAATATAATGCATGGTGGTGGTAGCTTCGATTGGAATTGTAGAGGAATATGGGCATATGGCGCTACTTTATCCATGTGTTTCTTCGAAGAATATGTAAATGCTACTTACTAAATTTGAAAAGATGCAAATGTAAGATGTAGAGACATATATTTATTTCTATCACAATTTGTACAATTAGCCTGGAATTGCCTTTCTGAAAATAAATTGAAGCTTTCGGTAGGTTACTTGGATCAATTCATTTTGTATCATACAGACAAGTTGCATATAATCATCATGTTAATAATACATAAAAAATTAAAATCATTTATCTGCTTCTATTATTTTCTGTAGTACATTCAAGTGAACTTAAACTTTAATCACCTAACTTGTAAGCAACATAAGGAAGTTATTTCTTAAAAAGGGCCAAATACAATGGCAGCCAGAGCTCTTACATTGGGAGAGGTCATCTCATGAGTTGAGTTGTGTTATTATGTCCCAAATTGGAAGTTTTTTGTAACCTTCTAAAGAACATTGGCATGAATACATGTTATATTAATGTATTGGCTAGATAATGAAAGTGAGATGTGTGCTACAAGGCTTGTTTATCGATATGAAACAGTTGGATTAGAGGGGGTTAACTATATGTTGGAAGGGCATAGAAATGGTACTTATGCTGCATGCTTTGTTTCATATGTTCCAAAGTTTGAAATAATCTCCAGTCCCCCACCTTAAATTAAAATTTTTATAATGGTAATGAGAACACAATATTCAAGACAAGACATGATTCTTAAATCCTAAAGGTGTAACAAATAAGAGTGGATCAAAGAACAACAAATGGACCAAAAAGGGTCAAAATAAAATTTTCATATCTGTGTCTCCAAACCAGTGTTCACCTAGGCGCTAGGCAGGCAGTGTGTGACCGCCTAGCGCCTAGGGCCCCTAGGCAGTGCCTAGGTGGCCGAACAGAATTGCAGGTAAATATTGACAATCTACGAACAGAATCTGGTCCTATGAAAATGATGAGATCAATGCATTTAAGCATATTATACAGAAAATCAAGAATGTAATGCATATGCTCTTTCAGTCAACAAAAAATGCAGGAGTAAGTAGGGATACTGGAAGGAAAATAAAGTGCAAATAATCTGGTCTGGCAGTAGCAGCACAAGTGCACAAGTCGCAACCACTGAACCCACAAGGACACATCCACATGTAGATGTAGATAGAATCAAAAAATATAGAAAGGAGGAAGCGCAGATCAGAAAGGTAGAACCGTAGATGGCGAGAAGAATAGCCTAGAATGGCGAAGCAGAGCAGCCTAGAAGCAGCTTGGCAGCAGCAGTAGGCGGGAGAAGGGAAGTACCAGCTGGCTGGAGTGGAGGCTAGAGCAGCGCATGTCGATGTAGGGCATCGGGGAGACAGTATTAGGCGGCGGGAAAGGAGATTAATCGGCGGCGAGGTGGTTTCCGCCGCTGCCCTAACCCCAAATCGAGGGGGGACTAGGGATTTGGGAGCCAGCTAGACAGGTGAGTCGACTCCTTGTACCCCTAGGATCCGCGATCTGCTTCGCCTGGCCGCCTAGAAGCCGGCGTGGGCTGCCCAGCTCTGCCTCAGTGGACCGAGCGCCCAGGGGACCGACTATGCTTGAGTCGCCGCAGGGAGCCTGCACCCAGTGCCTAGGCGGTCTAGGAGTCCACCTAGGGGAACACTGCTCCAAACCTAATACCGAAAACAATTACAGCATCAAACCACCACCTACCACGCTATCACATAGATGCAGGTAATATTATTTATTGGTTCTTATTACATCACACTAGCCACTATTGGTGCCGACATGGCACTGTAGGGCTTCAAAACTAGCCAACCAAGATAGCAGACCTTCTTGGCATTGACAACCTCCCCAGTGGACTCATAGCTTACTCATTGGCATTGATGTTCTGGTGTTAGTTCTCAATGTCTGGAGGAGGATACATGAGAAATTAACAAAGGAAAAAAAAACCCAAAAAAGTGCAATTTAGCCCTTCTACTTTCACAGAGGTTCATATTGGACCCTCTACTACAAAACCGGCTATTTAACCCCCTCATCATTCCAAACCATTGCAATTTTCACCCTGGCGATTGGTAGTGGTTTTGTTTATTTGGCAGACAACTGGACTCAATTTTTGAGTCAGCAAGCCACCTCCCGCAGTGAGCCAGCAAAAATAAAAGACAGATTCCTCTGTTCTTCTTTGTTCCCTCCTCTTTCCTTTGGTAAGCCCCAGGTTGGTGGCAAGATCTGGTGGATAGGGGGTGTCATGTAAATGTCAACCGCCACATATGCTTTCCAAACTTTTTGTCTTCTTGACAAATTGTTTATCAATATAGGTTGCAAATAAAAAATCAGAAATATTATGTTATGCTTTCCTAATGTTATTGGTGTATCTCTAGATGATTAGTTGATTACTCTTGTTTCTATTTTATAACTTGTGACACTATTTTGCTTTCTGGCCTGTTTTGTTATCATTTCTTTCTGGCCTGTTTTGTTATCATTTATGCTTAATGAATGATCTGTATATTTCATAGGTCAGTTTGAGTGCATTTGCATTCTTGTTCTCGGAGTTGGTTCAATACAACCAGACACAAGTTGACAACATTGCTGAGCTGGAACGAAGGTAGTGTCTATTGTTTATATACACATCTGGTCATATTGTTAGCCGTTCATGAGCCTGTATTGATGTTAACTGTACGCATACAACTGGTTATTTTCTGTCCTGTGGCATTTTCATTTTATCTGGATTGGTACCTGGTACAAACTTTTTGGTTAGTACATGCTACTATCTGATACCCAGGTCACATAAAGTTTCAGGTATTATGTGTTTGGCACTTACCGTGTGCTAATGTCTTAAATCCAGAATTTCAGATAGTGTAACAACTGCTTGACATTGAGATGTTGTCTGATCTGATGCAACTAGAACATTTGGTTGGTCAAATTTTTGCAATCCCATTCGTACATGTTCCTAATATTTCAATGTATGCATCCGTTGTGAATTAAATCTGGGTTATTTTACTATAAGACGGGAGCTCTTAATTTTTCTTTGGAGAATGGAGATCATAGATATGCCTGTGCTAAATCATTTAATAAAATTGGACCACTTTTTCGTGTGTTAATATTCTGCTATGCTTGATATTACATCTGTTTCTTGTGTTTTACACACAGGCTGGAGGATGCTGGTTATGCTGTTGGTGCAAGAGTTCTTGAACTTCTCTGTCACAGGGAAAAGGTTTGATGCATAGTTATTTTCTTCTTCTTCAATGATTGCGTTGGTCTGGAATATGGCTTTGTAGTATAGTGTAGTCTCTTAATTTATATACTAATTGTGAGAAGTTGAAATAGAAAGTTTTCCTTGCTTCATTGTTGCAAATGGCATGCTATAGTCATCTCCTTTTACTTGCATAATTTTGTTTGGATATCAAACTTACTGGTTGTAGCATAATTTCTTTTCCTTTTAGGCAGGAGTGGTTGTACTTGTGCACAATATCTGATATACCAAAATTCATCTATTATTAATTTAATATAAACTATGGTAATTAATTTTCCAGACTAATCGAATAGTAACGACTGAAGTGTCATCTCTTAATTTTTAAGGGATTTTGTAAATATGAATTATTGATATGCTATAATTTCTGTACGGGTTTTAGGTGCGCTCCAGATTTACAGCATTAACCTCCTTGTTATTGACTTACTGCATAAATGCTTGGTGTCTCTTTTTCCTATCCTCTTTTCCTTTTGAGATAGTCATGTACTCATGTTCATAAAAATAATTAATTCAGGGGAATAGGCGAGAGACTCGACTGCTGGGGATTTTATCATTCATTCACAGCACTGTATGGAAAGTATTGTTTGGAAAGGTAATCTGTTCAGCCTATCAGTCCTTCTGATTCCTACTCTATTCCAAAATGCTAATTACCATAATTGTAAGGGTTTATCATAAAATGCCACTCTAAAGATTGTCGTTTCAGCAAATGGCTCTCGATGTCTCACTGACATGACATGCATCGACTGGCATTTTCTGAAATCATAGTTATCAGACCCAGACTAGATCAGTAATCTGACTTGAAAAAACAGACTCGGCCAGTCTGTCCGTGCTATTGGATCGTTCATGTAGTCAGACCGGTCAGACCACCAAGCGTAGGCCGGTCTGATTGCCCCGTTCCACCCTGGGAACAGGGGAGCGGTCTGATCGCTGCCACTAAGACAGTCAGATTGCTGACACCTCGGCCGGTATGACCGCCAACCAGATTCCGGTCATACCGCCACTTCGCAGAGAGCATCACCCGAAAACACACCCTGAGGAAAATAGTCGCTGCCAACTAGAATTCGGTCATACCGCAACCCTGGTCTAACCCCAATTCATGTCCGATACTACCGCAGTTCAAGCTAGTATGACCGCCAACCCTAGACCAATTAGACTGCTCCTGGCCGGTATGACCGCGGCCCCAATGCCGATCATACCGCCAGCAACAAGAAAAATGTAAACTCTCAAATTACACTCAAAACTCCGCAAACTCTGTGAACCAAAAGTCAATTACTCATCACAATAATATAGTGACCACATGGTCTCATAGTTCGGTATAAGATAAACCAAGTTCCTGCTGTTGTGTGTTGGGCAAGTATTAGATGAAAATGGCTACATGATGAAAATTTGAAACATTCAATCTTTGACGTCCGATCTCACGGCGACAGCTCAGATCCACGTGGGCAAGTCCCGAACCACTTAAATGCTCATTTTGCACACAGCCCCCTACGTGGAGCCACTAGCTTTGCATTTTTGCGAAAACTCCCCCATCTATACCCAACTCTGCCAGTTTGGCCCCAAATCGAATGCACCGGAATCACCGTTGCCCCCGCCCATCATGGCCACCCTCTGACGCCCTCTCCATCCGGCTTGTAAAAGGTGCAGATCTATCTGCCCAGATCTGAAGTCCGTCGATCCCATGAATGGCGGCGATGCTGTCCATGGACGAGGAGACGGCGTGGACAGCACTTCGGGGCAGTGGTAGTGGCCTCCTTGCTGTCAACCACTGGTGGTTGCCTCCTCCAGCGGCTGCTTCGGAGGATCGGAGGTGGCGCCGCGAGCGCGTTGCTTTCGATTTGGTGAGAGGCTGATCTGTTCTGAGCTTGGGGGAAGGGAGCATTCGCAAAGTTTCCATCAATAACATGGGGGGTTGTGTGCAAATTGCGCGTTTAAGTGGTGGGGGCTTGCCCTCATTGATCTAAGCCGTCGCTGCATGATCGTATGTCAAATATTGAAAAATTTCAGATTTTCACCATTCAGCCATTTTCACCTAAACTTCCCCGTAATGTGTTATAGAATAAGTTTCTGCATTCATTTGTGTGTTTTGATAGTAAATGTTAACCTGTTGTTTTCTTCTGATCACTGGACTCAGTGCATTTGTTTGCTTGCTGATCCCAATAGTTGCGTTCTTATTGTTTCCAGGTGGCTGACTCACTTGAGAAAGGAACAGAACATGAGGATGAATACATGATTAGTGAAAAGGAGCTTCTTGTTAACCGGTTTGATGAAATCTTGTGAACTTCATAATGTGTTCCTTCTTCAAGTCTCAGACCTGATACTCTTCTTGTTCGATCAGGTTCATTTCTGTGCCAAAAGACATGGGAGCATTTAACTGTGGAGCTTTCGTTGCGGGGATTGTAAGGGTGGGAATTCCAGCTCAAATGTCTAATATTCAACTATATCTTCTTAGATGAACAATTATTCACACTTTTGGAACTTATCATAGGGTGTACTGGATAACGCTGGCTTTCCTGCGGTAGTTACTGCGCACTTTGTGCCAATTGAAGGCCAGCAAAGGCCCAGGACAACAATCTTGATCAAATTTGCTGAAGAGGTTCAGAGTTTTGTATTATTTTTATTTTACTTATGCTGCAGATTAATGAAGTCTATACTCTAAACTGTTTGATTGAGAAAAAAATATCTGTACAATTTTTGTTATGCAATTGCTAATTTCAGAAACTGTGAATTATCTTTCTTTAATTTTGTAATATTGTGTAACAAAACCTTGCAGTATCAGTAAGCGTACTATTAGACACAAGTCACACAACCAAATATTTTACATCAATCCCCACTCCCAACTGTAGGAGGAATAGTGTATGTAAATGCATAAAATGCGAACACATGTACTGTAGTCATTGCTTTATATATTTAACTTAAATTTAGGTAGTGAGTATAACCACTGACATGGTTATTAAAGCGATGCGGCGGGGCATGGTGACTCCCACCTTCACACCACAATATCGTATATGACGTGCGGCTTGACGACGCCATATCACGTGCGGCGTGGTGATGCTATACACACATCTTAACGTAGTTTAGTAGCAAATTAAATCGACAATGTAATAGAATATGCATACTTTGATTATGTCTATTCTTGAGTCTATGTAGCACCATCATCTACCAATGTACCTTCTTCCATATAGCACCTATTCCCTTGTAACTTATAAGTTGTAACATGTAACTTGTTACAATACATTACAGTAATGCATATTTAATATTACATTTAGTTGAATAAATATGGATTGAATGACATACATTGTTCATACTTGATAATATGCTATATCTTCTCGTAACCCATAAGCTACATGAAAATGGGTCAATATGAAGTGAATAATTAAGAATTAAAATATACAATTAAATGAACAATGAGCAACATGACAAGCATGACATAACCAACATAAGTTCACACTCCACAAGCATAGAGTCATAAATCCACAACAATAACATAAATTCAACTCTCATCTCACAAAAGTCATTTAAGTCCAAGCAGAGAAGTACATATCAGTAGTAGTGTAGCAATTAGCAAAGCATATCAACCATATCAGTATATAGCAGTAGGCATATAGCAGTAGGCAGTAGTAGTGCAGGCGTGCAGCAATTAGCAAAGCATATCAGTGTATAGTGTACACTATATAGCAGTACATAGTGGTAGCACAACAACCATATCAGTTTATAGTGTATTGTATACTAATATATAGCAGTAGCATTTATCAAAACAGTATATATAGCAGTAGTAGCAAACGACATATGAGTGAAGAGTGATTTAATACTCATTGGAGTCCGCCAAGTGGAGAGGAGACAGAGGAGATGGCCAAACGGGGCCTCGGTGACAGAGGAGGCACGGAGGCGGTGGCAGCCGCTAGACTGGAGAAGGCGGCGGAGAGCCGGCCGGCGAAGCAAGAGGCGGTGGACTGGAGGAGTGGAGGTGGCACTGCGGTAGAGATCGAAGCTGCAGAGGAGCCGGTGGAGAACTCGCTGCCCGGTGAAGCGGGAGGCCCGATCTGGCGGAGGAGACCGGATCCGGCCGTGGCTCTCCTCGCTTTTTCGGGTGGTGGTGAGACTTCTCCTCAGCTTACCAAAACCCCAACCCGTAAGGTATGAGTCTGGAGTTTGACTCGAGTGGACGAGTATTCAGACTTTTAACTCCCCCTTATGGCGTCCGCCGACGACGCCTTACAACCATAATACCGCCACAAGGACGCCTTATCGCCATATCGCTGTCATGACGGACGACATACGCCGCAGCTTCATGCCGTCCACACGACATGGCCCTCCAGCCCGCCGCGGCGATATGGCGACGATATATCGCCAATATAGCGACGCCTCAATAACCATGACCACTGCTTCATCCTAGGTGACCTAATGTAAGAGTGTCCTACAAAATGCTTTTGCTAGACATCAGATATATGGTATCTTAAACTCGTACCATACGATATTAGGCATAAATTACTTGTTTTTGTACAAGCTGCTAAAATGTACTCCCTATGTTGCTAAACAGGTATGGTTTCATAATTGACATGGTCTCTAGTGTACGCCTTTGATGATTAATTTTCTGGTGAGATGTTAGTACAAAAACTAAAAATTATACAAACTTATATGTTATGGAAGTACTTTTGATGAACAAGCTACTAAAATATTATTTTCATGCTACCAAAATAAGTACTTGTGTATATTAGTAGCCAAACATCAGAAGTTTGACTGCATGCATCGTAAAATAGCATCTATTTAATAGCAGATGGAGTAAGACTGATGTTTAGATACATAAAGGTAACCTTATTTAAATATATGCTTATTTTTCAGGTTTTACACCGAGAAGCAAGACTTGGCTGAAATTTATGCCACCACCTTTTTCTGTTCTATTGGTAATATGAATCTTATCAAATATGTTTCGGTGGCCGTGTGGACCACTTCATTTATGTAATAGTGGTTTGAGAGTAGAAGAGGGTGAGATTACAAATATGGCTTATCATTATTGTTGGAAGTGTAATACATTGCTTTATCTACCAAGCTAATTGCTCCAGTGTTACAAAACGTTTGCCTGATTTTTTTACCTCGTACTGAAATGAATGTCTGAGAATTCTTTTTGCGAAGTCCCATAAGTTTTCCTTTTATTTTTGGTACATGTTGTTCGATATCGCCCATGTACAGCTAGCTCCACCCACTTCCATGGAGGCAATCGATCTTGGCGTCTTAAGAGAGGCGAGGAAAAGAGACGGGGAAGAGCGAAACCAGGCTTCTCACGATCCATATGGTAACTGTAGACATTCCAATCCTGATCTGATCTGGCACCTGGAGCATTAGTAGCAGCTTTGTTTGCTATAGATGATCGCCATATAGCGTCCTCTTTTAGCGAAATATATTGGCAACATATCCGGTGCACAAGCTCATATCGATGAACATATGGACAAACTCTTTCAAAGCACAACCAATTCGAAGTCAGCGCAGCTCTCCCCCATTGATCCCCGTGGCCCAAGCCTGTCGCCTCATCCCGGGTTAAGGGTGCCGCGCCGCCGCCGTTCCGACATCCCTGCCTGACGCAGCTCTGCAACGATCCGTCGAAGTTCCCTTCCCAGCGACGGGTCGTCCTCTTCAATCCCCTTCTCCCTTATCGAGCTAGGGTTAAGATAAAGATGACACGCGCCTTAATCGCAAGTTTCATCGTCATTGCTTCTGTGGCGAACTCCCTTTGGATACAGCTTTGAAGCTTGTGAATATTCGTCGAGCGGAGGGAGCTGGGCCCCTCCGCTCGGACCACCTTGTATTGGTATGTCGATAGATCCAACTTATCAGGTCTTGCCCGTACAAGACTATCACCATTGAACACTGTCAAGTATTGCATATTTGAGACTACCTAAAAGCCACAACAATCTAATACGTGGTAAGTGTTACAACAAATAAAGACAATAAACAACATGCAAGTTATTGATTACATATGTGTAATTACATACGAATAATTAATTAATTACCAACAATTTGATTACTCGTTCGAAAATTAATTATGAGTAATTCATTACCATTGGCATTACCACTTAATTACTTCCCACTAACTCAAGTGTTAACCCTAACTAATTGACATTATAATAATTACGAATGATTAATTACAAAGTACCATGCAATAATAAATTATAGGTACTGTACCTACAAATAAACAGTACAAAACTATGACTAAATTACTACGACTTATTTACTTCACAATATAAACTACATTACTTACGATTAACTACGACTACGGGAATAACAACGAAGGCATGCGAGAAAAAAATTACCTGCCTTCCTGGAGAAGCAATCAGCACTGTTACGATCGTGATGACTGCTTCAATATCGACTCTCTACAAAAACTTAATTATGCTACGCTCTCTTAATTTTCAGCGACGAACGCGAGAACAAGAAGTGAAACGCAGTTGAGATGAGCGATGAGTGATTGTTAGAGCTCCGTATTTATAGCCGAGCGAAAAGGAACCCGGTGCGTTATCACCAGAAATTATGGACTTGTTGTCGATGTGCACCATTGCGGGTAAGGGGGGATGGCATGCACAGAGTAACATATGTGGGCAACGGGGGACGGCATGGATGCCGATATATGTGCAAAGGAAGGAGGTGGCAAGGGTGGACGGCATGCACAAGTCGATATATGTGCGAAGGAGGGAGGGGGCAATGGGGGATAATAGCACGGGGACAACATATGTGCAGAGGAGAGAGATTAGGTGCCGCTAAAGATGGCCACCGCATGGTGGCCGTGTGGCAACCCAAATTAAAAGACGAATTAAATAAGTACCGCATGTCACTAATTATGACTAAATTAATATGAATTAACATGGCAAATTCGGAACACATAAAATTCCTAAAAAATATACAATTAGGTTGAGTGTGTCGGAAGGCTCTACAAAAAAAGTAATTTTTTGAGCTTGTTTGCTATATGTAACAATTTTACAAATAACATAATTCAACGAATTTTTGAGTGAAATTCAGGATAGCTAAAATTACAAAAAAATTACACGATCAAGTACGCTGCGTCGGGAGGATGCACACAAAATTTCGTAATTTTTAAAGTTCATTTGCTATGTCTAAAAAAACCAAACAAACAGTGCACATAAATAAAATCATTAATTAGGATTAATTACCCTATTTAATCACTCCAAGAGAAATGCTATTTTTCATATTCTCGCAAAACTACAGCTATTCTGATAAATATGACTTTAAATTACGCCAACAGTGCCAAAAAAAAAGCGTAACTCGTCGGCCTCGACACGCACGACCTCGGACAAAACGGCGGCCCACTAGCTAGCAATAATTCCACCGCACAAACCAAACCGCCCCCTTCGTCAGCAAAGTTGTTTGTAGTATCTTCTTGCGGTATCCTTTTGACTTTCCACGCTAACGGAAAGGCTCGGAAATCTCGTGTGTTCCTTAAAAAAAAAAAAAGGAATGCAGCCCAGAGCCCACCCACGCGTGTCGCCCCCGCCGCAGCCCGCACGGACCTTACTCCCCACTCGTGCCACCCCCCACCGCTCCGCTCCTCCTCCTCCTCGCCGCGGCGGCTGCACCTGCACGCACCGACCTCCCCCCCGAAGCCCGGATCCCCTCGACCCCTCCTCTCCGCGACAGATCGTTGTTTATGAGGTACGGACCGACGCATCGTCCTCCTTAGATCTCTGCTTTTTTCCTCGGCGGGATGCTTAGCGGATCGGTGGAGCTCCGAGGTAGGGGCTCTTGTTGTGTTGTCAGCCCTTCGGGGTTCGTGGTGGTGCTGCTTCATTTGGGTGCTCTGGGATGTGGCAAGCGATTTGTGGGATCGGCGGGGCCGGTTTTGGTGGTTAACGTGAGGGTTTTTCGACGCTAGGTTTGATCGGATCCAGTTGTTTTTAGCCGGTTAGGTTCCTTCTGACGTTTCTGGGTTTAATCCCCAGCGATTTGGTTCGTGTAGATAGATTCCTCTTATTTTCTGTTGTTGATTCAAGTTTTGAGGCGTTGGATGGAGCTGTTGTTCTCCAGCCAGTTTCTTCGGTTCCTTTCGTCAGTTGATCCCTTCTGATCATTGGTTTGGGCGCCGGTAGATAGGTTTTTGGTGTATAGTGATAGGTTCGCCGATTTTCTGAGGTGTGTGCGTGAAGATTTTTGACTTTTGAGTTCTCTATGGATGGCCTACTCTGTTTCCATTTCCATGGTTTAGTGAATCTAATGGTTGCTTGCTACGTTTTCTGGCGTTGGATCAGCAAGTCTAGAGAAAAAGAAGCGAGGGGGTTGGAATTTGTTCGATTTTTGGTCTGTAGATTTTTTTTTGACAATTGTTATTTGTTTCCCAGTTTCCCTTTTATTTTGACAAAATCTTGATTTGTTGCCTTATTCGTTTGACAACTGTTAATTTGTTTATTCTAGACGCTTGGGAATAACCTCAAATTTCTTCTTCACGAGCATAGGAATGTTATGTTTCTGTTGATTATTTGAGAATGTCGTTTCAGTGGGACGTTAGTTTTAGCAACAGAGAAATACAGGATTGATGAAAACCTGCGATTTTCTTTGATCTATATAGATAATAATATAGATCTTTTTGATAACTTGTATGTTAGATCTTAGCATCTCAGGAATGATTGACAAAGTAGGAATTAAACAACCATCCCATGTTTTGCTTTCGGTAGGACATTTTGCATCTTCGCTCTTTCTGTTCTAAGTGCTCAGCGAACGAGCCTCTATCGTAGTGGTAGAGCGCTCTAGTAGCACCCCCCAGATCCTGGGTTCGACTTAGGCTGGGGGCAAAAAAATCCCCTCGCTTGCCCCATAAGCCAAAGCACAGGCCGAAAGGCTCGCCCAATCGCTGGTCGTTAGGGTCAGGGCCTAGGTCGTCTGGGCCGAGCGTTAGCTCCCCTAGGCGCTCTCACTTGGGCTGATGCCGCTGTGTTAGGGTGGGGCAAGGGTTCGGGGATTTTCTCGATCTGTGAGAGGATCTTTCTTCTTAAGCTAATGCCGGGGGTGTCTTGTACCCCTGCAGGTCGAGTTTTTTTTTTGTTCTAAGTGCTCAATGAAGCTTGAATAAATGAATCATAGCAGTACATGTTTAGCGCTGTATATCTTATTTGTGGAGAAGAAAGGTCTAGCTGTCACTATTTTGTTTCCATATGGTAGTTGGAGATGTCATTTTTCGTTTTCCATGGTATGCCTAATTTCTGTTTTCTTTTTTCTTTGCAGCTCGAAGGAGAAGCCCACTCTTGGGTAACACACTTGCAGTTACTCATACTTTTGTGTTTTACTTTTTCTTGTATTACTTGATCATATTGTTATGGATATCCCCCTCTACTCATACATCATGGTCTATATGTCCTAGATTTCTCAATAGCGTGTACTTTAGGCTAAAAGAGTAGCCTCCTTTAATTTCTTTTGTTCATTATGTTTAAACTTGTATATCCTTGTTGATAAATGGTAATATTTCAATAGAAGCAGTTGCAGCAAATTGGGCCAGAATGTTGTTGCATGTTCAAATTTCATTAGTTTTCTTAAATTTGAGCTATCCCGAATCGACATTTGGGGATGCACTTAATTAAGTTTTTGTTGACATTGACCATCCCTTGGCTGTGTTGATCTTTTACACTTGTATCAACGTAAATTTTTGTAATTTTTTATCCTCTTAACATATGAAATCTTCTCCGTCGTGAATTGTACTTGCTTTACATGGTTTTCATATTATAAGTTGTGATTTACCTCCCTTGTATTACTGCCAACAGTGTCAATGCATAGTGTTGTGATAGATTGCAAAACTTCTTTGAAAGGCTCATGTAATAAGATTATCCATGTCAATATAATTTTCTGTTATGCAAATATTACAGAGGCCAGCGGATTAAGACCCGCAAACGGAATATCGCAGCTCCTTTGGACCCTGCATCATTCTCTGATGCAATTGTCCAGATTTATCTGGATAATGCTGGAGATCTGGTTAGTCCTTGTTAAACATGCTATTGACATCTCACCTGTACTTTATACCCATGAGAGATCTGCAGTTAGGCTTTGTAAAACATTCTTGACGTCTCAACTGTACTTTCTACTCATGAGAGATGCAGTTTTGCTTTCTAAAACATTCTTGACATCTCAACTTTACATTATTTATAAGATGGTAAGAGGTTGGGGAGCACACATCTAACCTGTATGTCATATTAAATTCAGGGTTTGATTACTACCTTATCAACACCTATGCCTCGCACACAACTTTGTTCATATATCATGGTTATCTCTTAGTGTGGTCAATGCAAACGTTTCATGTATATATCCAAGTTTCATGAGAAATAATGAAGGAATTGCATAATAGCTAATAAATTATGGTGCTTATTGTTATGACCAGATTGAAGATAAGTTGGACTGATAGAATGTTCATATCATACTAACTTCTAAATTTGTAACTAAAACTGACCAGAGACGTTTGGATATATTGTTTGACTTCTTCTTTGGATATATCAATTCTGAAGAATGGTGCTTTGCTTACAGGAACTTGTTGCCAAAATTATCGAGTCCTCAGATCTCAACTTCTCACGTTACGGTGACACCTTTTTTGAGGTATGGTCCATGGAACTGTCTGTATTCAGAATTTTCATGTATGTAATATTCCATATAGTCATGCCCTTTCTCCACATATCCATATAAGCAAATGATTGAATGGCTTGGTTGTACTGCATTGATTATTCTGGTTTTCTTCAATCTTTTATATTGTAAGCTGTTTTGAGTATTGTTTTGCATTAGTGCCCTTTTGATGAAGGAATTTTACACAGATTTCTATTTGGCTTTTGTAAGATTTCGAATTGTACATCTAAATTGTGACTTCAATGCATTCATTCCCTAAACATGCATTGGGAAATGATGATGCTCTATTGCCATGATGCCATACTTGGGTCAAGCTGGTTTTATGCACCTCGAAGTTTCAAAGTAAATTGTTTGAATTGTGTGTAGTTATATCTGAACTGATTGTTTTAAAAATTCTTTCTGCGCAATGATTTTGAACATAATTTAAAAGTCCAGCAGTATTACATGTTGAGTTAAAGGTGTTCAAAATGAGTATTCTGTCATCCTCTGAATGATAGATGTTCCTGGCAAGCTGTGCTAAGTCCTAGTTGGGTGGTGCTTATTCTGGTTATGCCATTATTCTTGTTTGGCATTTTAGATTGGTATGTTCAATATTGAATCATGTTTCAAATTTAACTCTTACATAATGGCATTACCAGAATTAGTTGGGCTTCTTTTTCCTTTTTTTTTTGCTTTTGTACATTGCCAAATAGTAACTGTTTGAGAAAATACAGGTTGTTTTCATTGGAGGGCGCACCCAGCCTGGCACAATAAAGCCTGAAGAAGAAGGAGAACGTCATCCCTATTCTGTCCTTGATTGTGCAGCACAGCATGAAGCAATTTTGCCTTATGTCCTCTATATTCAGAAAACTTTGCGCAGGAAGCCTTTCTTGATAAAGAATCTTGAAAATGTTATGCGCAAGTTCCTCCAATCCTTGGAGTTCTTTGAGGAAAATGAGAGGAAGAAACTGGCCATTTTCACAGCACTTGCATTTTCTCAGAAGTTATCAGGGCTTCCACCTGAGACAGTCTTCCAGCCATTGCTCAAGGACAATCTTGTTGCCAAAGGGATAGTGCTTTCATTCGTTACTGAGTTTTTCAAGGAATATCTGAAGGAAAACAGTTTGGATGATCTAATTGCACTTTTGAAGAAAGGCAAAATGGAGGACAATTTGCTGGAATTTTTCCCATCAGCAAAGAGAACCTCGGAGGCTTTATCTGAGCATTTTACGTAAGTAGTTATCAAGAGTTAGATGTTTGTCTTTGGCATAGAACTTCATAATATCTAATCTCTGGTTTCAGTTTCATTGTGTTTTTCATTGTGTGTATGAGTGATGCTAAAACTTAGTTCTGTTGTAATTTTGTTATTTGCTAATGCGTTTATTTGTGCTTGCATCAGCAAAGAAGGTTTGACTAGCCTTGTTGAGTACAATGAAAAGAAAATGTTTGAGGTTAAACTAAAGGAGATAAAGTCAGCACTGACCACCATGATCAATGAAGAGGCTGAAATAACTGAGGTCACTGAGGCTGTCAAGCAACAGGTGAAAGATTCTAAATTTCCTGATATAGAAGTTGTCCGCATGCTGTGGGATGTGCTGATGGAGGCTGTTCAGTGGTCTGGAAAGAACCAGCAGCAAAATTCTAATTCAGCACTTCGGCAGGTAATATCTTTGTGTATATTAGACTTTAATTTTCTTACAATTTCTTGCAAGTTTTTAAAACGTTACATCTCAGATTATGTACCAATTTTATCTATTGAGTAGTCTAGTTTTGGCAAATTGGTTATTTTGTTTTGCAACCCATTTTGGTGGGGCTAGTGAAACAGAGCACACGGTTGTTTTAGTGTGTATCATATATTTCATTCTTCAAACGTTGTTATATCTGTGTGATGTGTTAATTCTTGGCATCTTCCACTGGCTATTTTGGTTGTATTTTTTCTTGGGGAAAATCATTAGTACCTTTTCCAAAATTTTATGTGTACCACAGTTCCACATTTATCCCTCACTAACTAGAATTGTCATTGATACCCTTCCTAAGTAGCACAATATCTCCAACAACTAATTAACCTTTCTAACGGTTTTTTTTATCTCGGACCTTTGTAGAAATGCTCTCTACCTCCTTTCACGACATCCAAATCATTGTGCCCAGTCCTTTCTTGCAGAGCGTGTTAAAGATTAAAAAAAAACTTCAAGGAGTATTTGCCTCTCACATAATGATCTGCATTTAACTTGTTATATGTCAATAAAATTAAATGCAAGTTTGATTCAGGCAAGTATTTATTCAATTTACAGATTACCTGTAAGTTGATAATAGAAAACATATCAAGGTAACATTTTTCGAAAGGCATGCTAGGAACTTCTGGATTTCAATTGAGTTATGATTATTACGTTCCGTATTCTAAAAACTGGTCTACTCGGCCGTATACAAGTACCGGCCGTATACAAGTACCGGCTGTTCCTACCTGTTAGCCGGTTATCTGCATAAGTGGGTTGGTTATGTCGTATAATAGGCGGATTATGCCGTATAATCACTATAAGGTTGGGTGACCGGTCGAGTACCAGTTACCGATTTTTAGAACATTGATTGTGTTACCCCACCAGGTTCCAAGGGGAAATGGAGATCGAACATTTCTTACATTTGTGAAAGTTACAGCCAGTGTGATGGGAAAACAAGTTTAGGGCATGATTAGAAGCCATCGTTAGTTTGGTTGGCCATTAGGTGATGTTTCTAGGAATTCTAGCCTGATATATCAGGTTTTTCCAAGGTACTGGTGATATTTCTCATATCTTATTTCAGTTTTGTGCAAGACTGCCTTTAACTGGCTTGATTGTAATGAAGGTGATGCGGCCATGGTACGGTTTTTATACATGTAAAAATATGAACCCCCCACCCCCGGCGGGGCGCACACACCACCACCACATAAACTTTCCTGCCTCATATGAGAATGGAAAACTGGAAGATTTTCTGCATCGGTGGATGTAGTGTTGTTATACATTTTTTCAAGAGGACTACTCTTAATACTGAATGGTCACATTATATTACTCTAAACTTCATACCTGCACGGTACTTGGCAGGCAATGTAAATAGTCAAAAGAACTTTCAATTCCCCCAAAGTTTTGATGGTGTATTAAGAGGCATTCAAAGTAAATTCGTTTTATTTTTATATGTGCATTTACAGGTGAAAGCGTGGGCTGGTCTTTTGAATGCATTTTGCACAAGTGGCAGGCTAGAACTGGAACTTATATACAAAGTTCAGACACAGTGCTATGAGGATGCTAAACTGATGAAGCTGTTCCCTGAAATTGTAAGAACACTGTATGATCAAGATGTCCTAGCTGAAGATACCATCCTTCTTTGGTTCCGTAAGGGTTCAAACCCAAAGGGGAGGTAACTACCTACACGCTAACGCTCATTTTGGTTAATTTCCTTCGGTGTTATCATTTTTGAAGCTCCTAATAACACTAATGAAATGACAGGCAATCTTTCGTGAAAGCCTTGGAGCCTTTTGTCAAATGGCTTGAGGAGGCTGAGGAGGAAGAATAAATTGTGCAACCGGAGATTGTGCGAATGTTGCTTTGTATTTCCTTGTATCCCAAGTTTGCGGTGGAAGTGATGTATCTTTTGCTGGCTGTTACTGGGCAGACGATTTTATGATCACGTGTTAAAAGAGTTGTTGGCTATGTTCTGCTGAATGTTATAATGCGATGCAAGATAAGTCGTCGTGAACTTAATTGTACCAGGATTTGGCGAAATGTTGGTTATCATTACTGCAATGAATGTTCCAGATGTTATTTCATGTTCTGTGGTGTATTGTGTTGTACATTTGTAACATCTCTGCCCGACAAGAGCCTAGAATATCGTCACTTTATTTTTCACTCTAAATTTAAACCATTATTACTTAAGCAGTACTTTCGCTAACAAAAACTCTACATAAGTTATCCTACAACAATTATATGAAGATAATATAAATAAAGAAATATTTGTACATAATTTGGGATCTCGCGTTCAAGAATACTTAGGACTATATGTCCAAGAACGTTTGGAATCATGCACCTGTAAGCCTTAAACAACCAGGCTATTAAATAAAATGTTACCATAAAAAAAAATTGGAATCATGCACCTGTAAGCCTTAAACAACCAGGCTATTAAATAAAATGTTACCATAAAAAATACCTATAGCTCATCATTAACTACAAGCTTTTGCACCAACTAGCGTTAGAAAACCTAGTGGTAACCAGCCGGTTACCACTGGTAACCGGAAATGCTGGTGTAAACCTAGTAGTAACCAGCGTAAACGTGTGGCTGCGCCTGCACGTAGTGTGAATGTGTTACTTACACTCTATCTATATTACCGTCAACAATCACCTTAAACGTAACAATAAAACAAAGTTGAGCCTAAAACTCAGCAAGTATATAATAAAACAAAATAATAAACACACCCATATACAACATTATTCACGTATCATCAATATTAATCAAGAAGAAGAAAGAAACACCAAAACAGTACTTGGTTAAATCCACGGACATGGTGGAATTGACGGGATCGGTCTGGGAAGTTCATGCAGAGCTCCACTCCTGTGCGATGCTTTGCTTGGCACATGATGACGACGACGATGAAATCATGAAAAGGACGCTTCAATCGGGCACACGGTTTGGCAGTTCGACCATTTTAGCACATGATGTAACCACCAAATAATACATTTGCAATTTGAAGTGGAATGCTTACAAGCTCATGGGGCATGTTTACTGCAAATCAACGTTAGTATAAACATGCAAACCGTACACAGGAGGTACTGGAGGAGTACCTTGGATGGCCATGGCTGAGTTCTTTTGGTTTGATGGTTTATGATTTAAATAATTAAATTCTAGTTGTTCGTGAGAAGTAGTATGTACAGAAAAATAGTCGTATGTGATTTTGGCTGATACAGCTGAATTTAATACATTTTTTATTACGACCTTCCTGTTGACCCCGTTTTGAAAAAATACATCGTTCAAAAGCTAGTTGCTATAGATAGTACAAGTATAAACTGGTTAAAAATTGAAAATAATTCAGCCACTCTCTGCATATAAACTTTAGATAGTCTATCAAATTTAATTTCGTTTTGTCCTGTTGGTGGATATTATTTCCGCTAATAATTGGATCCTACTCATTTCTTGCAGGATGCTTGCTTCTATGGAAAATAGCAAGTACTGTATGTTTTGAAATTCTAGGAAAGGAAACACTTCTGCTTCGTTGCTCACAAGTCCCTGGCTAGAAACATCTTTTTGAAAATCTGTCTAGATAAATTAGGGAAATATCTAGTGAAAACTGTCGTCTTTTTGAAAATCTTTTGAGAACTTTTTTGTTTGGGAATTCTAATTTTTTTATTATATCAATAGGAGCGCAGATAAACTTGGAGGTTTATATGGTAAAATCTGTACGCATGTGCATTTTCTGCCCTTGGGTAACCGCGTTCCCATATGGCCATGTCCTAATAATCGTTCAATGCCCAAGGCAGGCTATTATAATTCGCCAGCCAGTACCACAGGTGGTTTTGATCATCTTTGCCTCTTCTTTTTAATTTCTACAGTAACTATCTTTTGAACAAAATATCTTTTCAAAGTAGGATCTACAAATTAATTGTAACACACACTATAACGACTTTATTTATATTAGTCAAAACCGCATACGGGTTTTTGTTACTCGATACTCTCTCTCACAAACAATCGAAAAGTCATAAGCTAAAGTTAAAAAAAAAAACCCCTCAGCATATCATAACACTAGCTCTTAGAGGCGGATTAATTAGCCGTATGCAGCTTTATCCCCCACTAATAATGCCAAACAATTCCCAATCTTATCTTCCCAGGAGCACCTGCTTTTCCTTTACAATGTCGTGGGCGCCGCTGACCAATTTCGTCGTGTGTGGGGTGGGAGTCCAGCTGAAGAGGCGGATGATGGTGGGGTTGATTGCCTTTTGGTGCGTGCATAAGTTGAGACTTGGGATCATCCTCGTGTGAGTGCCCATCAATGTGATACGTTTCGATTAGACTGTTGATAAGGCTATCAAGTGTTGATGCCCTCGTAGAAGTGATTTTGGGATCTATCTCATCTTGTATTCTTGCAGCGATGCAACAAAATTACTCTCAAAACTAGAGCTTAATATTCCGATTTTCGAGAGAGGTAGAGGGAACATGCCTTAAGACTTAGAAGAGGTTATGGGGGCGAAGGGTCTGTTCTTTTCAGTTTTTAAAAGCTGTTTTTCAGCTTTTCTATATTAACTAGGTTTCAAATGGAGTGTCTTTTTAAAACGAGGTCTATAAGTTGATTGTAGTATATATTGTAGCGACTTCATTTATATCAGCTAAAATCGTATGCGAGTTTTTGTTATTCCGTGCTTTCTCTCACAAACAGCTCAAAACTATAAGCCGCAACCATAAGCCGCAGCACAAAAAAAAGGCCCGAAATCCCTCGATAAGGAATTCAGATGGTGATTTGGTGGGAGGTGTGGGTATGCATCATCACTGATCAGCGTCAAAGAGTCATCTTTAGCTTGGATTTGGATGCCTATTTTTTCTTAATTAAATCGATACCTAGTTCTATATTTTTGCAAAATTCCCTCAATCACAACACACCTACAGAATAGGACTTAAAACTTATAATCTTTGAACATTAGCATTTGAAAGGACCAAACATGCCCATCCTCTACCATATAAACTGAATGCTTTAGGGCATGTGCATTGTTGTGCCAAGAGGAGCTAAGAACACCATTTGCCTCTTAGTACTAGTTCTACCCATTACAGGAAGGGAGGCTAAGAAAATAGACTGGAATTGGAGAAAGTAGTTGCCCCAGCTCTACAAACATAAAAAACTTGTTTGTTTCCAACCACCAGCAGTAGTTTATACATCCAAGTTATTTTTTTTTAAAAAAAATCATACATCCAAATTCTTACAACACAAGGTATTTAGAAGCCAACAAAAGTTTCTAGCCGTTGCAGACTAGTAGATCAAGCCATTGCAGACCAACAGCTTTAAAACACAAATAGAACAGCATCACTTGCTGCACTCTAGTTCATGCAACACAAGCTTATACATCCAAAACATGGACCCCTCTAGTGCAGCAAAATTTACTAACTTGCTGAACTCAAGCAGTGGCCAAGATGTGGAAAACATAAGTGCTAATACTATCAACTTTTCCCACCATCCCAATATCCCATGAGCCATGCATACAATCAATATGCCTAAATTTCCATCCTCACCATTACCTACAAAACTTCCTTCCTTTTGGTCTTAGTGGAAGCTTCCTACAATCTCAACATACCTAAGGAATTCCAGACCCAAGCACTGCTAGGCCACCAAAGCATGGAATGTATGGAGGAGTTGCGCGGCATTTCATCTTCACCAGTTGAATCAGTGGGTTTCTGTGGAGCTATCGGCACCACAGGTTCACGTGGTGACGAACCCGCCTCCTCGATGGGTGCTGCACAAGGAAAACAACATGTATTAAATATTGGAGAAATGAGTGATAGCAGTCTAGATGAAGAGAAGAAAAGAGGGCGCAATAATTGGACTAAAGAGGAGAACTTGAGGTTGGTTAGTGCTTGGTTGAATAATTCTAACGATTCCATTGAAGGCAATGCAAAGAAGGGAGACCTCTATTGGAATCAAGTTGCAGTAGAATACAATAAGAATAGCCCTATAAATCAAAGAAGATTAGCTGCCCAATACAAGGGCCACTGGAGCAAAACTACCCCATTTGTTACACTCTTCAATGCACAATGGATGAAAGAGAAGAACTTGTATGCTAGTGGCCAATCCAATGATGGACTTATGGAGAAAGCCCCTGAATTCTACATAAATGTAGCAAAAAAGAAGAGACCATTTGCACTTGAGTATTGGTGGAAAGAGGTGAAGGATCAGCCCACATGGTGTGCCATGTACATGAAAGATGACATGAATAGTAAGAGACAAAATTTGAATGCTTCTGGGGCTTATACGCCATCTTCAAATCAGGACAGTGAAGACACAGTAGAAGTTTATGAAAAACGACCCCAAGGACAAAAGGCAACAAAGGCAGCATGCAAAGGCAAAGGTAAAGCCACTAGACAAACTTCCTGCATCCATCTCTCCGAGGAGACGACACGATTTTTGTGTGAAGGACATGACCACAAAGCACTTGCACTTGAAAAATGGGCTTAAGTAGACAAAGAGATGATTGCGGCCAAAAAAGAAAGGGCAAGGGTTGGCAAATACAATATGTACATGGAACTAATGAGGGTCGACACTTCAGGATACAGTGATGCACAACTAGAGCATCATGAAAAGATACTGGACAGTTTATGTAGGGACTTGTCTAGCTAGATTAGTGTAGCTACATTCATGTTTAGCAAATAAGTGTAATGTCCTACCTAATGTTTTGGTCAATGTAGTTTCCTTACTATGTAATTGAATTTCAGCTATGCCATTATGAACTAGCATGTATATTTACTAGATGCTCACTGCAGTAGCACACACATGCATTTCCAGGTTATAGAAAGCACGAAAGGCAATTTATTCAGAATCTACCTTGTATTGTTGTTTATATGTCTGATGTAACTTGAATAAAATCAAAAAAGATTTTAAGCATCTAGTTCTAATTTAGAGAGTGACTAAGAATAATAAAGAAAATAGTGTTTAGTATCTACATCAAGTGGGACTATGTGATCAAATAGTAAATAGATGGATATGAGGGCACTTCCCATGCAATTTGTAGAACCTAAACAAGTCATAGGAAACAACAAAATGACTCACAATTCCACCAACACCTCTTAAACAAGTCGTAGTAAAGATTGTCGACCTTACATACTGCAACACTTGTCATCAGCAACTGCAAAGAATAGAACTATCACATATCTTTGAAGAATAAAAGAAAGTGAAAGATCAGCATTTGTACTTACATATCCTGATACAAAAAGCTAACATAACATACTATATATTCTAGTATCGATCTAGCTCCTTTGCATTGCCTTTAACAACCCAATCAAAATTGACACACTAGCAGCATCAGATGCAGCTGCAAACCCAGTAGTCTACAGAAGTATAGAACATGGAGAAATTCAATTATATGCACCAAAGCAATCCAACAATATGAGAAACTAATATTCCTACTTCCATTTGTTCTATTTGAACAATTCCAAGCAAAACAAAGGTGCTTGAAGAATGGAAGTTGCATAGACACTTGGCTAGCCTGTTTTCTGCCAAAAAAGAGTTTAGCTTACCTAAAATTTAAGAAAGGTCCAAATAGCATGAAATGAATAGACATTTTGTTGAATTTTTGTATTAGGGACTGCCCCATAAATTCTAGTAAAGAATCTCAAATATGAGAAAATAACTTCTAAAGAAACAAGAATGAAAAGATAGTAGTAAACTAGCTATTGTGAACTAGCCGTTGAAAACTAATCTCTATGAACTACATGTATATTTACTAGATGGTCATTGCAGCAGCACACACATCATCCATTCCACTCCTTTGAACCATAGAAGCACTCTCCTTTCATCTAGAGAACCACTCCCCATTCATCCGTACAAGCACTATCCTTAACACAAAAATGTCTTAGTTTGACAATTCTGAGGAACCCCGTTCTGAGTGTATGTTGATGAAATCATTTCGAACTATATCAATGATCCAATCGAGGCTGAGATTGAGACACAAATTGAAGCACAACAGAGTGGGGGCTCCAATCGATGAGGAGGTCATTCTCGAAGGTACATATAAAGAGATCGTGAAGCTAGACACAACCAATTGATGGCTGACTACTTCAATGGGAAGCCAATATACACTGATAGGCAGTTCCATCGAAGGTATCGAATGAGAAAGCATGTCTTTCAACTCATTGTGCAAACCCTTGGTGAGTGGTCTCATTATTTTTCTCCAAAGATCTGATGCCTTTGGCAAAGTTGGTCTTTCATCTTTCCAAAAATGCACAGTGGCTATGCACATGTTAGCCTACGGTTGCCCTACCGATAATCTCGATTAAAATATATGAATTTCTCCAAGCACATCCATTGAGTTCTTGACTAGATTCATGAAAGGGTGAGAGAGAATTTCGGTGATCAATATTTAAGAAGGCCCACTAAAGAAGACATTCAGTGCTTACTTCAAATAGCAAAGGCTCGAGGCTTCCCTAGCATGTTAGAAAGTTTTGATTGTATGCATTGGGAATGGGAGAAATGCCCAACTGCTTGGAAGGGACAGTTTACTTGTGGTGACTATGGAGTGTCCACAATCATGCTCGAAGTCATTGCCTCACGTGACCTTTGGATTTGGCATGCATTTTTTTGATGCTGTAGGTTCAAACAATGATATTGATGTGTTGAACCAGTCCACTTTGTTCACACAATTACTACAAGGAAGAGCTCCTTATGTTCAGTTCCTGGTCAATGGCAATGAGTACAACATGGGATATTATTTAGCAGATAGTATATATCCAGAGTGGGCTATATTTGTGAAAACAATCCCGCTGCCCCAGTGCGAGAAGGACAAGTTATTTGCACAACGCCAAGAATCCACAAGAAAAGTTGTTGAACAGGCATTTGGAGTTTTGCAAGCTTGTTTTGCCATTATACATGGCCCAGCATGGATGTGGGATAGGGGAACACTTGCAGATATCATGTATGCATGTGTCACATTGCACAACATGATAGTTGAGGATAAGTGGGATGACTATCAGGTACGCTACAACTTGGATTATGACGAGGATAACTCTTCGAGATCATTGGTTGGATATAATTCGGGGCCAATTCAAGAATTTTCTAGAGTACTTCAGATAGACACTACCATTCATGATCGAGCAACATATCGTCGCCTCAAGGCTGATTTGGTAGAGCATATATGGCAAATATTTGCAGGCGGCCAAGCTTAGACTTTACTACTTTAGCAAGAAATCTGCTGTATTATTTATTCGTATGTCCACGTTTCTTAATCCGTTGTAAGGTTTTACCTAATCAATGTAACTCCAGAGGTAGTGTGTTTACTTTAGCAAGGAATCTGTTGTATTATTTATTTAGACCATTACACTAATTGGAATTGCAAACAAGACCTTTATCTAATAGGCTATTTCAATTTTCAATCTGAAAGCTTGATACATGACTACATTGACTAAAATTACTCAAGTACTCTCTACATAGGTTAATGTTCACGATCTAAACATTGAGTTAGCATGATGATAAACTGATTTCATGCAAGGATATGTGTTCACAGGCTCCTAGTGAGAATAAATCAATTACATATTTTTGCTCTAAAATTATGTGTTCCAGTGGTAAAACCTCTACTGATGTTTTCGTCTATGATCTAAACCTTCACAAACAAACAACATGCAAGCTATGCGAAGATAATAGAGCTCATCAAGGAATAGGGCACTTTAGCATTTTAGCAAACACCTAGGCTTTGTTGGGGGGGGGGGTAGTAGGCACATGTGACACAAATTTGGGTTTTGTCAGCATACACCCCAGAGAGAGAGAGAGAGAGAGAGAGAGAGAGAGAGAGAGATGGAACAACATATGTGGTGGGTGTTGTGGGTTGTCACTCCACATGAGTTCATCGGCAAGGGAAGGATGACGGAGTTCGGGCGCAGTTGAGCGAGTTGAGAAGCAGATGGGGGAGCAGAGTTGGCTTCCTCATCCGGCAAGGGAAGATGATGGAGTCGGGTTGCGATCATCGCTGGATGCTCGTCAAGGACACTGTCCTCTGTCACCGAGTCGCACGTCGGAGGATGCATTGGATCTGCACAGGGATGGGCCAGAGGAGGGGCAGGTGCTAGATCTGCACGGGGACGCGGCCAGAGGAGGAGGAGGAGCTGGATCTCTGCGGTGATGTAGCCGGAGTTGGAGGAGAGGCGGATCTGCAGGGGAACACGATCGGAGGAGGAGCCAGATCTGTGTGGTGACATGGCCAGAGGAGGCGAAGGAGCTAGATCTGTGGCGAGGACATGGCCAGAGGAGGAGGAGGATCTAGATCTGCAGTGGCAGGAGGAGGCAGTCATGGCGCAGAGATTTGGGAGGAGGCGACGCTTGGATTTGGGAGATGAAGGCTGTGAGAAGGAGAGCTCGAGAGAAGACGCCATGCGTGATTTGGGGATCGCGGGAAGAATGGCAACCGTTGGGGAAAGTAGATAGGAATTGAAGTTTTTAATTTGGGTGGGTCCCACCATGAAGGCTAAGCATTAGAAACGTTCTTGGCTTACTAGCTTCAGCTTAGTTGGCCATTTTAGCTCCCTAGCACAATACACATGCCCTTACCATTTGGCCTTATACCGGTTGCTAATCATAACACAAAGCAGTTTAGAGCTAAACACTGAACATATCCTATTCCTGTCAGAGAGTTGTTTCATAATTATTTTGATACAAATAACTTAATTTGTATTTGAAGGGAAAATTCTAAGTGTGAGCCACTTTTTAGTGCAAGCATGTGCACCTTTCGTAATTGGTTCACGTTTAAATTTTATTACTCCCTCAGTCACAAAAGTGTTATTTTGGACATCGAGATGATCCCAACTTTGACCATTAATTTTTATTATAATACATATATAAAACATAGTAAATTATAATACTATGAAAGTACTTTTCTAGACAAACCTACACGTACCATTTTTATATCTTCAATCTCAATATTCATAGAGATATTGATAAGTATTGTTTAAAAAAGTTTGATTACACATATCCCAAATGACACACTTTTGTGACCGGAGGAAGTAGCAATTAACAGACTCATGGTTCATCCATTGATGATAACTAAAAGAGCAAGGAGAAACTCTATTGTTTGGAGGTTTCCTTAATGTCTTACATTACTCGCGTTAGCGTAAACTGGTTAGTGCATGAAACTCAATGGAACCTCTCAACATGCAAATGCGGTGTAAACGCAAGCGCTTATGCTGCACAATGACTCGGAAACCATAGGGCATCTTGTTTATGTTACCCCTTTCCATGGTGCTTGCCGGATGGCCCCAAGTGGTTGTCCGTGTCACTTGCTCTAGCGGTAGACAAGGAGCAGAAGGCCTTAAAGAACCAGAGCAATCAAGCGTTCCACTACCGCTTTGTTCCTTTTGTTCGCCTTGAGATAGCATATCAGCAGCCCACTAGCACTTGACTGCACACTCAGAAACCATGGAGCCAAAGTCCTCATTATCATCCACCTTTTGCTTTCCGTTATTATAAGGCGAATTCGAACGCACTAATCATGCTAAGCTTGAAGCACTGCTCGCCTGCTATAAAAACCTTGATATGTGCTGTTCTGATGCAGTGTTCGTAGGTAGAGTGGGTGAGTGGTAGCGTTTAAGAGCTGGGAGGATTAGAGGCAAAGAAAGAAGAAAATGAGCTCCGAGAAAGTTGATAGAGCTTCAGTTGTTGTTCTGTTGCTCATCGTTGTGTCAGTCCTTTCAGTTTGTACTGCAGGTTAGTTTCTCTGTTCCATTGATTTTTTTCTGCTTTTCTAGAAAAGTAATCTTCTGTAATTTTTCTTGACTTTAGATGAAAAGAAAGATGTGAACATTCAGCTAGTTGACAAGTTAGATGTGCATGGTTATTTACTCTTGTATATTTTTAAACGTCTTACGATATGTAGTATTGGTCTATTGGAAGCATAAGAATTTTCACACAAAATGTGTAAGATCCGTACTAATGGAAAAGGGTACTTGTCTGCAGTCGACAAAGAAGAACAAAACTATCTGTTTGCTTCACTGATCTTCTGCGATTGTGTTTCAGTGTTTGCAGCAGGAAGGGAGCTGAAGCAAGAAGAGATTCAAAAGGTATAGATGAAATTCTACTTGAGTAGCCATGCTGGTGCTCAATTAAGACCTTCATTAGAAGAAAATTCTTGAGAACTAAAACAACAAAAATTTTTGAATTACAGATCGATAATATAAAGGTTGAGAAACGAGCTAAAATAACACAGAGTTACCTTTAGAAAAAAATATTCTTGCAAGATTCTCATATCATACAATTCAGGACTCTTCCACTGCTGCATCTGAAGCGGGAGCAACAGCTTCAGGCGCCCATCCAAGGAACCTTATGGTTAAGACAAATGACTATGGGCGCTACGACCCGGCTCCAGCTTTTTCCAAGCCTCGCTTCAAGCTTATACCCAACTGACCTGACTGCTGCTTTGCTTCCATGCACGACCATGGTTAAACTAATTAACAGCATATATATGTAGTTAGATGAGGAGTAACGCTACATGCAACATGTTTGTGTAAAGTCTATCGATCGCCGAAGTAGGCTTGTACCAGTAGTATACAAGTTTATGTAATACATGGCCTTGGTGCCTCCTCTGAACCAATACTGCTTGTACTAGTAATATTTCAATATAGCATCGCCAGCTTGGTGGTGTATTTATGGTGCCTTATTAAGGACTGTTTGGTTTTTCGAGCAAGGAGGCACCCCCCGGCTTCCTTGATTTAAACAAGACGGTTCAGGACTTAGCCTGATTCTTACAACTACCCATTACAGAGGATGACGTACCAAAGCTTGATATAAAGAACTTCCTATCTAAACCCTCACATGGCCAAGTCTTTTTCATCTGCTTGGATTACAGTTCCCATGATTTATTACATAGAACAGCTCTCAATCAACAACGTTTGTTCAGGAACCACTCGAAACCAGGATGAAACTAAAAACAACCTTTCTGTTACTTGTCCATTATCCTCCCAACTCCCAGCGTCCAACCTTGCGTCCTGTTGAAAGCTTCTGCTTGCTGAGGAACCATTATTGGTGAAGTTCAATCCATTCCTTCTATACAAAGAGATGGATCAAATACAAAATAATCACAGAATAGTACAATAATTGAACATAAGAGGTGAGGGAGGACTCCTTTCTCTATTACTTTCTCCTCAAAAGGTGTACAAGTGATGATCATAAGACCCCCTATTGATAGACTAGTGGAGGATGCCTACCAATAGGCTGGGCTTGTTGGCTCAGACCTAAGTTTCCCAACACTCCCTCTTGGACACTTATCCGATATGATCATGCCTCATCAAAACTTCATATAAACTAGTGGAAAAAATTTGAAGAAAGAGTACATGATACATGTAATGTTGTGTTGCACGAATTGCCTCATTAAAAATCTTGGTCGAGAAACTTCAAGAAAACTCGTAGGGAAAAAGAATACAATTCACCTAATTTCATTCAATCTACATGATTTATTCTTTAGTTACTTGATCTTCGTGATCAAGTTTTAATAGTGAATCCGTGAAGAGTCTCCCCTTAAATTCTGTACTTCTCTAAGTCTCATCATTCCAATTCTACGTACACATCTTTCAAAATTAGATACTGGAAGTAACTTAATGAATAAATCTGCATGATTTTATATGACTTAGTATGCAATATCTTAATTTCGTCCATCTTTTACAATTCATGAGCATAAAAGAACTTAGGGTTCATATGCTTTGTAAGATGACTCTTCACGTATCCCGTCTGCATTAGTGCAACATAAACTACATTATCTTCATATATAATTGTGGGAGCTTGTATGATGTTTAATCCATATGACTGCTGGATGTGATGAACTATTCGTCGATGCCAAGCACATTCTCGTGCAGCCTCGTACAACGCTATGATTTTCGAATGGTTCGTCAAAGTCGATACAAGACTTTGTTTAGACGACTTTCATGAAATTGCAGTTCCACCACATAGGAATACATAGCCTGTTTATGATCTAATTGTATGCGGGTCTGACAGGTACTCGGCATCTGCATAGCCAGTTATATTCAAGTCTTGGTTCTTTCTGTAGAATAGTCCAAGATCTTTGCTTCCTTGGAGGTATCGAAAAATGCCCTTAATTCCCTGTCAATGCCTTTTGGTAGGGTCTGCACTGTACCTTACTAATAGGTTTACGGTAAATGCAATGTCTGGTCTAGTGCAGTTTGCTAAATACATAAGTGCTCCTACTACACTTAAGTACGGGAATTCCGGTCCCAAGACTTCCTCCTCCTCTTTTCTAGGTCTGTACGGATCCTTATCTTACTGCAAAGATCTTTCGACCATCGGTACCTTCGAAGGGTATGCCTTTTCAAAGCCAAACCTTTCTAACATTTTTAGGTGTATGCAGATTGATGTACTAATATTCCTTTTGGGATATGCTCAAGCTGCAAGCCTAAGCAATATTTGGTTTTACCCAAATATTTCATTTCGAATTCTGACTCCAGGTAAGAACTTACTTCTTTTATATCTTCCAAGGTTCCAATGATATTCAGATCATCTACATACACTGAGATTATACAAAATCCATTTTAGGATCATCGTATAAATACATAGGGATAATCTTTATTATTCGTATAGCCTTTCTTGCATAGAAAGTTGCTTAAATGATTATACCACATTCTACATGATTGCTTAAGTTCATACAGTGATTTTCTGTGTTTCACATTGTATAAGCCTCTATTTGCTTTGTCTTAGTTTGGGACAGGAATACCTTCAGGCACCTTCATATAAATGTCCGAATCTAAGTCTCCGTAAAGGTATGCAGTTACCACATCCATCAATTTTATTTCTAAATTCAGATTTACTGTCATTGAGATTAAATATCTAAAGATAATACCACCCATGACCGGGGAGTAGGTTTCTTCATAATCAACTGCTGGTCGTTGGGTGAAACTTTGTGCAACAAGGCTTGCTTTATATCTTACAATTTCATTTCTTTCATGTCCATTCGAACAAATACCCATTTATACCCTACGGGGTGCACATGGGGAGGCGTGCGGCTTACATGCCCAAACACTTCTCTTTTGTTCAGAGATAATAATTCAGTTTCTATTGCCTTTTTTTAATCCTCCCAATTTGATCTTCTCTTACATTTAGCGAGCGATGTAGGCTCTGGATCAAGATCGATAATTATGGCTATTTTCTTTGCAAAGTAAATATCAACATTGATTGTTGTCCTATTCATAGGTTCTTCCATTGCACATAGTTTATAGCTATTTCATCATAAGTTGGTTCTTCTAGCGCTTCTACTTGCTCACCACTCCTAGTTGTGGGGGGGGGGCAAGTCCCTTTAGTTTTTCAACTTCGATGTGTGCGCACACATCCATGCTAATTTCTTCCTCCATGGGAATATTCAGATCCGGAATGCCCTTTTCTAAAGGTGCCATACTGGTACCAGGTCTCAACTGGCTCCCTTTCTGGTTTTGAGGAATTTCAGTTATTGGCTGTGTTAAAGTTCTTCTTATCCTTTTTCACTAAACGTCCCCGGTTACTTGGGATTCGAGGGGCCGGAGTTCTCGTCCTTTTATTCTGAGGCTTCTGGATGAGATTAGGGATACCTTCAGGTTTGTTCGGTATTTCAACTCTCTCCGGTGTATTGCGTGCAGGTACATGCGACTTGGTCATGCTTTTTGAATCACTAAAGTGATCTGGCAATTGGTTTGCTAATGCTTGCAGGTCAATGATCTTTTGGACTTCTCTATTTGCTTCACTAGTGCGCAGGTTGTGTGCATGGATTTCTGTGGCTTGCCACGTAATTTGCCGATATTTTTCACCAAGAGGTTGATTTCCTCCCTCTAATATTGGGAAATTATCCTCATCAAATATAGTATCAGCGAAACAGGCAGTATGCAAATCTCTTGTCATGGGGTCTAAATACCTGATTATGGATATTGTCTCATAACCAACGTATATCCCAGACTTTCGGAGAGGGCCCATTGCTATATGCTGTGGAGGGGGTATAGGTACATAAACCTTACACCCAAACATTCGGAGATGAGAAATTTTTGATGCTGACCCTTGCGCTAGTTGCATTGGTGAATGGATGTTATATGCCGATGGTCTTATTGGTCTAAAGTTGATGAGAGTTGCTGCATGCAGGACTGCGTGTCTTCAACATGTAAATGGTAAGTTACAATTCTGCAAAAGTGGTCCGGCAATAAATTTTATACTCTTAATTAATACCTCTGCTAGTCCATTTTGGGTGTGGACATGCGGTACAGAATGCTCAACTTTAATTCTCATTGCCATGCAATAATTATCGAATGCCTTTGAAGTAAGTTCTCCAACATTGTCTATTCTGATAGACTTTATGTAATGATTAGGGAAATTATTCTTAATTTGAATTATCTGCGAAATTAACTTTGCGAAAGCATGGTTTCTCATAGATAATAAACATACGTGCAACCGTTTCGAGGAAGCATCGATGAGCAACATAAAATATTTAAATGGCCCTGACAGGGGCTATATAGGTCCGCAAATACCTCCTTGGACACATTCTAGGAATACAGGTACTACATCCTTCACTTTAAGAGCAGAATGTCTAGTAATTAATTTTTCGGTGGCACATGCGAGGCACACAAAACTTCTTAATTTAGAAAATTCTTTACATCGATATTATGTCCCTGTGAATTGTTAATTATATTTCTCATCATCCTAAAACCTAGGTATCCTAATCTATCATGCCAGATAGAAGAGCTAAGAGCTTGTAATTATTGTTTTTAGGGCAGTATAGATTACGGGTGCCTTAATATTAGTGTAGTATAGCCCAGTCTCAAATGAAGAAAATCTTTCTAATACCCTTTCCCATTTTTCTCATGCTTTGTAATGAATAGGTATTCCTTACTATACTCTTCTTCAGTTTCAACATGGAAACTGTTAGCGGAATATCCTTGAAATTAAGAAGAGTTTTAGTCGATTCTGGGTACAATAAGGCTTCTTGAATGACCAAAGTTGTGCCTATTGGGAGTATGATTGTGGCTCTTCTTAAGCGTATTATACAAGCATCGCCACCGATGATTGTTGTAAGGCTGCTAGCATTCTTGCTAATCGATTGGAAGAATTTTGTCTCTCTTAAGATGGTATTCGTTGTGCCGCTGTCAGCTAAGCACACTTCCTCTATAGGGCACCACACGCGTTCTAATATAAAGTATTTTATTAATATGTAGTAGAAGACATTCAACACACAAATAGAATACTTCGAATATCAGAACATATCATGTTATTATTAACTGAATAAATGAATGAATTATTCAATATCATCCAACCATCATGAGAAAATAAATTATTTCAGTACCAACAATGCAAAATCTAGATTATTCCTTCCACACATTAAATAAATAACAATTAAAGTCCAAATGCATTCTGTGCATTAGGCTGAGTCTGCTAGAAAACCAAAAACTTCGGCCATGATCTTCTCAGGAGTGAGATGCTCTTATTGGGAAATCATCAATAGGCCAGATAATAAAATATTTTACACTATTAAGTTGATTCGGTGTTTTGTCGATAGACTTTAAAATGGTACCGGAGTTAAGGATGACTCGTGGAAAGCCACTAGATTATTAGAGTTCACGACCTTACTCTAGAGTGGAGGCTTGGTATGAATTAGTGGTTCAGTGCCGTAATGCACTAGGGTTCGTGATTGATTGCCTTACTTTTGAAAAGTAAGGACTATAATCTTATGTTAAGTAAAGGATATAGAAATCGGTCAACCACAAGTTTTAATTTATCAGACCTAGTTTAGCAGCTGCTCGATTCAATTGAATATCTATAGGAGGGTTAGTTTTTCCATTGTGATGGAACGGCCCGCGTGCAACGGAGTGGTATGGAAGCCGAACTTGAAAAGTATCTTCCATATTTCATAACGGTAGGTCCACTCAGAGTTGGTTCGTGGTTTCCGTTTTGGCTAGTAGATTACTAACAGTAGGTGCCCATGGGCTTATCGGATAGAAGCTAGAAAGAAGAGAGTAGTAAACAACCTTGTTATCTCAACTTAGTCGCATACTAACATATTGCTTGTCTATAGTTTGACATTATGAGTTGAAGATATCTTATGAGTAAACTTAGGTAACTTTGCAGAGTATAACAAATGATATTCGAATATGTTGTGCTTCCAGTTAATGAAATTGTGTTTCTTAGGTGATTCTAGTAATAAGACATAAATAGAATTGGGGGGATTTTAATATAAAAATTGTTATGAGAAAAACCCTTGTTAATTAAGTATTATTTTATTATTTTAAATGCAAGGTTCTTTACCAGCAAACTTGCATATAATATTATCATATTACAACATGTGACTATCCATTCGAACTTCTTGCATATTAGTTACATAGCCTTCTTATGCGGCTTGTTGAGTACTTAGTGTACTCAATCTTGCTTATTTTCATTAGAACATTCAACAGAAGAATGAAGAACACATCAGCTATCGTGTTAGAATTACAACCATATTCAAATGTTCCTGGGGGATTTCTTTAGATCTTCTGTTTGTAAGTTAAGTTTCGGGTTTGGACATGGAGATATTGTATTTTGGCCATTATGTCATATTTTAATTGGGCTAATCCTTTTTAAATGTTTATGAACAGATATGGTATTTTTTCTGTTCGTAACTGAACTTCTAGACTATTGTGAAAAATTAACTTCTAGACTATTGTGAAAAATTCTCAACCCTGTTTGCAAAAATGGGTCGTTACAAGCTCCTTGAAAGCTTCAAAATCTATACCCACCTAAACTTAAGTCATACTCGCTTAAACTATATATCAACAACTAATGGGCTTGTGAGTTACATGGTTGGTTGGTGGCCTTTATTTCCATGCATCCATGTAACTCAGTATCCGCTTCACATAGCTGATAAGGAAGAGCTAACCAAACTCTTGTTCTTCTTGTTTACTTGATTCCACTGGTTGGTTACTTTGGCCACTCGACAATTCCACATTAACTTGTTTACTAGATTCTCTCACTGTCTCACATGTTGTTCTTCCATCATTCACAGTGCACTCTGAAGACCATGACATTGTACACGGGTCCTCAAATGATGCACTATTTGTTGCGTAAGGAAGTTGGCCTGATGGATTTCCCAAAAGTGATGGCCATTAGTACCGAAACTTTGTAAACTGATATATATTTGCCACAAATGTCCCTTGCAAAAAAAAAGGGCCACAAATGTAACAATTCATAAAAAAAAAATCAGAATTTTGTACTTGTGCTTCAAAGGCAACCGTGGTTATATTTGAATTTTGTAAGGTAAGGATCTGAGAGAGCGACTATCCATAGTACACTTTTAAGGTTGTGATTAAAAGATTTGCAGTTACCTTTGCCAATCCTTTTTCCGCATTTGTGCGGTTGTTTTGTTGCTGTTTTTGCTTTCTCTACAAGGTTCCTCTACTATATTCTTGATACTTTGCACGCTAGTTCGTTCTGTATCTTGCAACATCAGAACCGACGGAACTTCCACTGAGTTAATATATAGCAGGATCGAAGATGAAATTCAGAAATTGACATGGCATACAATTATGCTGAAATCTGAGGTTACATGCATTTCTAGACAAGTGATCAACAACCATTAAAGCATGACCACAACTAGCCTCGAAACTCTACCATCTCTGCTGCGTCGCCACCAGCTTCCAAGGACATGTTCTGTGTCGTCTCACTGAAAGCGTAAGAACAAACAACGAAATAGATAAAGTCGACGGCTCCAAGGATTGCAAGCAGCAAGTAGTAGTCGTCGTAGCGGCCCTGATTCAGGTTGTTCGAAAGCCATGGCACCTTCCCATCCCTGCTGGTGATCACGTTAATGAGCTTAACCACCAATGACGCAAGGATGCTCGAGACACCCCCTCCAAAGAAGAGCAGGGCTAGCGCAAAGCTCCCCATGGACTTCGGAAGCACCGCGTAGTAGAACTCGATCTGCCCAATGGCGCCGAACGCGCCCGAAAGCCCGGAGAGAACGTACTGGGGTGCTAGCCACAGCACTGACATGTGCAGGACCCCATTGCCATCCTGCTGCAAGCCTTGCCTTATCGCAGTCTCCCTCCGGTAGGCCTCCACTCTTGATGCCACCACCATGGACGCAATGGCCAAGAGAATGCCTATGCCCATGCGCTGCTTAAGGGTGAGCACTCGCTGTCTCCCGGTGATTCTTTTGAGCAACGGGAGGATGTAGGCGTCGTAGCATCCTGACCATATTGTGAAAGTTACGACCTCGAAGACTGAGATGGAGCCTGCTGGTAGCTGGAATTTCTTCGTGCCGATTCGACGATCCATGGTTGCTGCCTGGAGCACCCCGAAGGATGAGCTCTGTATCAAGAAGGTCATGATCATGGCTGACCACACGGGTATAACGCTGAGGGCAGATTTGAGGTTCTCGACTTGCTCCACCGCGCACAAGTTCCATGAGCTTGTGTTGCTTGCCTCGTTGTTTGCACTACCTGCATGGTTACTCACAATGCAGGCTTTGTTCAAGAACCTGGAGGAATTTATTTTTTTTAGGTAATCCGAAATAAGTTAGTAGATTGACACATGGCAATTCACGATATTGTTGATTGAATCAACAAGATATACAAATGGTAAGAACAGAATCATAAGTAATCAATCACCTCATCCTTTCGGATGGAACCAGCTCTCTTGAACCTGGGAAATTGCTGAACTGAACACCATGATTTGTCTCTGGCAGCACAAGGCGACGGTTCTTGACAGCCACAACAACCACTTGCAGTAAGCTAATCCATACGCTCTTCTGTGGCTTCACCTTTACGTAGAAGGGTGTTGCTGCCAAGTTCAGGAGTGTGACTGACGCCATCATGGCTGCCGAAATCGCAAACCCAACCTTCCAACCCATCACATCTTGGAAGTACACAAGGACGGTTGTAGCCACTATCTGCGAGAAGCCCACTGATACGTAGTACCAGCTGAACAGACCTCGGAGTGCACGGTCTTTTCGAGCGGCATCCCAGTGAGCAATCTGATCCTCAGCGAAGGCTAGGCAGCACGGGCGAACGCCACTCGCTCCAAGTGACATGAATCCAAGAGAGGCACACAACACAAGTAGCTGTAGTGGAGTTGGCGAAGTGCAGCCTTGATTTGGAATCCCACATCCTGGGGGTGTCAAGCTTGGAATCATTGATGTTACCCATAGAAGGGTAGTCCCCTGAATGGAGCACCAAAAAAAGATTCAGAAATGTCCGATGGGACTAATACTTATAGTCCTATATCAATGCCTGTCATCTAATTTATACCGCGTGAAAAATAGTGATTGTTATGGAAGGAATTATTCAGTGTTCTTACAACTGTGCAGGAGAACAGTGTGAGTGTAACCATGAGGTAGCGACCCAAAAGAGCATCAGACACAACGGCACCAAAGACTGGCAAAAAATTTGCAGCTGCTTGATACACGAAGATGATGATTGCACTACTTGCAGCACCGAGGTGATACTTCGTTGTGAGGTAAATAATGAGGTTTGCCGTAACTGATGCGCTCACAATCCGTTCAGATACTTCATTTGCTGAACATAAAAGAGAAATATGTAATGTTAGCAAAAATAAGAGGTACATAGTGCCTTGGCGATCGAACACAATCAGTTGAATCTCAAAGTTACTGTTTGGACGAAATGTTAGTTCTCGTAGAAAGATTAAAGTATGTATGTAATTTAAATCAAACACCACTTTTAGGTTATCTCCAGTAATGATAGCCAAAATATATAGATTGGAACTTCTTTCTAAAAGAAGTGCAACTTTTTTACTTTACTGGTTAGTTAGCTGCTGCGGAATTAATTTAAATTCAATTTTTTGTTACAAAGAAAAAATACCATCAATTAGGGAAAATAACATGTTTTCTTACAAATTTCGTTATCGGCGAAGAAGCAACTTGGAAGATCGTAAGCAAAATGTTGAACCTAACCAGTTTTTAGGTAGAAATTGCAAGCTAATCAAGGAGATAATAGGTTTTTCATTTGAATCTTATTGTCATGCCACAAAAATGCTAAAGCCAAAAGCATTACCGATTATAACTGGAATTGGTCGAAGACCACCTTTCTTCCTCAAGACATGACCTTGCTGTTGTTCGTCGCGACCGCCTTCCATCCTCTACAAAATAAGGAAGAACTGGAAGCACCACCAGATCACCAGAAGAAGAGATTGCGCTCTAAAAGAAACCAAGTTCCAAACTAGATAGGCAGAATGTGAAGTTTCATGCTGTGATGTCTTATGGCTTCATATGTATATATAGGAGTGCCATGTGTCTATGACACCATGGGTTGCGTGACCCACAAGCAACGGAAATGATAGATAAATGTTGCTAAAGAAGACACCAAAACATAAATGTTGCCAAATAAGGCACCGAAAGATAATCTTCTAACTATGGATACAGTGTTCTCGCATGCGAAACATGGCATAAATCGTAACTCCATGCGTCAGTTTCATATCTCAAGCTAAAGTTTTTTTTTGCTGGTCTTGCGGAAAAAAGCATACAAAGCAAACAGAACGGAAAGGCCTATTGATATGAAACGGAGGATTGAGGTATCGCAATCCTGGTCTTTCTACCTGACGTACTATGTGAGAAGATCTAGGTTTTTTTTGTGATGAACCATTATCAACGTTTGTGGAATTGAAATTTAAATTTGCAATTGATTTGATTTTCTGCATGTTGTCAATTTCTGACGGTCTGACCAGCTCGGCTAAACGGTCAGCCTGGCCATGCAAATCGGTCTAACTAGCTCGGCTGAGTGGTCAAACCGGCCATCCTCTAGTTTCAACAGTGAGTTCTGAATTTTGGGAAATTGGTCGAGGATTAGGTAATTTGGTTCTAGGTCAGTGCATTCATGTTGTATGAATTATGTCTTAGCTAACATAGGTCAAGTTGTGAAGAAATTATGTCCGAGATTATACTCGTGAAAGAACCAAGGTCTAGAACGATCAAAGATGTTGGGTTAGATGATTATGCTCAAGCGTGGCACAGGAAAAATCAAGGAATACCGAAGGGAAGTTTTGAGCACCAGGTAGCACCAAGTGGCTTGATCGGGCCAAGTGAGGCATGGTCTGGTGAAATTGGAGCAGAAGAGACTTGCCGACATGTGGCAAGCCATTGATGTGCCTACATGTGAAAAGCTTGATGGTTGCTTGCAAAGGAAGGTGAGGATTGGGTCAAGACGAGGGTATTTTTATAGTTTACTAAATACCGAAAACTTCATTGTTTTAAAACCGTACGTGGTGCTTGAGCGGTGTTTGGGAAAGTGTTTTAGGTCAAGGAGATGCTGAGAAAATCAAGTAGATCAAAGTCTACAGACTTAGCGGGTTAGGCCGCATGTGTTTTGAAAAGCATGCATGAGGTATACTATAGTGTAAAACCCATGTTGTGTAGGGTTAACAGGTCCCCCATTTGTGCTAATAGATTATCTATTAGGGTTAGATGTGGTATGATTTGTCTATCTATTTAGTGGATAGGAATGAAGGCTTATATGCTAACCATTGCAACTATTTTTGAGTTAGGGTTAGGTTTGAGGGAGAAGAATGAGTGTTGTGGTGTGTTCTCTTGTCTTCCTCATAGAGTACCTATAAAATCTTCATCCTCAAGTAGCAATATAATCAAGTATTTTCATCTCTCATGAATCTTTCTTGCATGTCTCAACTAATTTGCTCTTATTCTTATTGATTCTTTGCCTCTTGTCTCCCCTTCTTGATCTTGATGGTACCATGGCTATGTAAGTGATGGTGATAACTTATGTAGATCAAATTCCATCCATTTAGATACTGTGATGGTGCAAGATCCTTAAGTTGCCCAATTCTTACATTGATATGCTTAGTTCTCTAAATCTAGAATGAAAGATATGGTGTGTGAATGCGTTGGCATGATATGAAACGGAGGACTGAGGTATTCCAAGTATGTCGTGGTATTAATTCACACCATATCAAAATCATTAAATTCTTTTGTGAGGACTAAATGCTAACTATGTAAATGATTTCACTTGAAAGTTCTTCAAGAGAAAAGGTTGGCAAGGTTCCAATGCAAATCATGCAATCGTCAATACATTTGGATTGTTGCCACTTTATTGAGGAGAAGGTCAATGTGAATCTTTTCCTCAAAATGCAGGCTGTTTGGTGTTCTAATTATGTAAAGGTTTCACTAGAAAGATCACCAAGAAAAATAAGGTTGACAAGGTTCACATGCAAATCAAGCCATCACCAAAACATTTGGATTATTGCCACTTTATTGAGGAAAGGTGCATGAGGATATCTACCTAGTTTATAGTGGAAAAGGTGAGGTCAAAATTACCATGAATACTTATAATAGAAAACGCGGTTTACAAATATGTTAGGTTTAGTCCAATTTTTTTTCGCAATAACCCCTTTCAAAATTGATGTTGGAATATCTAAAAGAAGCTGCTCGAAGGGACACTTACAATTTGAAAACCTGAGAAATTCCCACCAGCGGGTGGACACTATTGGCTTCGGACCACTGTTTTAGATATGTTTAACAAGGTAACCGATAGTTATAATCTACTCCCACTCGACCTTTTTGACTTGTTAAGATCTTCGATATACGACTTTGATCGTTACTTTTATAACTTCATAGTAAGATATACTAATAAAATTGTAATATTATGAAAGTATTTTTAACAGCAAATCTAATGATATGATTTTTATATATACAATCTAGATAGTTTTAATTCTATTGGTGGTCAAACTTTAGAAAATTTAACAAATGGATTCTAAAAAGTCAAATAAAAAAAGAACGGAGAAAGTAGTTTTCTATAGGTTAGAGATGGAAATTGGTTTATTGTGGGTTTCAAAAGAAACATCACTAATTGGGTATTGCTACTGTACATACATACAGAGTCAAAGATTTGTATTAGATGTTTCCACCTCTCTTTCCTCATTCTCCCCCTTCTCTCACTTTCTTCCTCCCTCCGCACGAGCACACTGACGCTTCGCTCGCTCTCTCTCCATTCTCCCCCTTCTCTCACTCTCTTCCTCTCTCCACACAACACACCGACCCCTATGCTCGGTGACGACCACGAGCCCCAACCACCCTATCCCTGGCGCCGCCATCGCTGGATCCAGCCGCCGCTATCGGCTTCCTCTTCGGCCATCTTCGGGCATGGCACCACTAGATCTAGTCGCCGTCGTCAACTTTGGCTGTCCTCGGGTGTGCCGTCGCCAGAACCGGCCTATCTACACTGTACAAGCTCCGCCGGCTTCTCCCGGCGTTGGATCCACGCCGCTCACGCCACCTTCCCGCCGCTCGCCGCCACTGCACCCAAGGCCTCGCACTGCCTGCCATGGAGATAGGTGTTTGTTTTGTTGCAATATTTTGATTTCATATGTGCAATAATTAGTAATAACCAGTGCAACATCGAGATTTTTATCAAACATTTTTGTTGCATATATGGCCGAGAAGTGTTGCACACATAGTTTAGAAATGTTACGGCCGATCATACGGCGCTAGCATCTGGATCGGACGACCAGACGATAGCAACTCCCCCACTAATTTCATTTAAAGAAAGAAATCCTACATAATTAATGTAAAGACTAAGTTATACCTTGTAACACTTAACATCATAACATGTTACCATATATTGCACCCCACATGACTAATAATAACCGGTAATTCGTTACGATATCTATGTTTGGAACAAAATGATCGTCATCTATTACTAAGTTAAATAGAAAGTGAGGGAGACCAGGCAAAGAGTGGGTCACTATGCCTAGGTATAGATTAGACCTACTCATTCATGCAAATCTATATTAAATTGCAATATATCTTTACATCAACCTGTTTGTCACAGGCCGGATTTGCAGATGTAAACGTTGTCACTGGTTTCATAGTAAAATCATATTAAACTCTTTGCAGATCCTCGCAAAAATAAAAATAACTCTATGGAGATACTCTAGCCAGATTTTTATGAGTAAATTGTACTTTGCCATGAGTATTTTCACTCCAGTTGCAGAAACCTCATGTTTTGCAAATATTTCACATAGCCATAGTTTTAGACAAAAGTTGTGGCAGAAAACATGAATTTTTTGTACGGATAATCCATTTTTTATTCGAAATTACAGAAATATACCCGCGGGAACATTTTTTACAAAAATATGCTCCAGTCGCCCAATGGTTGGGCGATTGGAGCCTTTCGCCCAACCCAACAGCGACAACTGAAAAATCTCCCAACCGTTGGGCGATTAATTGCAGTCGCCCCACCGTTGGACGCCTTTCCTCTAGTCGCCCTCCCATTGGACGACTTTCATGTAGTCGCCCAATGGTTGGGCGACTGCATTCAGATCTTCGCCAAAAATAGTAAAAATTGGTGGAGCTATTCTTCATACATCCAAAAGTCTCCAGAAAAAAATTTGAGCAATTTCGGCCACAGGATCAAAAGTTATAGCAGTTTCAATCGAGGCCGAAACGAATTTGAGTCCGTTTCCGACACACTTTCAGTAAAACGGTCATAATTTTTGCATACAGTGTCCGTTTTCGACGTTCTTGTACTCGTTGGAAAGCTAACGACAAGCCCGATCCAAAAAATGACCTGCTTGTACCCGTCGCCCTCCAAGACCCCAAAAATCGGTCATCTTTGGACCTAAACCTGCGTCGCAAGTTTTTGGTTTCTGTTTTTGCCCTTTTTTCTTAGTCTTCCTTTCGGAATTTGGATTTTGCTTCAACTGAAAAGTTGTAGATTTTGTCGAAACTTTTCAAATGAGTATATATAAGCTATATAAAACTTAGCTATTTTATCTTTTCAGACTAGTTGTTTATATTGCATCGGTATATAAAACTTGTGATAGGGAGTATTACAGACGGTTTGTATGTAGAGCCGTTTGTGATAATCTGACCGTTGGGCCTGTCGATGTCCTCAACCCAATCCTAGCCCAGAGACACGAATTCTCAGTAACATCAAAATATCATTTACCATCGTATGTACCGATCGTTCTACGGTCAATCGTTCTTAAAAAAAATTTCCAAATTTTTTTACACACCTAAAATATATAATGAACATAAACGGGCTTGTCATTAGCTTTCCAACGAGTACAAGAACATCAAAAACGGACACCGTATGGAAAAATTATGTCCGTTTTACTGAAGGTGTGTTGGAAACGGATTCAAATTCGTTTCGGCCTCGATTGAAACTGCTATAACTTTTGATCCCGTGGCCGAAATTGCTCAAATTTTTTTTCTTGTGACTTTTGGATGTATGAAAAACAACTCTACCAATTTTCACAATTTTTGGCGAAGATCTGAATGCAGTCGTCCAACCATTGGGCGACTGCATGAAAGTCGCCCAATGGGAGGGCGACTGGAGGAAAGTCGTCCAACGGTGGGGCGACTGCAATTAATCGCCCAACGGTTGGAAGATTTTCCAGTTGTCGCTGTTGGGTTGGGCGAAAGGCTTCAATCGCTTAATCATTGGACGACTGGAGCCTATTTTTGTAAAAAAATTTCCCGCGGGTATATTTCTGTAATTTCGAATAAAAATAGATTATCCGTACAAAAAATTCCAGAAAACAGCCCTTTCATTATTTCCCCTTGCTTCTTGTGGAATCTGCACAATAAGCCTCACGTCAGTGACAAAGAAACTAACTCCATGGGTCACATGTAATATCCCAAAATTTTCAGTAAATTTTTTTAGCAATTTTTTTCAAAAATTCAGTTTGTTATATGTTAGCTGCAGAAATGGAAAAAATTGCTTTGACCCATCGCAAATGGTGTGCACATACATGTACGGGCAATGATACGGCCACAGTGTTTGTATGCGGTGCCATACGTGCGGATTTGTCGAAGCGAGCAGCTGTCGCGAAGTGCCAGGCGGTGAATACGGTCATCTGGCGAAGCAAAACCCCTGGAAACAGAGAACCCTAGGCATCGAGCATTGAAAGAGAAGAAGGGATCCAGAGCAGAGAGGACGCGAAAACCACCGTCATCACAGCAAGGAGAGCAGAACTGCCACGGTCCTGCCTTGCTAATACAAATTACGCTGGTAACTAAAGAGTAATAGGAGGGAAGTGCATAGAGTTTAAGCTGGGAGAGGCAGTGAATCCGGGGTAGGCAGCAAGAACGAAGGAGACAAGAGGACTCGAGGGAGGAGGAAGGAAGGAAGGCGATCGCCTGTTCTGTTCCCTTCTCTCCATCTGATCAGATCCAGGTGTTCCTTTTGTACCTCACTCTTTGCCCTCTTGGGCCACGACTCAGCCGAACGCTCAGCCATGTCGTAGTCCATCAAATGCTAGCATGTATGAGTCCATGACAAGAACCCTATTCTACGACCCCCAACATTTTCCACCATTTCCACCGTTAGACGCATCCAATTCAACCATCCAACGTCATCTTCAGCTACAATTATAAAGGGGGTTGTGTGGTTCTTTTTGAACACCATCATTTTCGTCTATTACTATATTTCAATTCATCTATACTATGAGTCCTGTGCTTTTGTTGTTGTTGTTGTTGTTGTTGTTGTTGTTTACTTTATAATAAGTGATTAGTCCTCCTTTAGATACGCCGATATATGTGATCAATGCTAGGTATAGATTTAGGGAACTAGGTTTGGTAGCTTTAATCTTCTCCAAGTAATTTTTTGGTAGAAATTTGTTCGTCTCTTGGTTGAAATACGTGTTTCCGAATGGGCCGGTTTCATAGGTTGAGCAGAGTCTATTGGTTGCAGTACTTGTTTACGAAGAGCCCTGGTTTTATAGGTTGAGCAAAGTCTTAGTTTAAATACTTGTGTCAGAATGTTCCCAGTTTTATACTCCCTCTGGCTACAAAAAAAATTCTTCTTAGAATACGTGCAGTCAAATTATATAAATTTTGACCAAAGATATTATATAAAATAAGTAGTTTGGATATACAAAAATAATATGAGTAAATTTGTCATGAAAATACTTTCATGGCATGACATGTTTATAACTTTTTTTAAAAAAATATGATGATAAAATTTTGTAGTCAATTTATGTGATGATTGGATTTGTTTAGAAATTGATATGCTATATTATTGGATGTTGATCCAATGGATAAAAACATGACCTACGCTTAAGAAAATTTCAGTCACCTTACAAATATACAACCCCATATTTTCAATATTGACCTGATTTTTAGTACACACAATTCACCCTTTTTTCTAATTATATGATTGTAAAAAAATATAATTCCCTATTTAATTTGCATTTAAGAGTATTGTCCTCACTCCTCAATTTATCTTACTAGTAATCGTTCACCTGCAATACATATTTTTGCCCTATAGATATAGCATCAAATATATAATCGTATCAAAATTGGGATATATTGAACCCAAGACTTACGTAGCAATTGTTGAGCAATCTAACAGTAGTATAATGGGGTTGAACCCAAGACTTACATAGCTATTTTATTCCGGATAAGCCAAAGCATGTACGTGCAATTTTTTTTAATCTAGCCGTGTAAGATTGATAAATTGAAAATAGATATACATGACAAACAGCCAAAGGAAAGACATTCTTTAAAAAAATATTACACAAATAAACCATGTTTTACTTTTTTTATAAAAATAATCCACAATCATTGAGCTACCGCGTGACTGGGCCCATTCGTCAGGTGGCCCAGCGATTAATGGCCTAGTCGCGAGACTGAGGCCTGGGTCTGCTATGTGGCTCCCGTGCCAGGCACAGTCGTTGGGCCAGAACGCGACTGACACCAGTTGCCGGTCACGCCAGTGATTGAGCCAGTTGCGTTCTCAGGCTGTGGCAGTAGACTAGTTTTTCTAAAGAAATAATCTAAACAAACTTAACTTTAATTTTACAAAATTAAATGGTTGGAAGAGTTGTTTGTGAATAAAAAGCTAGAGTTTGCTTACTACAATTTTTTGTAAATGAATCATGTTTTAATCGCTTTACATGGATGAACCCGCTTTTATTTTTTTTTATAGAAATAACCCAAAATTTGACAAAGTATTTTGTAAGCTTCAGTTTGAGCGAGACGAAAATGGAGCAATGAAGATAAGATTGCAAGCACGTCATAACACTTGACCTGAAGGTCTGAATTACATGGCGCGTACGGTCTAGTTCGGTGCATATATTTGCCTGGCTATTTCTATCATACAAATGGCTACATGCATAGACCTTTGACCCGATCTGCAACTATGATACAAACACGTCTTTTGAAAAGAAAAATACTTGACAATGGAGAATTGCAAACATACATCCTACTCCCCCTTGTGGGCATGAACCTTTACAAGGGCCTCCCAGTACTTGGCTATGAGTTCTACTTCAAGCATATCCTTGTCCAGAACAATTTTCGGTGCAATAGGGGAATCAATGACTATCGGTGCCTTGCCATTGTCTTCCCTACTCCAGATTGAGTAAGATTTCCAACGAATAAAGACCTCGGGCGCAACTGCATAGTTTAATATGTATTGCTGTTGAATGAATGCCTTATCGTACTTCTTTGGGCTATCGATCCATTGAAAAAAGTAGTAACACTCCAACAACTGTCATGCATGGATAAAGTCATATTGATGTGTAACATTTACTTACGCGGATATCTCCGCACATGTTGTAAGCCTGAGCGTTGGTACTAGGATGTGTGGATTGAATGATCTATGCTAGGTTACCACAGTCACACTGTAGACACGAAAACTCTGGTGGTACATGAGCATCCTTGCAAGAACTATCAGGGGTATGTCCATGCCTTCTTAACAGTCCATTTCCGCTTTTGGAGCATCTCCCCGTAGTCCAACATCCCCAAATTGGGTGAAGTGACCTTCTGTACCTCTCTTCCTCCTCCCCTATCCCTATTTTCCAAACTAGCTTGAATGGAGTCTTGCCTGTAGTGGTAGACTGTGCCCAAGTTTTATAAACAGTTAGGGTGTAGTGTTGAGGGAGTAAATTTTGGTGAATGGTAGTGCACTCATATCTACTAGAAGGAATCTTTGGGTACAACATAGCTCAACGAGTTGTCAATTCACAAGGAAAAACTAGTGCATGTTGTCAACTCAGACTAAAGAGGTGGCATTGTATGGTCACTTGAGAGACCATGTGGAGGTCATCCCGTGTTTATGATGAGTAATTGACATCGCTTTAGGTAAGTCGAGTTTGGTTTGGGTGGTTTGGACCATGTCGTTGCGTGGTGCAACGGGCTCGGTTGGTTTGGTCAAACTTGGTCGTTTGGGCTTAGGATGCATATTCCTTTGATTCGACAGGTTTGGACTTCATCATGGGTAAGCATGATGTGTTTATGATATTTACGCTTTCATGTATCGAGCGGTGCTATTTGACGTGTTTCTTGTCTGTGTGGCTGCAGGACATCGGGTGGAGTCGTGGCGAGACATGGTGGACCGGACTATACGCAGGTGGCGCTGAGGTCAGAATGGTCGGGATGTGTCGAAGTCGACGTTGACTCGAGGTGGTTGCGAGGCGTGCGAGACAAGGAGCGCGGAAGCTTCCTGGAAGATGCAGGAGGGGCGAAACGGGAATTTCGCAAGGCTGCACAAGCGGGAGCGAGCTCCGTTGGATTTAGCGGGCGTAACGGGGTGAAGACCCGTTAGCCATGGGCTATAAATAGGTTGGAGGGGCTGCATGCCCACTTGAACACTTGAAGGGATTTTAGGGTTTCCTTTAGTCAAAATAGGCTTTAGAGTTTGTTTTGGCTTTAGGCTTTAGTGGTTGAGAGTTGTTGGTGGAGGCAGAGTTGTGTTCCCTCTGTGTCCCCTTCGATGGTTTCCATGTGAGCTCTCTGTGCGTGTTTATCCCCTCTCAAGCATGTAGTGAGTGAGTTCTTGGCTTAGGGAGAGGAAGAGGGAGAGTTGATCTACCTTGTAATCATTCCTCCGAATGTCCATGCGTATGGGGACGTAGTTCCTTGTATCCCTTGTAATCTTTGAATGGTTGGAATGAAATTTGAAGTTCTTCTCCCGTGCTCTCTGTTTCCCTTCGATGCCTCATTTCTTGATTTCTTGAGTTTTTGAGTTCTTGTGTTTTTTCTTGTTGAGAAGGCCCAAAATGGATTGCTCTAGGTTGGGATGATTCTCCAAGATCATTTGATCAAGTTTCCCAAGAGCAAACTTCATTTAATCTCAAGATTTCATTTTTGAGGCTTCCCTGTTCTTCAGAGCTTTTCTAGGGTTTGGTTGAATTCTTGATTCTCTTAAGGAAATGCCCTGAGTTTTTGTCTGAGGAGTTCTATGGCTATTGCTAACATATCTGCAAAATCTCTTGGCCATAGGATCAAAGGTTGGGAAGCAATTTGATTTTTGGCTCAGGTCTTGCAAAATTTCAGATTTTTACCCATAATCTGAAACTCTTGCCTTTTGGTTTGATTCTCTTGTTTCTCAGGGTCCCCTTACTATTTGGTACGTTATAGTAAGGCTTTGGATCAAAGAGATTGAGAGCAAACCCTCAATTTAGCCAAAAATCCGAAGTTTCGGTCTGCTGCCTGAAAATCCTGTTTGCTGAAATTCTTCGTGAGGTACTACCGCTCCTGGAGAGGTACTACCGCTTAGAGGTACTACCGCTCGGCTTAGCGGTACTACCGCCCTTGTTCGGACTAGTCCGATCGGCAGCGATGAAACGTTCGGACGGTCCGAACATCTCCGGCAAGAGGTACTACCGCTCGGCATAGCGGTACTACCGCTTGTCACAGCGGTACTACCGCTTGGAGCCAGACTTGCACTGAATTTGTTTTTCTTGATTGCTTCTTTCTGGTTCTGGTTTATCCTTGTCTCTGTGATTTCTAGTGAGGGCTTATTTTCTATCTTCATAGCTCCCATAGCTATTGGCGAAGAAGCTTAAGTTAGGATACTTGTTGGGGGCGAATTTTAAAGATCGACATTCACCCCCCTCTGTCGCCATTTCGGTCCAACATCACTTTAGCCTGAAAAATTGGTGGCACAATTCATAGGCTCTCTCAGATGTGAGCGATGGACTTGACAGTTGTACACCATGCTGGAACCAGGGTCCGATCATTTTAGTCTAAAAAGCAGATGATAGAGTGCTATCATTTTGGTCTAAAAAGCGAGGGTTAGATGACACAGTGTTATCACTTCAGTTTGAAAAGTGAGGGTTGGAGTGTTGTCTATTCGGCGTGAAGTGGAGGCCCATGCTGTTGTCAATTCTCACTGAGTAGGGTGGATGTCTAGTAGTAATAGCGAGATTCATGTAGCAAACCCCCTTGTGTCACGGTGCTGACTAAGGGGGAAGGAGCTGGAATTGAGTAGAATGCCCATGTGTTGTGGTGCAAATTGGAGGAGGTAGGACAGAGAATTATGTTGCATGCCCTATCATCGTTGTATCGACTGAGGAACCCAAGCACCATAAGAAACGATGTAACATGTGGAATTTTAATGCATACAGTAGTACAACAATCCCATCATCTACATCGATACTAAGGTACAAAATAAAATACATACCACGCACAACACTAATGATCTACCTATCCATCTCCCTCCCCCTTTCCCTGTTCACGCCCCTAAATCGTTCCACAAATGTGTACAAAAGATAAAAAGAAACTTTGAATATATAAAAATCACAATACCTTACGAAGGGCCTGTAAGTGTGTAATTGCCCCAACAATTGTAACATCAACATTTGGCTCCATATCTTATCCCATCCAGAAATTTGGTGTTTGATAATCAAGAACATGTCAAAATTTTCAAGTAAATTTGTATAGGTGTCAAGCTAATCTAAATATGGTACTATTTAAGCAACTCATCATACTAATGAACTTGGAGATCTGTCCACAAAAAACAACTTAATTTGATGCAGGGAAATCACATAGCCATTATGCATATTTTTCAGTTCAAATCCATCATTCAGGTTTATAGGATATTTGAAAAATAGCCCAAATTACTTGAATATGATCAACTTAGCTCGAACATTGACGGCATTGTGGAGGACGACGGAGATTTCGGTGACCATATGTTGTTGCTATCTCGAAGTGTTGGATGCCGTTGTCTCCAATTTTATCAGTATCGGTGTCGAGCAAGAACAATATGATTGTAGAGATGTATACACCATGCATACAAAGAAACAATTGACCAATTGTGGAAGAACAACATGGTAGGAGAACAAGGTGAAGAATAATGACAGCTAGCAAGGAATTTTGTGGACCATGACACCCATTGGAAGGGAGCAGCTGCATCATGCGGGGTTGCCCAAAGGGGCATGATTGTCGCACCCGAAAGATGTTGACGAGCCAGACGGGGCACCACCGGTGCGGGTTTTGGTGCCAAGCCACTGCAAAGGGATGGCACAGTGGGGACAGAATGGCAGGCAGACGGGAGCATTGACGCTGGAGATGGATGCTGTTTGCCTGCTTCCCCTTCATGGTGCCATCAACCCATCAATCTTTATAGCATCAGGTACGATAACTCAAAGAGGATGAACTATTTCTTAAAATCTTTCTCTCAGTATTAGTGACACGATGTAGCGAAGAATACAAATACACAAGTTTTACCAAAGCCAAAAGCCAAGTATCACAACCTCAAATAACACTTTCAGTCTCACCGGTCAGTCTGCAAGTGCCACTAGTCTGACCAGACCAAGCAGTCTGACCGCTCACCGAATAAAGGCAAAAAATCAGCATGTCACCCAACCAAGAAAATGGCTAACTCTTAAATCACTAATCCAAATAGGATAAAACTTGGTACAAATCATTCCTAAGATGTCAAGAGCCTATTTCAATCATGGATCATGAATACCAATGCTAAAATTCAAACCTTTATCCACAGTAAGGAAGGTTGCACCTAAACCGGGCAAAAGAGAGAAAGTATGGTCCGCACTTACTCGTGAGTTCTTGATGATCTAGATAACCTTAAATGAATTCTCACATATCATAGCAAGTACGAACTCAAGTCAAAACACCCTTAAGATCAAAATTCTAAAATCACTCCTCTTTTGAGCAAAACCAGAAAACATAAGAACCTTCTATGAAAAGTACCTAGATGGATGGAATTCGAGCAAAACCAGGCAAACACTAGGAAAGATCATAAGGAGATGAAATTCAAAAAAGAAAACTAAGCAAATCAAAAGCACAAGGAGAGATCTATATCACAACTTACTTGGGCAAAATTTATATGTTCATTTCACTTTGAGAGTAATATTTAACAGCCATCCCTCATGGAAGACAATTCTCTAAGCCTTACGCACGCACACAAAGCTTCCCACACAAGAAAACCCTAACCTCTATCCTCTTCTGCAAGCCCTCAATACACACAAAGGTTTATATAATGGAGGCTCCTTACCTACCACCAAACCTTAATAACTAGTCCACACTTAGTGGATACAATCACTTACAAATGGAAAAACCCAGTAACAAATAAACAAGCGAATTTTACACTCATACACACTTGCACGCTTTTTAAATCGGGACTTCCATATGGCTCCAATAGACTGGTAAGACGTTTCATTCTCCAAGATGTGACCTAAACCACTTATACCACCATCACGGTTTTGCAAACTGCCTCCCTACCCGATATCTAATAATTTTCTTAATTGCCATCCACTGGCCATCACGGTGCTTCTCCTTGAAGCAACTACCACAACAAAGTCTGTGATACCTAATGACTTGTGACTAAGATCGTACGTCTACTATGAGAACAGTCACCACTTAAAATACCCAAGTCTAATGGCACACCACATGTATGCACTTGTCTCATCACAATCCTTATCTTTCTCCCGTGCTTTTCTACTTGAGATGATGCTTCACCTGGATTTACGCGACCCTCCATAGCCTTATGGCACCTCCTCTAACCCCGGTCTTACCGTAGACCACCATAATCACCAAACGCCCTGCACATCAAAAAACAAACAATTGTCCCAAGTACAAGTGGTATGCACTTGACTCTCATTAGCAGACACCACGTGGTACTCCTGGCCATGATTAACACTTGCATAGACTCACGCCATGAGCCCATGACTAACATAACTAAAACCCAACTCAACTCACTCAATTCACTATAGGCTAGTCTGACCACCAGCAAACGGCTGATCTAACTACTACAGACCCACTTAACTTCTCTTGGAAATAGGGACCGGTCTAACCGCGGCACCCATGCCGATCAGACTGCCTGACGACCTACGGTCAGACCGCCATTACAAGGCCGGTTATACTACTATCAAAAACTCCGTGCAACGCAACAAGCACATCTTTGAAAATTAATCAACTAGAAATCAATCACACCACAGTTTCGGTTGGACTGTCACCCACGACCTATCAGATTAGACCCTGGTCAAATAGCCATCCATGGCCAGTCACACCGCTCACGCATAGCGGTCAGACTGCCACTGCTGACTGGTCAAACCGCTTTTCTGATATCCTAGAAAAGGTGCATATAAATTTCAAGTAATTTAGAATCTTGGTTTGAGAGTTTACTCAATTTGTGGTTTTGGCCCGGTTTTGATGTGTCAGAGCTTTACGAACCAAAATATCTCAATTCTCTTAAGTTCTTTCAAGATTTTTGGTTGAAATAGATTCTTAAAGTCATGATCTAGCTTTAATTCATATTTCAAGTCTTTTGGATCTACATATCAAAAGTTACATGAATTTTTGGATTTGAAATATTACTGTTTTTACTGTATATCGAGCTTGTTTTACTGTATCATAACGAATTTCCAAAATTTTGGTTTCTTGATCTTCACAGCTTCTCATACCTATTAAAGTGAAGAATCTGTAAATACTAGTAGAAAATTTGAAGTAACCATTTATCCCTGTATTACCATACCTATCCTACACAATATTTACGTTTTTTTTACAATTACCACCTATTCCAAATGACCGTCGTCAACACTACCCTTTAGGAACGACTACTATATACGTACGCCTACTGATTTATTTAGGAGTTCGTAGGAGTACAACGTAAGCACGCTTCTCTAAAATAAAGACAACGTAAACACACGACCAGCGTTGATCTCTATCCTAATCTCATCGAATCACGCACAAACGAGAACAAAAATCTGCCCAATTGCCTCGGCGAAAAAGAAATCGATCGAAGAAACCAAGAGACAAGATAGAAAGGGAAACGAAAGGCCAGGAAGTGGGTGGCTAGCTAGCAGCCTTAGCCCGATAGCCTCGGCTGCGAAAGCTTTATCTCTTCGCCTGACGAGGCCCTGGGCCCCGCCGCACCACTGGGTAGCCTTGTCGTCTCCCGCGCCGGATGGAGGTCTTCACCGATTCCTTCACGCCTCCGTCGTCCTCCTCCTATTCTCGCGAATTATATGGCTGCGAGGATAAGCCTCGGAATATTTGAGGAACCCGCGACGCAAGACGTGTTCCTCATCGCGTTTCCCTAGACACCATTTCTTTTCCCAGGCTAGATGGATATTATCAAATGGTCAAATCGCACGATAAGCCCTCAACACTGTTTCAGTTCGTGCAGAGCAACCAAGCTCCCCAAAGTCCAGTTCTGTTGACCTGAACCTCTGAACCATGCAGCTTCATGTAATCAAGCCGGCCCTTCAGGTCTAATTTTGTTGATCTGGAGTGTGTAACGCAGAGCTGTAATATTGGCATCGACCAATCTTCTGGTGAGATGCTGGTAATTTTGCTGCAGCTCAAGGTTGCTGTAGTGCTCGAGCTGGACCATCTGTTACAGATCCGGCCGGGCCGGCTAGTCCAAGTGGCTTGCGGTCCTCCCACATGCAGCACCAGCAGCACACCCACTTCGGTCGATTCTCTCGGGCTAGACGTTTAAATTTTGATACGATACTACTAAATTGCATCAGGATGCACGCTAAATTGCACTGTTCCTTTAACCATGGTCTTTTGCATCTAAACGATGTGCCTCCCACGCTATAAATGAAGCGAGCAGGTCGCCGAGACGAGGCTTGAAGCGGCTCGTGGGGCAGCGAAGCCAGTGAGCTAGCTCTAGCTACCTGCCCCACTGCTCCAGAGCATACTGCATATAGCTGCTCGCTTGTCAAACACAGATCTGAACTATCCTCCTCCGCCTTCCGAAGGAACCATGGCGGGCACCTCGTGGTCGTCGTCCTCGTCGTGCGCGTCGTCGCTCGGCTCCTTGGACGACGACCTCGTCTGCGTCGTCAAGCCGGACGCCGCCGCGGCAGCCGAGGGGAGCGTCAAGTTCCTGTGCAGCTACGGCGGCAGGATCCTGCCTCGCCACTCCGACGGGGCGCTGCGCTACGTTGGCGGCGACAACCGCGTGCTCTCCGTCGACCGCTCCCTCCATTTTTACGGTACATATCTACCAACGTATAACGCACGCACGTACACCGAGCAGTCCATTGCTCGAGTCCTGTGTGTTGACTCTCTAACGCTGGATCGTTTCAGAGCTGCAACGGAAGCTGAGGGACATGTGCGGGTGGGAGGCGGTGAGACTGCGGTGCCAGCTGCCCACGGAGGACCTGGACGCGCTCGTCTCCGTGACGAGCGACGACGACCTCGCCAACCTGCTGGAGGAGTACGACGCGGCTAGCCGGGACCGGCTCCAGCCGCTCAAGATCCGGGCGTTCCTGATCCCGAGCACTACGCCGCCACTGTCGCCGTCCACCCCGTCGTCTGCGTCCAGGCCGATACCCTACGTCCACCACCAACACCACATGACTCGTCCCGCGCCGTCGTGCGCGTTCCGGTGGGGGCACCAGGTCTCCCCTCCGGCTCGTGTTCCGCACCAGCAACACCACCACCGGCAGTACTGAGCCGGCGGCGAGGCGCGGCCGCAGCGGAACCTAGTCCACAACGGCAGCCACTGGCAATAACGATCAGATTGAGAGCCGGCTGCTGTACGCACTGCATCGCCATTAGCTAGCTAGCTACTGAGAGTTCTTGCAAGTTGCAACGTAGCTGTGTGTACACCTACGTGTCGCATATAACCCTGCGCTGTGGTGTGCATGTTTAACTATCCTGTACTCGCATTTTTAGATAGGAAATGCAGGAAATGGGTGATGGAAACGAAGAACAAGGGCGATAAGGTCCCTTGAGTAGTGTCCAGAGCTGGTAGCCTTCCTGATTTCTGAGTTCATGCGAGCGCGGTCTTTGTTTGTTCGGCTAGTTCTGTTCCATCTGGCAGTGTTCCGTCCGCGCGTCGTGTGGTTGGAGTAGCACGATTGTGGCCGGGCCCGAGAACAACCAAGCTCAGTCCAGATCCAGTTCTGTCGAGTGATGTAAGTCCGTCTGTTCACTCCGTCCCCTGTTCAAAAGATCATCTGTTTGCGGCTAAAAAGATCCCCTGTTTACAATGTTTCGCTTTTAAAATGGAAACCCTATCCATCGCTCCAATAAAAAGTAATACAAATAAGTGGAAGTTGCTCTAATAATGGCGGTTCCGTGTAGCCGTCACGATGCCGAGGTAGAACAAAAAAATTGAACATACCATGTAGTCAAGGTCAAGACGGAACTGGACGGAGCTAGGAAGCCTAGAATACTCCTCAAAAAGATGAATGACAAGCATATAAGATCATACTCAAGTTACTCCTCAAGCAAGAAGAACCTTTCTTTTTTTTTTGCAAATGTGATTTACTATGAGTTCAAGGAGAAGGGTCACATTGCCTCAAGATGTTAGAACAAAAGGAAGAAAGGCAAAGACATGCACAAGAGCAAAAATAAGTTTGATGGAAATGGCAAGAAGCTCTCAAGTTTAAGAAGTTCACTAGAGATGGAAAGGAGGAATACTACATTGCAGAGTGGATCATGGATGAGAAGAGCTCCAAGGAGGGCTCAAGTGATGATGAAGATGATAGGCCTACACTACCAAGAGGTCTAGTCGAACTTGCCCTCACCGAGAACATTCCACCACCTCCTACCTCACCTTTTTGTCTTGTGGCAAAACAGGATGAGTACGTAAAATGTTTCACTCCTTCCTAGGATAATCTAGTTGAGATGATAGAGGAGCTCAATTCGGCTCTTGCAAAGAGAAGCAAAATTTTAAGTTGCTCAAAAAGATACATACCACACTTAGCAGCGAGTTTGAGGAACTTAGTGCTAAGCATGAAGAGTTTCAAATTGAACATGATTATCTCCTTAACAAGTAATTTGCCATGACCAAGGTTGATATGGGTATTAGTTGTGATCTTGAACCTCAATCCATTGCTACTCAAGCAAGCAATACTCCCATCATGATCGATACCTCCACTTCTTGTGATTATTTACTTGCTATGTCATGCTCTCCTAAAGTAGATTCTAGTTCTCCTTGTGGTATTTCTATGTGTGTGACCAACCTGGTGAAGGAGAACATTGAGCTAAAGGCAAAAGTGGACAAACTCAACAAGGTATTGGCAAAGTGCTATTAAGGAAGTGCCACTCTTGATCGTATTCTTGGGAAGTAAAGGTATTCCTTGGGTAAGTAAGGTTTGGGACATGTCCCTAGTAAAGGACACAAGGATGGCAGTTGGACATGACCCAAGACTCGATTCATGAGGAAAAATGATATCTTTTGCTATTAGTGCCATGATATGGCCTGCAAGACTGATGTTTGTCCTTTGGTTACTTCTTCTAAAAATGGAACCTATGATTTTTGTTATTTTCTTAGGAAAGGCAAGGATGATAGAGTTGTTGCTAAGTTCATAGATGTTCCAAAGCTTAATGAGAAGAATAGGCCATTTGGGTGCCTAAATCTCTATGCACTAACTCACAATGACCTAAACAAGTTTGGGTACATAAAGCAAACATGTGATCTCTATTTTGTAGGTGAACTATAAGATCAAAGGCCAACATTGGGTGTTGGATAGTAGATGTGCACAACACATGACCGGCAACTTGCGGATGTTCACCTCCCTAGAAGTAGATTCAAGTAACAAGATTGCATTTGGTGACAATAGCAAAGGACAAGTGATGGGTCTTGACAACATGGCAATCTCAAATGACTATTCAATCTTCAATGTTTTGTTGGTTGAATCTTTTAGCCTTAATCTCCTTTAAATTGCTCAATTATGTGATTTAGGGTTCCATTGTCAATTTACAAAACAGGAAGTTTTGGTTTTAAACAAAAAGGATCAAAAACTTATTTTTAAAGGCTTTTGTTTTGAAATTTTCTTTCTTGTGGACTTCTCCAATGCTTCATGCATCTCAACGTGCTTATTGACTAAACTCTTATTTGGTTTGCTTTGGCACTACCATCTTGGACATGTGGGGAGTCTACATTGAAAAAGTTTTTCAAAAGCGGTTTGGTTTTGAGCTTGTAGGATGTGCAATTTGAGAAAGATAAATTGTGTAGTGCTTTCTAAGCCAGCATGCAAGCTGCAAAGCCTCATCCCACTAAAGTTTTTATGTCCACATCTAGGCCACTAGAGCTCTTAGATATAGACTTGTTTGGCCAAACATCCTACAAGAGCATCGGGGGCAACTCCTATTGTTTAGTCATCGTGGATGATTTCTTAAGATTTACTTGGGTCTTCTTTCTACAACACAGATCCAAAGCCTCTAGTATTTTCAAAAAGTTTGCAAAAAGGGCACAAAATGAATTTGAAACCCTAATTAAGAAAATCCAGAGTGACAATAGAACCAAGTTTAAAAATACTAACATTGAATACTATTATGATGAGATAGGCGTTAAGCATGAGCTTTCCACAACTTACACACCTCAACAAAATGGAGTTGTTGAGCAAAAATAGAAACATGATAGAGATGGCAAGGTTGATGTTTAATGAGTATGACACCTCCAATAGCTTTTGGGTGGAGGTCATCAACACCCCTTGTCAAGCAATAAACCGGCTCTACCTCCATCAACATTTGAAGAAGATGGCCTATAAGCTCTTGGTAGGGAGAACTCAATATCCCCTACTTTAGACTATTTGGATGCATGTGCTTCATTTACAAGAAGCGTTCCCATCTTGGCAAGTTTCAAAGGCATTGTGGCATTAGTTTTCTCTTAGGATACTTCATGAACTCTAAGGCTTACCATGTCTTTAACATTGCCATCAGATTTATTGAAGAAACTTATGGTATTGAATTTGATGAATCTAGTGGCTCTCAAGGAGAGCATGAGGGTCTCAATGATATAGGTGATGATGCATTAATGATTGCAACAAAGAACATGAATCTTGGGGAGACAAGCCAAAGGAGGATAATAAGAAGTTGGTGCTCAAGATCAAACCTCATCATCCATGCTCAAGTTGATGAAATTGAAGCAAAGGATGATGATGATCCACTACCATCTCCTCCACCTCAAGAGTCATCATACAATTGTGATAGACCATGTGGAAAATCTAGAATATGTTTGTGATGAACAATTAGCACTTTGGTTGAGTTGAAAGTGAATTTTGCAAAAGTTTCAAAAAATTCAGAAGTTCAGAGTTGTTGTCAGGTCTCAAGCGGTCTAACAAAAACTAGGATGGCGGTTAGATCAGTCTTTGACCTGTTCATCAGGTTTTGTGCCTGGTGGTTTGGCCACCATTGGGAAGGCGGTCTGTTCGGTCATATGATCTTCTATAAATTGCACACCAAAAAATTGTGTAGGTTTGTTTGGAGATGTGTCTGTACTTGGTTCCACTAGAAATAGAAACTAGTGCTAAAACTAGATAGAATTTTACTGAAATTTAGAGAGGGCATTTTCTGGTGTTCTTAAACAGTCAAACCGGCCAAACCATAGTAATTAGACCACTGGTGGTCCAACTATCCTAGTAATGGCTGTCAGACCAGTGGCAACGGTCAGAGAACAGTTAGAGGTGTTTTTGAGTGTTTTGAGTGGGTGCACATCATAGGTGCTGTTGGTTAGTTGTATTGAGTTGCATAATGTATTATTTTGACTACCATTAGTCAAGTACATCAAACTTATGCTCTAGATGGTTGCTTAATCTTTGGATGTGCAGGTGGCTTGGAGAATATTAGTGGTTGGTAGCAAGTGATCAGGACTAGGCAAGGGAGTTGAGGTTTGTGCGGTTGTGTAAATGTAGGTGAGGCTATGTGGCTCAAGCGCAAAGCACAGAGAAGACAAGGATTGTGAAGAGGTGAGTTGGTGTATGTGGTGTGCTGAGTAACAAGGCCAATACACGTAGAGATTGTTCAGGGGAGGCTGAATGCGTGAAGACATGATGGCAAGTCATGGGGGGACTATGGGTTATGTGTCAAAGTATGTGGAGTTGCTTTGATATGAAGGTGAAGATGGAGTTAAAGGAAGGTGCCTAGAAGCTTCATCGGAATATTTTGGAAGTTGGCCAAATATCAGGTTGGTGCCTTGATCAAAATCGTGGTGCGGGAAGATGCAAAGGAGAAGTGGTTTAGATCAAGGAGAGTCGAAAATTCTAAGAGGATCAATCCTTAATGTTTTAATGCGTTGAATAAATGCTTTGAGAAGCATGTATGAGTGTGTAAAACTCATGTTAGTGGAGTTAACGAGTTTCCCTGGGTGTCTATGGGTTGGACCCATTAGGGTTTGTTGCTAGTTATTAAAAGGGGGAGAGGGGGTGTTAGATCTAAGGGTTCTAGGGTTGATGTTCTTGTTCTTCCACCATTCCTTCTTCCATTATTTGAGAGATAGAGTAGGAGATGAAAGAGTGGTGCTTTGGGAGCACCTTGTGATCTCCATACTATTGTAATCCTTCCTCTCTGTGTGGTAATGAAGATCAAATCTTGCCTCACAAATTGCTAGTTGTTCATGTATTGAACTTTGCTTGTATCTTATGTTCTTGATGTGATTTCTTCTCTCCTGATCTTTCTCTTGGTATTGATGTGACCCATGATAAGTAAGCCATACTAAAAGATTCTAGTTGATCAATCGTTGACCATCTAGATCACCTCCATGGTAAGAAACAAGATTATACCTAGTTCATGAGTGTTCTTGAGCAAGTTTATGACTTCGTGATCGTGGGAGTTCTAGCCCAAATTCTTGCTTAAATTATCTTGGTAGGACATATGAAAATAGTTCTGGAAGATCTCATACCTTAGATCCTTATGAGCAAGAAGTAATTTGAGTTTTAAGGTTTTTGGTGTTCTTGTGACTTAGATTTGATTCTCTTCAATTTAGTAAACTCGAGCCAAAGAACTTTGTAATTCTTGATTAGTTTAGGTCTCTAATGCCTTAAACAAGTCTCATACAAATTTTGGAAGTGTTTGGACGAGAATTGAGCAAGCTCTTGAGATTTGAGTTTTGACCCGAGAGGTTTTTTCAGATTGTGTAGGATTGAGAAGGCGACTATAAGGGGGGTTGAATAGGAGCCACATAAATACTGGGAATTTTTTGTACGGATAATCTATTTTTTATTCGAAATTACAGAAATATACCCACGGGAAAATTTTTTACAAAAATAGGCTCCAGTCGCCTAATGGTTGGGCGACTGAAGCCTTTCGCCCAACCATTGGGCGACTTTAATCCAGTCGCTCTACCCTCGGGCGACTGCATCCAGTCGCCCAACCATTGGGCGACTTTCATGCAGTCGCCCAATGGTTGGGCGACTGCACTCAGGACCCCGTGAATGTTTTAAATTTTGTCAATTTTATAGTTTTAAACTGGTAAAAAATCTGCTGAAGTTGTAATAAAAGTTTATGTTCATTGTATGTTGTAGGTGTGTAAAAAATTTTGGGAAACTTTTTTTAGGAACAAATGACCATAAAACAATTGGTACATACGATGGTAAGTAATATTTTGATTTACTGAGAATTTGGAAAGTGCATCAAACCTTCGCTAAAAAAAGTGAAAATTGGTGGAGCTGTTCTTCATACATCCAACAGCCTCTAGAAAAAAATTTGAGCAATTTCGGCCACGGGATCAAAAGTTATAGCAGTTTCAGTCTGTTTCCGACACACCTTCAGTAAAACGGGCATAACTTTTGCATACGGTGTCCGTTTTCGACGTTCTTGTACTCGTTGGAAAGCTAACGACGAGCCCGATCCAATAAAAATGACCTGCTTGCGCCAGTCGCCCTCCAAGACCCAGAAAATCGGCCATCTTTGGACCTAAACCCGCGTCGTAAGTTTTTGGTTTCTGTTTTTGCCCTTTTTCTTGGCCTTCCTTTCGGAATTTGGATTTTTCTTCAACTGAAAAGTTGTAGATCTCGTCGAAACCTTTTTAATGAGTATATATAAGCCATATACAACTTTGCTATTTTATCTTTTCAGACTAGTTGTTTATATTGCATCGATATATAAAACTTGTGATAGCGAGTATTACAGATGGTTTGTATGTAGAACCGTCTGTGATAATCTGACCGCTGGGCCCGTCGATCCTCCTCAACCCAATCCTAGCCCAGAGACACGAATTCTCAATAACATTAAAATATCACTTACCATCGTATGTACCGATCGTTCTACGGTCAATCGTTCCTAAAAAAAATTTCCCAAAATTTTTTACACACCTATAATATACAATGAACATAAACTTTTATTACAACTCCAGCATATTTTTTACCAGTTTAAAACTACAAAATTGAAAAAAATTAAAACATTCACGGGAGACTTGACTGCAGTCGCCCAACCATTGGGCGACTGCATTTAAGTCGCCCAATCGTTGGACGACTGGATGCAGTCGCCCAACCATTGAGCGACTGGATTAAAGTCGCTCAATGGTTGGGCGAAAGGCTTCAGTCGCCCAACCATTAGGCGACTGGAGCCTATTTTTGTAAAAAAATTTCCCGCGGGTATATTTCTGTAATTTCGAATAAAAAATGGATTATCCGTACAAAAAATTCTAAATACTGGCTTCTCTAAATTCCTTTTCTTCAAGATTATCAGAGTATTTCACTATAATACCTATGATTAGGTAAGATGTTCAGAGTACAAACAACCATAGTGAAGACTACAAAAAACCGAGCAAAGCGGGACATTTACCCTTCTGGTCGATCAGACCACCAACTCAAGGCCGTGTCTAACTGCTCTGGGCCAGTCTGATCAGGCTTGGCCTATCTAATCACAACAGGCCGGAGTGACCTCTCCCTCCAGAACATAGATAGATAACAACATGATTTCAAATCAAGAAATGATGAAACTTTTGATCCACAGCTCCAAATGACTTGAAACTTGGTATGCACCTTCTCTAGGATATTAAAAACCTCTCCAATCATGGATCAGAAAATCAATACCAATTTTTTTTTATTTTTATCCAAAATAATGAAGGTTGCACCAAAACTAGACAAAAAAAGAAAACCTTGATTAGCTCTTACTTGTGAGTACTTGATGATCTAAATGACCTTTGATGGTTTTTCACATATCATAGCAAGCTAAATCATAGTACGAACTCAAGCCAAAACACCCTCAAGATCAAAACCCCAAGATTACCCCTCTCTTGAGCAAAACCGTGCAGTCACAAGAACTTTTCATAGAAGTGCCTAGATGGATGGGATCTGTTCTTCAAGAGATATCTCCATCTCTTACACATCCTTACACCAAGAGAGATCAAGAAGGGAGAAGAAAACACCAAAAACCAAGCCAAATTAAAATTTCAACACTTGAGCAAGGAGGAGAAAGGCTTAGACGAATTTTGACATCTATTGATACTTGGAGATGAATGTTTATAGTCACTCCTTAGTCGTACATAAAGCCTAAGGCTAATAAAAAACTCAACCAAAAGAGCCTCTCTTATCTTCCACAAAGTTCTATCCAAGAACCGTAACTCTGCTCAAAGGTTTAGCCTAAACTCTCCCAAAGCTTAACCTTAGCCACATCAACTTGTTAACCCAACATCATACCGGGTTTTACACTTACATATGCATGCTTGTCAAAGCGCACACAACCAATAACCCGTTACTGAATCAATACTTAATCCATTTAATAATTTCAACACATCCACAATCTAAACCACTTAGGCCACCACCGTGGTTTCGCACACGTCACTTTTCTGGTATTAGACAATTTACCAAAATGCCCTTCTACCACCTTCCACGAAGCTTCACGTTTCCTTCCCCTTGGCCGTGGATCTCACCTCTTCCCCGAGCTTAGTTCATGGTCATCTCCTCCATTATAAGCAATCCCCATGCTTACGATGTGTAGGTTCACCAATGGCTCGCTCACGCATCAGCAAGTCTCTCTGTGTTAGTTCCCCTCGACCACGCATCACTTGCATCAACTCTACCATTTGATGAGTCGTTCCTCTAACCTTCCCTTCAACATCCCTTATCTTCTCAATGCTTTGCGTGAGCCCAACCATCCCACCTAGCTTTCTTGACCGTACATCAGTTCACTCTCGAGCCTAGTCTCGATCCATGCCATCAATCATGGTTGCCTCCAACCTTCCCTGCACATCACAGACCAAAAAAATCATTGTTGGGCACAAATTCTTCACAACTTGACCAACGTTAGTCCAAACATGCTTTATGCACCATAAATGCAATGACCTAGGATTCCAAAACTTAACCCACAACCAATTCAATTCACTCACCTCAGCATTGGCTGATCTGATCACCAACCAACGGCCGGTCAAACCGCCACAAACTGGCTTAAGAACTCCCGGTAATAGGGGACCAGTTTGATTGCGGCACCCATGTTGGTCAAACTGCCTGACATCCTTCGATTAGATCACCACCCACGGCCGGTCAAACCGCCACAAACTGGCTTAAGAACTCCCGGTAATAGGGGACCAGTCTGATTGCGGCACCCATGCTGATCAAACTGCTCGACATCCTTCGATTAGATCACCACCCACGGCCGGTCAAACCGCCACAAACTGGCTTAAGAACTCCCGGTAATAGGGGACCAGTCTGATTGCGGCATCCATGCTGGTCAAACTGCCCGACATCCTTCGATTAGATCACCACCCACGGCCGGTTAGACCACCTCTGCAGGCCAATCAGACCGCTGTCTACCAGATAGCAAAACCAAAAATCAAAAGACATAAAATTAAACTCAAACTTCGACAACGAAGCACAAGCAAAATCAAATACTCGATCATCACATACATAGAGTGACCTCTACATAGTCTCATATGTTGGAATCTAATTGAGTCACATGACACATGATGAGTCAGTGTATTAGACGATTTTGGACAGATATGCACCCATGTATAATAGAGTCAATTTTGTAGAAGTTATCTGTAGGCTGTAAGATGAGTTTTATTTTTTTCTCCGATTAATGTAAGAATTTCTATCTTTTTTTGTTTTTTATTAATGTGAGGATTTCTTCAATCTTCTCTCCTATGATTAACGTGGAGGCTCTTAGAGAAGCCTCCGATTAGCATAAATATAGATAGACATTGGGAAAATGGCTGAGCGATATCACACTTATCACTTATGTCATCATCAATTCTCTGTCATTGTTTAAGCAGTTAATGAAGCAGGTCTTAGACTTGCAGTACGTACATCATGATATTACTTGAATTACTGGATCACGAAATCGGTACGAAGAAAAAAATTCAAACATGACGGCATGACCTATCCCGAGAGAGAAACAAAATTCATGTGACAAACGTAAAACTGTACCCCGTGTCCCTTTTCCCATGACGTATTGTCCATAACGGCTGGTCTCCAAAGGTATCTGTTGCGCCGGAACTAAAGCTCCTTTACAACAACAGCCATAGGCATCACTCATATCTATCCCTTTTTCTCCTGAACGGAAATAAAAAGGCCACGATAAATCAGCAGGTTTTGGCGCATCCCACACAAGGAAATGCAGAGAGCATCTTGAATAGATGAAACCCATGCAATGAATAGTCCAAAGAACAGCAAAAGCAAGTAATGGTTATGTACGTAGCACGGAGAAACTGATCAGCTAGATCCAACGCCAGAAATAGTGTTCTGCTTGGCCAGTTTGGATGCCATTCAGACACACACACTACGGGTCTGTTTTTTTCGGCTGCGGCTTATGATTTTTGGCTGAAATTTTTGAATTTTGGCTGCTTACGGTATAGATTACGGAGAGACAGATACTCACTTGCGAGTTTGGCTGGTACAGATGTTGAGCTTTTAACATGTAGATCGTTTAACTTGTAGACCCCGTCTTGAGAAAATATTTCGTTTGAAAGTTAGCTACTGTAGCAAAAGTCAAAAGTCACTAGCTTTTGACTTAAAGAACAGGCCCTGCATCTGCACCAGCTTTTATTCCCCAACTTATCCCAAACCTCCAAAAGTTCATTTCTTTCTTCCCGCCATCTCTCACCTCCCATGATCTCTGCACCAGCTTCAGCCACACAACAATGGCTGCATCATGCATGGTGTAATGGAGCCTCACCCTACGTCTATATATAAAATTCCGTTCTTGGTTTCTTGCATCTCATAGGTTCGTTTAAGCTGAAGCCACAATGTTGAGGTGCTTCTTGGTTGGCGTGGTGGTCGCGGTGGCACTGGCGGCGCAGCCGGTGCAGGGCATCCCTTTCGAGGAGAAAGACCTCGCGTCGGAGGAGAACCTGTGGGCGCTGTACCAGCGGTGGCGAAGCCACTACACGGTGGCGCGGCGGGGCCTCAGCGACGTGGACGACATGGCGCGCCGGTTCAACGTGTTCAAGGAGAACCTGCGATACATCCACCAGGCCAACAAGCAGGACAGGCCGTTCAGGCTGGCGCTCAACAAGTTGGCGGACATGACGAGGGACGAGTTCCGTCGGACGTACGCCGGGTCCAGGGTGCGGCACCACCGTACCCTCAGCGGCGGCCGGAGCGGCGAGGGAAACTTCAGGTATGGGGATGCGGATAACGTGCCGCCGGCGGTGGACTGGCGGCAGAGCGGCGCGGTCACCGGCATCAAGGACCAAGGACAGTGTGGTGCGTACGTACGTTGTTGATTCTTCGTGTGTATCTTTCTTTTGTTTTTCAAGTCGTACGTGTGACTAGCTCAACTCTGTTGGGCAAAACTGTTCAAGGAAGCTGCTGGGCGTTCTCGGCGGTGGCGGCGGTGGAGGGCATCAATAAGATCAGGACGGGGAAGCTGGTCTCCCTGTCGGAGCAGGAGCTGATGGACTGTGACGACGTCGACAACAGCGGCTGCAACGGCGGGCTGATGGACTACGCGTTCCAGTTCATCAAGAGAAACGGAGGGATTACGACCGAGTCCAACTACCCGTATCTTGCCGAGCAGAAGAGGTGCAACAAGGCAAAGGTGATAGTACGGAAATTCAATGACTTGTAAGCTTGTCGCTTAGGAGTTAAAACACAGGCAAGATAATATTGATGAGAAGTGTTAAGAAGCACTTAGTGTTTTTAAGAGCATTCAGATTTTAAGGCGTTGAATCTTCGTCTAACGGATCCTCATATCTCTCCCCCTCCAAAAAAATGAATATAGGGCATTGAATCTTTATCTAACAGATCCCGTTATACCCAACCTCCTTTAAAAAAATATGAGTGCTCTGAATCTACGACGTTGGATAGATATCAAATATCTAAAAAAATCTAAGTATTCTCAACCCTAAAAATACTGAGTGTTCTCTAGACACCTCCGAGATTTAGTGCACAAGACTCGGCCATAACGTGCAAACTGGCGAAAAACGGTTTAGCTCGTGCATAGCTCAAAACGCTATATCGAGCTGGGTAGGATTTGATATCTGATCCTGGAGTAGGAGATCTTGATAGTCAGCTAATTGTTCGGTTCACGGTAATTTTAAAATTTTCAGGTTAAAATTTGAATTCCTATTTTAAATTCTCAGCATCTAAAATTGCAGCTCACCCATACTAAATATTAATGTTTTTAAATTTATAATTTCACATTTCAAAAGTTAAGTTTTCACTGTGATACTTCATATTTCAAGATCTAGAATATATGAAGTTTATTTTGCTCATGAAGACAATAAATGGACAAGATGCATGGCTAAAATTTGCGAACATGCATGTTAATTATATCGTAATATAATTAGACACATCAAATTAATGGTAGGCACTGTACAGTGCTCGCTCTGTTCTTTTTAACTCAACTTTATAGAATATTAGCCATCAAAGTTTTTAAAGTTTGATCGCTAATAAACCCAAAACTATCTAAATTAGCTATACAAAAGTTATATCATTAAATTTATCGTTAAAGATATTTTCATAATATTATAATTTTGTTAGTATATCTAAGTGTAAAATTATAAAAAGTAGTGATCAAAGTCGTATTTTCAGAGACTATAAAAAGTAAAAAATATCAAGTAAAAAAGAGCTGGGGGAACTAAACTTCATCGGAATAGGAAGTTTAACAGAACGATATAACACAATTCAAGGATAGATGTTGAGTTATAAAATTCAGACTTTTCTTACAGACGTCCAAAACAATGCAAAAGCTCCAATGATGTAAGTATATGCTTACTAACACGAACATCTGGATTTTATGTTGCAGGAAAGCTCTCATGACGTGACAATTGATGGCTACGAGGATGTCCCGGCCAACGATGAGTATGCTCTACAGAAAGCGGCTGCAAACCAGCCTGTGGCGGTTGCAATAGAGGCTAGTGGTCAAGATTTCCAGTTCTACTCAGAGGTAACTTGATCAAACTCTGTGCAACAAATTAACAAGTCTTGTCCTGGTTTCGGTGGTGGATCCATGTGATCAAATCCTGTGAGGCCGCAGGAATTGTTCAGAGTTTAATAAATTAGGGAGCCAACTGCATGAACTTCTGATACAATATGCTCAGTTAAGTGAGAAGTTTGTGCCTGCTCTAATTACCTTAACTCAGGGTGTTTTCACCGGAGACTGCGGCACAGATCTGGACCATGGGGTCGCCGTCGTTGGGTACGGCACCACTCGAGACGGCACCAAGTATTGGATCGTGAAGAACTCGTGGGGCGAGGACTGGGGCGAGAGAGGCTACATCAGAATGCAGCGCGGAGTGTCAGACCCAGATGGGCTGTGTGGCATTGCAATGGAACCGTCTTACCCAACCAAGTCAGCACGGCATGGTGATGCCAAGGAAGGAGCTTTCAAAGATGAGTTGTAGTGGATGGCATCCTTTCGAGTGCTCATTGTTAAGGGAGAAGAAGTGAATCTTCCCCTATTGTATTAATGTGTGCTCAAGTAAGATGTTACTACAGATATTAAATAGAAATAAACGAATACAAGCCCTAAAGTAAAATAAGTTACAGGAAAAGGAATCGCATAGGAGTTTTGAAGGGGAACTTCCTTATATGCCAATTTTTGCACCCTTATGTTTTCTCGGTCCAAAAATGTAAGTGGAACGCAGGATTCTCATCTTTTCTTTCTTTCTTTCTTTTTAAAATGTCAGATTAAATGTTCTTGTCGCCTCTTTAAATCTTATTAAATAGATGTACTGCAATAGGGAAAATAGGATAAATGCCACTCTAAAAATGTGGTAGTTGCAAAATGCCCTTCCCATGGCAGGCTAATTAGGAATAGTATTAACTTGATTAGCAAATCTTTAGAAGATAGAATATTATTTATATTAGTCAGAAGATTTAGATTGTGTTTATTAGGGTCGACCCTATATAAGCATAGCATTATATTAATAAAGAAGAAATAATCTAGTCTCCCCCAAAGTTCATCATCCCAGCCTATGGCCTCTCCTTTCTCCTAAGACCCCTTCTTCAGCCAAGATATGCCAACCATCCTCTGTGTGGTATTTACCTGAAAGAACCCTAACCCTAATTAACTCACAGTAGTACGCTTAACAATAATTAAAAATAAATTAAGAATTATTACAACCCCTTTTACAAAAAAATGTTGCATAAAGTAAAACTAGTTTCTAAATTTGCAGTTGCTTTAGGCAGCAAGCTAAGTCTTTCGATGCTTGGAGTTGTAGTGCCTTGTCCCCGTGTTTAGTTAGCGTTTGAATCCCAAGCTAGTTGTCCCTCTTTTTTCTTCTTCTCTTTGCAGTCTGAGAGCAAATCAAATAACAATCCAAAGGACAATAAAAAGTGAAGAGAGAGATATATAGAATTGCTGTCAGTACTCTTGTACTATTAAAGCCAAATAGAATGGCATTCTTAGAGGTTCCCAAACCTTCCTGGGCTGGTCGGTGTCTCTCACCATTAGTGGGCTTCATCATCTGGCAATTAAAATCCAAATCCCACATTTCTCCAACTTACCTTAGCCACAGTGAATCCCAAAACAATGATCAGCCTACATTTAGGACCTTTGATCCAAAGCAACAGAGAACCAAGACACAAGAGAGGATAAGATCAATGTTGCCCAGCTGAGCACAACCAGACTCCAGCCACAACAGAGAGGAGGAGGTCGAAGCCTCCTCACATATAAGTCAAAATCTAGCAATCACCCGCATTGCCCATTGCATTCCCAGAAAATTGCTAATAACAAACCAGTTGAGGGTTCACAAGCCCACAGAGAGCACCCAAGCTCCTCACAACCAAGAGCAGCCAAGAACAACTAGGAACACCCGAGTCCCAAACCAAGCCACAACCCATTTTCCATCCATCCTTGCTCTCGACTAGAGGCCAGAGAGCTAATCCCACCAAAGCCACAACCCACCAAGTGAGAAGAGAAGAGTGTCGGAGAAGGGGAGGCAAACGTAGAGGAAGACGAATACGAGCGAGGACCACGGGACAAGGATGCCGACAAGGTGGACCACCACCAGACAATGTCCCCGACCGCGACAAGTACCTCGACCACGTCTTCATCCATGACTGCAACCATGTGAGGACCACCCTGCAACCCCACCACCGAACACTTTCCATTCTCAGCCCAACACACAAGTAGGCCCATATTCCCTCCTACCTTTTCTTCTTCCACTTTTTGGTTTCATCTCGAGTAAGCACACAAAACACTCAGCACTACTCCTCGGCTCGTCCAGTTGAGCCAGGCAGTTGAGAAGAAGGGAGAACCACCTATCCCAACCAGTGGCTACCACAGCAACCGATGGCCATCCTAGCATTGTGAGCACCCTCGGGCTTGGAGGACTGCTCCCGGGTGTGAGAACCCTAAACTCGAGTACTGTTAGCACAACCACTAGGATTTTCCAGAATTGGGTGTGGTAAATCAAGCCTAAAAATAACGAAAACATTAACTAAAATCAAAGCAAGGAAGCTCAGGTAAGGGTAGAGGAGAAAGCAGAACCTCAGAGGCCGAGTAGCCATAGACGGAGGCCGAGTAGCCATAGCCGGAGGTCCTCACAACCAAGAGCAACCAAGAATATCCAAGAACACCCGAGTCATAAACCAAGCCACAGCCCATTTTCCATGCATCCTTGCTCTCGGCTAGAGGCCAGGGAGCTAATAACACCAAAGCCATAGCCCACCGAGTGAGAAGAGAAGAGTGTCAGAGAAGGGGAGGCAGATCATAGAGAAAGACGAATGCAAGGAAGGACCATGGGACAACGAGGCAGACAAGGTGGACCAACATAAGACGACGTCCCCAACCGCGACAAGTACCTCGACCACATCTTCATCCACGACCGCAATAGTGTGAGGACTACCCTGCAACCCCACCACAGAACACTTTCCATTCTCAACCCAACACACAAGAAGGCCCACAAGAAGGCCTCCTTCATCAGCGCAGTACTTTGTTCGTCACCCATCCGATCCCCTCCCCTCTTGTTGATGCCTTAGTTCTTGCATGTGAAAATTATTTGTTGATGCCTTAGTTCTTGCATGCATGTGATGATTGATGGATGGCTAGGATGATCTTGTTCTCATAAATAGGCATGATTTGGTTCATTTGCACTCTCTGATTGTGTTGTTTTATAGCACAAACAACACAATTAGAGAATGTTGATGAACTGAAGGGGGCCTGTTTTTGACATCGGTAGAAGCTTATCACATGCGGTTCTTAACTAGAACTGTCTGTGATGCATACTATCACAAATGGTTCTTAACTAGAACTGTCTGTAATAATAGATATCACAGACGGTTGCAACTACAAACTGTTTATGATATTAAACTATTACAGAAGATTTGTAGTTGAAACCATCTGTAATTGCTTCACAAACGGTTCAAAAGCCATTTGTGATAACCTCATGTCATTACTGGCGCATAAACTCAGACGGCTTACGAAACTGTCTATGATGATGTTTTTGAACCGTCTGTGATAACCTTTTCTGCAGATTGGCATGTATTGATTGATGATCCTGTTTCACGAATCATAGATATGGGAATGTCAAATCAATAATGTGGACACATGATAGAGAGTATAGTGTTGGATTGATTTACTATGAAACACTACAAGAATTATTATATTCTTAAATGTAATCAGTTGGTCTCATGCATAATTTATGCAGGATCCTTAGATCTAAGATCATCACTATTTCCTACATGTGTAATATTTTACTTAAGGGTTACTAAACACTATGAAATATGCGGACGAACGTGAGCGATCAAGATGGAATTTGCCCCTCCAATATAATAGGAGAGATATTTCTGAGCCCCTCCATGTGATTGGATTAAGAAAGTGCATAGTCATGCCAAATGGAATTGATGAGTCAATTGCAATTGAGTAATCCACTACAAGTTTGAGTGAAGGATCGAGTTATTATAGGATGGCATGTTTCTCACCTTGAACTTGATTTGGTATCATAAGACAAAGGGATCAGTACATAAGCACTATATAAGTTCATTCGATATGATCTTTACGTATATTTGAGAACCGTTATGCCCTGCTAGACAGGGGCGGACCCATAGGGTATGCCGGGTGGGCCACGGCATACCCTGGGGCCCGGCCGCAGAGTCGCCCGTAGATGCATGCCGCGTACGTACGTGCAGAAAACAAAAACGGCAGGGGCTTACGAGGCTGCGTGCAGTTGGGCCTACGGCATGAGTCTCCTCAAAGGCTAAACTACACATTTCAGTGGGCCTCAGCGTCACACTGCTGGCTAAAATCCGGCCTTCTGGGCATGCACCTGGATTGCGTTGTAGTGGCCGTCCTTGGCAAGAGACACGATGGCCATGTCTACAAGCCCAGCTAATTAACTCCAATAAAGCTTTAGCCCACGAGATACCATTATACTAGTTCTCAGTTTCTTTCTGTCGACCGTTAGGTTCTCTTCCCTACTTGCTTAGGATTTGGTTTAGATTGTATCAGTAACTAGCGTATAAATGATGTATTTTTTTAAAAATAAGATTTAAAGAAATATTATAATAGACACTATATTAAATTTAATTATATCGATCAAAATCACATACGATTATTTCTCTCTACGCACTATCTCTTATGATTTAAAAACTATAAATCAAAAGCTAAATGCACAGCCTAACAGCAGTGGAAGCTTACTTGTATGTCGGCCTTCAATCCTTCCAACTCATTTGCTTCTTTCGATGCACAGAAGGTACGTAAGTTCTACCCTAAAGAGTTCTCGAGCAATTATTTGCTAAACTTGAATTGCAACTTGCTAATTATATTGATGACATGAGATAAGCTGATAGCTTCAAAGATCTAGACAATCTTGTTGATATCTCAGTTAAGCTTGTTGAAACAAAGAGACATAAAGTGTATGATATGGTTTACATGCTTCTCAAATTGGTTTTGTTTCTACCAGTGGCAACAGCAAGTGTTGAAAGGGTATTTTCTGCAATGGTTTTAGTGAAAACAAAGTTAAGAAATAACATGGGTGATAGTCTTTTGGATGATTGTCTAGTCACATTCATTGAGCGGGATATTTTCTTTGAAGTGGATGAAGATGATATAATCGAGACTTTCATGTCCTTTAGAAAGCGTAGACAAAAAAAGTCAGACAAGTAGTATTGTAAGTCTTTTTTATGTATATTTGAGACTATTAGTATGGCGTTTGAACTATATATATTGTAATTTGTGCAAGTTTCCAACTTAATCCTTAAATTTAAGACTTATCATATTATTTAGTACCTGTATACCGAATTACGGTGTAAATTTTATAATTATATACTAAATTGGCAAATGGTTTTACTGAATTGCATATGAAAATTTTTGGTGCGGCATACCCTTTGGTAAAATCCTGAGTCTGCCACTGCTGCTAGAGACGGCTACTGACTTATGGATCGCAAATGAGTTTTTGGTCTATAGCCAAATATACATGAACATACAAAGTCACACACTTAACAGGTCAGAACGATAAGGGTCCAGATGATAGACTCCAAGTGGAATACAATATTTACTCGTATTGGATAAAGATCTAGCTTGAGGTTTTCTGAATTGGATACAATATCTGATTGTATCGGATAAGGATCCGATTGGAGGCTATATAAAAAAGATGCAAAGACTAAGGGAGGTATCCTAAGACACACCCATCGAAACCCTAGCCACCACATTTCATAAACCCTGCCATGCACGCTGGTGCTAACACATCAACGCACGGCGTTCCATCCCTAGACATGTGGACCTCGGTAGTGGCGCTACTGCAAGTACGGCGCTGATCTGGACAATCGCAAGGAGGAGACGGTTGGCCAGAGGACGATCGACTAATTGCACTACACCGATACGCTCTTCGTTGAACTGGCCGCTTTAACTCTACTTCCGCTATACTGCTGTCTAGTGATAATGATCTATGATATCTTACTCGTATGTCTTCCTAATTTATGCGGTAGAAAATTTTAATCTGCACTACTGTAGTCTATCCGTATCCCAACATCCAGGGAGTCATAGATCCTTGGCTTAAGTGATTCGGGTTCCATCAGGAGAATGCCTAGCCACTTGAGTATTTAATCCATCATCTTGTGCCCGAAAAGAGTTTCGTTATTCTTGTGGATTTAAATTCTTGATATTTTGGTGAGATGGCACTTATTATGAGGGGGCCTTGGGAGTTCACCTCCAATCCCTTGCATGGCTGCTCCGCCATCACCCATTGCTGCGGTGGAGATGGGTTTCCTTTGTTTGGCTGCTCCGCCATCACCCATTACTTAAGGTTACCAAACACTATGAAATATGCGGAGGAACATGAGCGATCAAGGTGGAATTTGTCCCTCCAATATAATAGGAGAGATATTTCTGAGCCTCTCCATGTGATTGGATTAAGAAAGTGCATAGCCATGCCAAATGGGATTGATGAGTCAATCGCAATTGAGTAATCCACTACAGGTTTAAGTGAAGGATCGAACTATTATAGGATATGGGTTATCTGCCATCACCCATTGGGAGTTCTTCCTAATTTACAAGTTTATGTGAGCAATGGAGGTCCGTTGGTTGGCCGGGGCCATGGTGAAACTTCGTTGGAGCAATGGAGAGATGAGCTGCAAAACAGAGGAGAAAGGAGGTGGTGTGATTTGACAGGACCAAGGGAAATCAGGCTTCTGCATCTGGGACAATAAGTTAGCACCACATACACATATTTTATTGATTAAAAAACCACATATATTAATGGTAGTGGCAAAACTATGTGCAATCAACATTTGCAATGGCATCTTGGTAAGAGTCACTTTCGAAGTGGCATTCTGCAACTGTCATACCGTTGGAGCACATATCTAATTTCCGCCCTAACAATGTGAAGTTATATAATCTTACAATTCTATTGCTTTGGCTTTATTTATAGCTGCAACTGTCATCATGTTCTGACGACCTTCATCTTTTCCTTCAAAACATAGGCTAGTATTCTGGTCCTGCTATTCTTCTCAATGTCTGTTTCTCAACCTTTGCATTCACAAATAAGTATTCGGAAGCAAGAGTCGTCAGCCTTGACTATGGGTGAAGAGGTATAACTGATAAGAGGCTCAGTAAAGAAGAGCAATGAGACTCACTTTGATCTGAACCTGCCAGTGGACATGCTTCTTGAGAACAAAAGATTTCGGATATCTTTCATGTCATTTGCAGGCAAGTTGGATCCTATACTTGATTATCTATCTGCATCATCTATATGAGTTTTTTTTCTGTCAATGACTGCTTCATGAACTTTGCCTGGCAACGGCCACATTATGAGCGAGTTTGTTTATGACTGCAGTTGTCTAGCAGGACAAAGTGTTCATTTCTATGAGGAAGTGTATGACCTGAAGAAGATACCTGTGGATTTACATGGCACACATCATTCATAAATACATTGTTGCAGGTGTGCTACTTCATATATGATCAGAACAATGGCTATTCAAGGGTTTCTTCGAACCTTCGATTGGCAGTAATGAGGATGAATTAACTATTCTCCCAGTCTATCTCATCGTCTGCATTATACTTTTCTAAGATTCTTATAACGATGTCATGCATCATGCAGGCTTAGAAATTGAGATAAATATTTCTCACAGGACTCGCCAAGAGATACTTGACACACCTGATCTAACTCATCCAAATCTATTTGACAATGCACTGGGGGGAGATAATGCAGCTGATGAAAACGGTAATCCACCTTATTCACTTTGCTCAGTACACACAAGCTAATTATCATTCTTTTGGGCTGTGGCTTATGGTTGAAATTTTTGAATTCTGGCTGTTCGTGAAAAAGAGTACGGAGAGAGACACTCGTGTGCGATTGTGGCTGATATAACTGAAGTCGGTACAACATCTACCACAATCAACCTATAGACATCGCCTTGAAAAGACACTCCATTTGAAAACTAGTTACTGTAACATAACCCATAAGCCAGAAGCCAAAACAATCTGCCCCATTGACCATGCTTCTTGCTGCATGTAGCTCCTGACAAGTGATTATATTACACACACAGAATCGGGCAAAAGATTACTGGTCATCAATGCACTTTGTAAGGCTGAAAGAAGAAATGGTGAGAGGGACCGAAGAGTTAGTTTCTATGGCATTGGATTACTCTCCAAGAGTTAGTTTTGTGATGTGTACTGATGACCCATTTAACCAAGAACACACTGTCAATTGTATCTCTGAGAATGTTTGATACTCAAATTCTAGGATATATATCTGTACGTAGTTGTATGTTTGGATTAACCTTATCATGTCCAGAAGAAAAGGAAGAAATAAGTTAAAATTCATTATCCATTATTTTTCCTGTTGAGAAGGTAGCAATCAGATGGAACACTGTACTAACATTTGTCTTCAAGGATGATAATCTGTGAATTTTGACGAAGCGTAAATTAGATTGCAAGTCCTTATACATGCACCAAAACTATACTTACTCCCTAAAGTTCTAGATTAGCTTGGATGCAGATTAATTTGACATATTCAGTTTATGCAGAGAACATATTTTGTTAGGGGATCGCCAAGGTGGTTCTGATCATTATCAAAGCGCAGGCGAACTCTCCTCCTTGATTGCCTGCTTAGGTCACCTCTCAATCTTGTTACTAAATAATTTGGGGAGATTTTTGTTGGTTTCAGACCATATACCTGTTGTGGAATAGTTCATTTGTGTGGACACTTCACTAAACTGGCCCATAAGATTAAAATGCCTACAAGACCTATTAGCATAGTTTATTTCTTTATTTCGTATTCTATTAGCATGACATTACCTCCTTGCCTTATAAATAAATATAGGGGTAGGGGGCATGCTTTTGTACAACATATCCCACCATATCTATAAAGATAGAAAGTTGGAACTACATCTTTTGTCTGCTTCATGCAGCGGGACTCCCAAATTATAATACGCCATCGACACGAGAAGGCTCTGTTACGTAGGCCACCAGATACATATGGATTTGGATCCTCTAATCTAGAAATTTGGCTCTTAGCACGATAATTTATAAAATCAGCTTGGAGAATGCATGATTCTTCATGGATAATAGGCAAATATGCGTCCACCGCGTGGATGTATCGATTAGTACCATAAAGTTCCTAAAAGGTCCTGACATAGGCTCAATAAGTCCACAAATGTTCCACTGAATCCTTTCGAGGAAATCAAATAGTTCATCCTAAATCTTATGATATGAGTGTCTCATAATCAATTTTCCTTCAGCATAGGCCTCACATACAAACTCGTGTGTAAGGTGGTGATCGGTTCGGCTTAAAAGCTCATGGCTTATGGCTGAAAACACTGTAGCTGGCTGAAAAAAAGCACTATAGCTGACAGAGGCTTATTTAGCATAATTAAATTTAAAAAAATTTAAAAATATAAAAAATATGTTAACCCATTACGTATAATACAAGCAAATACGGGAAAAAAGAACCGGCAAAAAAGCTCAACAAAAAGACAAAAGTTCAGAAAAAGACGAAATTTATGAATAGTGAAAAATAAGCCAGAAGCCAGAAGCCGAAGCCGAATTGATCAGGGTTAAGGACGTCACTTAACTTTATGTGATGACCAGTAGAATGTTTGATGATCTGGCGTATCATATTTTCTCTAAGATGACTTAGACGTTTGTGCCATGTCTTGAACAAGTCTGGATCCTGAGCCGTGTATGTTCAAGACATGGATCCCTGAGTTACGTATTCGTTGCAATGTAACGTTCATCATGTTTGATGAACGTGTAGTACAATTTGAATGAAAAATTGAAAAGCTTATCTATAGTTTTCTTTTGATACCCCACTCTCTTAGTGAGAAGATATTCAAAATCATTCTCTTTCTCTGTATCCATATGGAAATAATTATTGTGGATATCCTTAAGACTCAAGAGATTACGTGTTGATTCTAGGAACAATAATGTTCTCGATGATTATTCGGGTTCCTATCGGTAATACACAACCGTAGCTCTTGCAGAATTGGTAATATTACCGCAATTACCAGATAGGGTTATCATGTTGCTAGTTTTCTTGCTCAAAGTGTGTATTGGTTGGTAGTATAAATTAATTATCTCTTGTGAGTAAAGCCGTTCAAAGTCTGCAAAGTCAACTATTCGAATAGCAGAGCCCTCAGTCATGGGCATGCCGAGTGATGCCTTTCGCGGATTAGACTTTGATTTTAAAAATAGTTTACAAAATGGTTTATGAGATGGATTGGTGTTCGTGAGAAAAATTAGGTTGTAGCACTCGGATGGAGCCCATATTTAAGTTGGTTGGTGCCTTTACTTGCTTTATTACTTTACAAATTCCAGTTTACACTATTGTATCACTTAGGCTTTTGAACTTAATTATTGTATGTAAAATTGTCAAATAATGCTTTACGCTCAAAACAACCATATTAAACATTTGTTTGATAATATTCAAGCATGCATTATCGTGTTATTGGTGTAACTTACGAAGTACATTACGTACTTTTCCTTGCTTTTATAAATTGTTGTTCAAAGGAGGACTTTGCTAACGGTGAGGACTTTGACGACTAGGTCACTGCTCTAGTTGATTGCCCATGGTAGATCTATTGTGCTTACTACAACTGCTTCATTTTCCATTGTTTATCTTTTCTGCTAGCCTGTGAACCGTACTTGTAAACTTTAGCCTTAATTAAGGCCATACCTTTATTAATAAATAAAATGTGTGATATGCTTGTTATCATTTTTGCTTAAACTGTATACATTAGCTATTCCTGAACCAGTGTAGAATATAGAGAATCTGGGGTGGTTGTTCAAGATTCGACATATGGTCCTAGTATAAGTACACCTTTACTCATTCGCTTCAGAACTCTTTGGCCCTATTCAATTCGGTTGTGCCTGGTAATTTTTGACTTTCGACTGAAATGACATTGTAGCATCTGTTAGCTTTTGGCTAAGATATTCAATTAAAGAAAAATAAAAAGAGAAAAAAATAATAAATCATTATATATCTACGGACAATACAAAGAAAAAAAGTTAGTTAATAAACCAACGCATTCAAAACGGCTTCTGCCTTTTAGAATGCAGAAGCCAAAAAAACTGTTTGGAATAAGGCCTTTGACAAATTTCATTCACAACCAATTGTTCAAGTTTAGCCAATGTTGCCATCCAGAAATTTGTTTGGGAGCTCTCTACCCTCATGTGATTTCCTTATGAGATTGCACTAGCGGTTTTTCGAGAATGATCAATCTGTACTCCCAACTATGTGCGTTGTTGTGCGGATTGGGAACAGTGTAGTTGGGTGAACACTTGTTGCAGGTCCTTGCATCAGCTTGTGGTTGGCCTAATGGTTCGTCAGGCTGCACTGTTATCCCGGCTGGTTGCAGCTGATTATTCCAGGAGTGTTGTGGGTTGGATTTTGGTTGTTTTCATCGGATCCCCTAGGTGGCACTAGTTCCCTTGCATTGAAGATCATACGCCGTAAAGATGAGACACCCCACATCGGTAGGGTAAAATTTGGATGTGGAATCGTGGGAACGCGAGTTTACCCATTTTGTAGAGTTGACGGACGACGGCGCTGCAACCTTACCGACGCTAGGGGCGATGCCGGAGTGGGCGTGGAAGGAGTGCAGAAGAGGTGAAAACGGTAGGGGAGGAGTGCAGAACTTCACCGTGGCTTGTTCTGACCAGGGGCGATGAGGCGAGCATGGTCACGGGCGCCGCAGCCAGGAGCGCAGCAGCAGCGTCTCCTTGCGCAGGAGCAGGGCGCCATGGCGTGAGCTTACCAAGAATCGAGCGCCACGACACTGCATCGGCAGGAGGAACAATAGCGCGTGGCAAGGGCACGCGGTGGGTGTGACACTGGCGCGGGGTAGAGGTGACGGATAATTCGTTTTATCCGATATTCGTATCCGCAAAAACGTGAATATGGTAAGTAAAATCTGTATTCAAAAATGTTCACATTCATATTCGAGAATATTCATATACGTATTTGAGAATATTCGTATTCGAGAATATTTGTATCTGTATTCGTATTCGAGACTATTTGATTCGTATTCGATCCATTTCTAGAACCTATGAAAAATCCGTACGAATTTTGTGATTCAAAATTTGAATTTAGGTGGTTTAAGACCGGTAATTGGTTAAAAACCGGTGAAAAATCGGCAAAACCACTAGGAATCCGTTTTATCCGATATTCGTATCCGAGAAAATCCCTATTCGAAAATATCCGTATTCGTATTCGAGAATATTTGTATCCGTATTTGAGAATATTCGAATTCGTATTTGTATTTGTTTTAAAAATATGGATCCGTATTCGTATTTGAGACTATTCGATCGTATCCGATCTGTTTCCACCCCTAGCGCGGGGCACGCAGCGAGGCAGAGGAGTAAGCTAGGTGTGGACGTGGGACTACTATAAAAAGAGTTATCACAGATAGTTTAGAACTATATCACAGATGATTTTTTGAACCGAAGGTTATCACAGGCGGTTTGTGAGCCGCCTATGATAAATACAATACAGACAGTTTATACCTAGAACCGTCTGTGAAGAACACTATCACAGACGGCGGGCTCGAACCAAACATCGTCTGTGATACTCACACATCATAGACAGTTCTAGCTACTAACTGTCTGTGATAGGCGAGTATCGCAAACGGTTGGTACATATAACCGTCTGTGATACTTTTCCATCACAGACAGTTGGTAGATAGAACCGTCTGTGATGTGCAAGTATCACAGACACTTTTTGATTTGAGCCGAATGTGGTAGTCCTTCATAGACGGTTTATACCACAAAACCGTCTGTGATAGTTTATTCTATACCTAAATTTTTTTTCTGTTTTTTGACTAGCCTTAGGAAATGTTAGCTATGTCCTTTGAAAACAAGCAAATACAGCAACAAACACAACAGCACATTCCATTTCCATTAAGGTAGAATCCACCATTATAGCATAACACAAGATGACACTTATAATTTTACAAATATAAGCTTTACGGTTACAAATTCAGAAAGATGCTTAACATTACAAGAAACTTTAGGCTAATGTAAACTAGACTTGCACATCCTTCATTAAACTACAATCTAAAACAAGTGGAGCAAGAAAAATTTCAAGTAGCAAAAACAAAAAGGAAACGAACACCATTTTCAGCTTCTATGCCAAAATCAACAGAATGCCACACTTTTAGGATGTAATAAACAGAACCCCCTGCCGATACCGGCAACTTGGAATAGTGCAAATCTACCATTGTCTTCTTTCATTCCATCTTGCTTCAAGTGAATATTCAGCCGCCCTTGTCGAACCCCTTCCCACCCTTGCCACGCACAAATAAGTTGGAGTAGTACTGGTGGTGTTGGTTCTTGGAGTAGGAAGGGGGATTAATAAGGGGCAAGAGGTGGGGAGGAAATCGATGCTTGCCGTTCAACATAGAGAAAATGGACGAGTGAGATCAAGATCCTAGGGGAGATGCCGCGGATCGGTGACGTGGCAGGGAATTATCACAGACAGTTTGGATTACAAACCGTTTGTGATAGAGACATTACAGATGATTCTTAACAAAAACTGTCTATGATAATGGAAGATATTACAGACGGTTCTTATTAAAAACTGTCGGCAATAATAGCTAGACGGTAAATCACAATTCAAACACAATATATCGGTGCAATGTAAATAGCTAGTCTCAAAAGATAAAATAACAATATTATATATGGCTTATATATGCTCGTTTAAAAGTTTTCGATGAGATCTACAATTTTGCAATTGAGCTGAAACCCAAACTCCAAAGGGAAGACCAAGAAAAAGGGCAAAAACAGAAACTAAAAACTTACGACGCAAATTCTGGGCCAAAGATGGCTGATTTTGGGGTCCTAGAGGGCGACTAGTATAAGCAGGTCAATTTTTTTGGATCGGGGCTCATCGTTAGCTTTTCAACGAGTACAATAACATCGAAAACAGACACCATATGCAAAAGTTATGTCTGTTTTACTGAAGGTGTCTCGGAACGGAATTCTACTCGGACTAAGTGGGAGATTATGAAATTTCGGAGGATTGCGAGGCAGGAAAATATCACAGATGATTTTTAATCGAAACCATCTGTGATAACTTCATTATCACAGACGAATTTTAATACAAACCATATGTGGTACTTTATAGACGGTTTAAATAAAAAATCGTCTGTGATATTTTGCAATATCACAGACGATTCTTGGTAAGAACCATTTGTGATACTTCATAGATGGTTTTCACCATGAACCATTTGTGATATTTCTCTTTACAGAAGGTTTGTATTAAAACCGTCTGTGATTGTACTTAATAATGACGATTTTGGTTAACCATTTGTGATGATACGTCTAGTATAGCTTGTTTTGTAGTAGTGTGGGTGAGCGACGAAGGCAGCGCAAGCGGGGGCGCGAGCATGAAGGAAATTTTGGTTTAAAACCAGAAAAAGGTAGGCATCCAAGAAAATATGGCGCTAATTTCTTAATATTTAGATAATTTAGGAATGCATTTTGAATTGAAATTTGAAGAGTTTTTGCTAAAAAGTTACTGAAAGATGTTTGAAAGCTAGAATGTTGGACGTTACATTTATTTTTCTTTTTGAATAACTATTATGTGGAGTATTAATTTTAATTTTCTTGATTTTCAATATCATAGTAGCTAGGGCATGTACGAATTACAACTATATAGTCGGTTGTTGTCTATAATACTCTTTATATCATCTATAGATAAAATTAAAGACAACTCATAGATTATCTCTAAGTTGAAAAACTATACAGGACTCCAAAATTTGTGGCCACAAAATATATGGGATACAGATGGTATGTATTAAACGGCAAAAAAAGTTATTTATAAGGGCATTATAAACCATCTGTTAGAGCAACTCCAGCAGGCCCCCTACTTGAGCCCTCAAACCTCATATTTGAGAGCCAGAGCAAAAAACTGCACTCCAGCAGACCCCCTACTTGGCTCTCAAAAATAAGAGGCCTCTCAAATGAGGCCTTCAAGCCCTCATTCCCAGGGGGCCCCTACTCTGGCTCTCATTTTCCGTTTTTCCCCACCTCCGTGAAAATTCACCGCTCCCCACTTCCGCTCGCCCCCCGTCGCTTCCGCTCGCCCCCCGACGCCTCCGCCCAGCGCCTCCACTCCCCCGCCGCCCCCACCGCGCCCGGCTTCCCCACCGCCCCCTTCCCCGGCGCCTCCGCCCCCTCCCCCGCCGTCCCCTTCCCCGGCGCCTCCGCCCCCTCCCCTGCCGTCCCCGAGAAGCCGCCGCCGCCGCCCGTGGAAGGAGCGGCCTCTGCGCCGAGTGCCGGAGGTCGAGCCGAAGGAGGAGGCGCAGTCGCCGTCGCCATCGCCCCGAGTAGATCCGGCCGGATCTGGCCGCCGTCGCCGACGCCGAGCCCGGATCCGACGAGGCCGCCGCCGCCATGAGGCGCCCTCGGGGCAGCACGCACAGGAGGCGTGGACCGCTGGCGATGTGCAAGGTGAGGTGCGCGACGGAGGAGGCGGACCGCGGGAGGTCGGCACCGGGGAAGATGCGGTGGGAGGTGCCGGGTGTCTGCTGGAGTGGGCCCTACATGTCATTCTCAGTTGGAATGAATTTGAGGGCCCTGATTTGAGGGCTTCTGCTGGAGTTTAACTCAAAAAACAGGGCCCTCAAAAGTAGGGGGAGCCCTCAAATCAAAAGTAGGGGCTCTGATTTGAGGGCTCCTGCTGGAGTTGCTCTTATATGCTAGAATGCTTCCGCTCTTCTCAGTCTCGCATTCACATGATCAGAAATGTTATACGACAAGAATTATAGAAGGTACACTTACAATATAGTGTTTTGATCATTACTGCTCTAAGTCCAAACTAGACTAGTAGAGCAACATTCCACGTCACACTCTACTAAGTGCATGTCATATTAAAAATTCGTGATCACTGAAAGGTAGGCGTAACACTGGTTCTTGTCTTATTGTACCATAAAGCAAGTGTTAACTTGGAGGCATCAGGCTAATTAGCTTTTGCTTTTGCTCCTAAAAAGAAGACTCGTTCCAGTGCTCCCTGCACCAATTTTAAACAGCTATTACAATTTGTATGTTAGGCCCCGCTCGATTGGGCTGAAAAGCTATGACTTATGACTAAAATTACACTATAACAGTTGAAATTTTACTGTAACTGAAAGTAATTTATTTAGCGTAATTAAATTAAAAAAATTTAAAAATAGAAAAAATGTTAGCTTATTACGGAGAACGCGAACAAATACGGGAAAAGAACCGGCAAAAACTCAAAAAAAAAAGTCCAAAATTTAAAAAAAATAAAATTTATAAATAGTAAAAAATAAATCAGAAAACAGAAACCGAAGCCGAAACGAGCGGGGGCTTCATCTTTGCTCTCTCTCAGGTTCCCACTCTCAACAGGTAGAATCTTTTTGCAGTGCGTTCAGGAATATAATAAGGATAAGTACATGACCAAAGATGAGGCCGTACGTTACCGCAGAGATCGGTAATTAAAGGTAGATAAAGGAGAGGCTGATGAATCTGCCAACCAGAGTGGAACTCAAACTAGCTAATGCAGATAACTATGGACTCAAAAAAGATGCAGATAAACTATGCCATACTTTACTTATAACGTCTCAGATGAGGGTCTCCCTTTTTGCCCTTTTGATAAACAATCATATATGCATTCTCGAAAACGAAGCAATTGTAAGTAGTATAAAATATCCATTTTACACTGTATTTCCAGTTTTCTATTGTTCGTTTTTAGTTGGACATAACATTAGTAGGGGGTTTAAATCAACTTGGAGTTCCTGTTTAGAGAAATTAAAAGCTGATTTAAAATATATCGGCTTCTAAAAACGGTTTCTCTAAGCTGCTTCCAAAAGCGACTCCAAAAACCGGCAGTCGGTCTTCGTCGTCTCCCTTGCGTCTGTATCTTCCAAAAGTCGTTTTTCAAATTTTGTTTCAATGACTATTTCTTTCGATTGTTATTATTCTATTTCAGCTAAAAGCCATCTGCTCCAATTGATTAAAACACCCCTTAAAAATGAAACAGCAAGTGTTACTGTGTTAGATGTACTCTATGACTTACAAAATTAGCTGTGCTATGCATAGCCAGTAACATCGAGTAAGACGAAAATGAAAAAAAAAAAGCGAGTGCGATAAAAGTTTGTTATTTTTTGTCCTCTTTTAGATTTATTTAAAGCATGAAACTTGATCTCGAAGAATATGTTGGATACATGTCAATGTTTCAAAAACTAGTTATCACCAATAATTCATGTATAGGAAATGATGCACACTGGTCACCCTGTTAATTACACTCTAAAATTTTTGCTTTGCTCTTAAAGAGTATGGGCAAATACATGTATATCACCAATATAAAGAAAAAGTGCTTGTCATTTAGAATATATTTATTTTTGAATTACATTTTTTTTACATTGGTCCAGAACCCAATATCTTTCATCACCTTGCGATCAATAAGAAATTGTATTTTACGTAAAGAATTCACAATTTAGTTAAATAATACAGAGAATGAGGTCCCCATCTTTTAACAAGAACTCGAAAATAGTACTCCCTCCATTCTTTTTTCCTTGATTTTCTAGAATTTGTGCAGTTAAACTTTCTGAAGTTTGACAATCAATAGATTTAAAACTATCTAGATTGGCTATACGAAAATTCATATAGTTAAATTTATCATTAAAAGTACTTTCATAATATTATAACTTTATTAGTATATCTTAGTGTAAAGTTATAAAAAGTAGTGATCAAAGTCGTATATTAAAGATCGTAAAAAATAAAAAACATCGAGTAAAAAAGAATCTTGAAGATCGTAAAAAAAAATGTCTTGTAAAAAAGAAGAGGAGTATCCGTCGAGAAGACACTCCTTGAAAGAAGAATAGAAAGGGGAAGAGTATAAAGCCGCCGAATCTTTGGACATGGAGGGTTACCGAGAGGTCCGTGACTGGCGTTCACTTCAAGGGATTCCAAGCCTTTCAGTCTTTTGATTCAGTGGCAGCATGTTTGTTAATAATTGAGCAACCTATGATTTCTTGATTCCATATCATTCCTGCCATGTTAGGTCTTCCCCGAATAGATGTTGTTACAGGCAAATGTTACATCTCTTCGGTGTTGATGACAAATCAATATTCATCAGTGTAGCTAATGTCATTTTCAGCATGTACAGTACAGGGAAGCATTTTATGGATAAAGCCAAATGTCAAAAACTTGACCCCGATACGTCCGTGCTTCTTTCCTTGTTTGCGTCAACCTAATGGCACAAAGTGCAAAAGGATGGTTTAAATTAATTGTAACGACGAAAATTGTAATTACTTTTCTTACAAAACGATGCAGAAGCAAATTTAGTTTAAGGTTGACATTGTTAAAGTGTGATCCAAATTCGTCATCGTGTTCATACAGGACACTAGCCAGATGCAGCGTTAAGCGGTGCATGCACCAAGCTGTGTCAGATTTGGCAATGGCCGGTGCATCTGATTCCGATTCGGTTTCCTTCTCCGTATGGGACTCATCTCCCTCGTCATATATATGTCCTCCGGTAGTCCATAGGAAGAACAAGAGCCCTATTATAAAGATATCTTCATATAGTAAATTCCGCTTTTATACGTCTATGGTATTTCCCATAAGAATTTTTCACGTTAAATCTATATCTTCTGTTCTTTTGATCATCTATTTTTGTCGAGCATTTTATAACAGCTTCCATAACCAAAGGACTTTTCAGGCAAAGTGAATAATGCATAATTTTTTGCCTACACAAAAAATTTCAAGTGTCGCATTTTTTTTAAAAAAAATCTCCCTTATGCAAATACCATGACAAGTATGTGGGCAGAGGAGCTGACTTCTTGCATTCCTTTGTGTTGAGATGCTGGGTGAAAATGGAAGGCTTCTAGCTGATGAGGTGGCATTAGTAATTGTGGTTAGCTTATTGCTTTTTTAATCGTGAAGCTGACTACCATGTAGTCTTACTGCACACCATGCCATGATGTTTTTTCTGCAATAAAAAAAATGGAGAGATGAGATAAAATGTATTAGTGTAATTGGAGAGATACCTTAGGGGCTTAGCCTTCTCTTCCCAACAAACTTGCTCCACGGGAATGATCAGCTAATTTGGAGCACATTAAGTATAACAGAGAGAACGGGGAAGCAAGCACACAACTGATTAGAGAATTATCGGTACGATAAATACCTTATCGATTAGCATATGGTCAAAACCAATGTATAATTGGTCAGCCCATTGTTCTTCAAATCTGCGTACATTTCTTAAAGAATTGTAGAGAAAGTAAGAGAATAGCAATTGGATTGGCATTCAAAAAGCTGAAAGAAGAGATTTTTCTATTTGATAGCACCATAGGGTGTTCATTTCGGCTTCTCCCAGCAACTTGTGGCTTCAGCTTTAGCCCAAAAAAGCCGCAAGCCACATCAAATGGAATGGCTTCCCAATAGGGGGTAAAAGCCGCACTCTCCCACTGACACCGGTAGCACTCACTCCCTCATCTCGCCTATGACCACCCCCATCCCCATCCCTCTCCCGACTCCCCTCCTCCCCGGGCGCCCTCCCATCCCCTCCGCTCCAAATCCAATGTCGCCCGCCTGCCCTCAGGCCTCTGCTCCGCTCACGCCCCACTCCAAACCACCACCTCCATCGGACCCTCCATAACTCCTTGCACCGCCCGACCTCCCCTTCGCCACCACCAACCTTCAACTCACCCAAGATCCAGTCGTGCCCCCCCCCCCCCCCACCTCACGTCGATCCGTCGGCTTGCTGAATGGGTCGAGTCGCCACCTCCCCCTACCGCAGCACCTCTGAGTAGCCACCTCCTCCTCCCAGATTTGCCCCGTTTTCCCTAACCCCTCCTCTCACCACATGAACAGCCTTGGTGTCCCCTTTTTAGACGGCGTTGATGTCGTCGTCTACGTCACCTCCTAGACCACCGCCGCTGTAGTACGTTCGGATGCACGTATGTTTATAAAGTTATATATACCTGTAAGGTTATGTATGCCACTATGGCACGTTCGGCTACATATACGCTTGTAAGATTGTATGTTTGTTATTCCCCATGTAACGGACGTATGCATAACACGTCCAATTTCGTATTTGTACACATGAATCAGGTTCGGTTCGATCCGATTCTAGCTGTACATGTGTGTTGCTTTTTCTGGCTTTGTGCTGCTGGCCTCCATCAGATCAGAGTGACATGAGATGAGAGTGGTGAGGCAGGGCAAGAAAGATCTTTCAAGGTAGCCATCCATCCAATATCTTATTCCTATCGGTTGGTGCTCTTTAGCATAAGCAACGGTTTGGAAAGGAAAACCAGGATTAATCTTAATTATTTGTACGTACTAGATCCAAAGATGAGCTTCGTTTTCTTTTCCTTTCCTACACGTACTAGTGTATTATATCATTGGACAGCAAAGCAGAGCAGACGATACACTAACAGTAAGGCAGGCAGTGTTATTAGTAGCAAGGAATGATAGATACTAGTTCAGATCTTGACCATCTTCATTGGCATTATTACATTCCTCCATAATTCAACATAATCAGCAAAAAGCCATAAGCCAACAACCAAAAAAACTATGGCTTCTCTATCAACCGTTACTATTCATCAGCCGTAGTCAAAAGCCACTCGTTGTTACTGCATGTGAAGTTTTTTCCTAGTTCCACCTGTGTACACTCACAAGTTTAAGAGAATAAAATTATGATCTCGTTTTACCTGAAGGATAACTAAAATAAGGAAGCAAAACGGCAAAATTGTACGACTTACTATTTTTAGTGAGAGGTTGGAGAAGTTCTTAATTTACTCCTTAAGATTTTGACTCATCAAGTTGATCTACCAATCGAACAACCTCAGAACTGAGAGTTCGAAGTAAAAGTCCATTAAATACTATGATAATTCTAACAATTTTGGAAACCTGCTGCATACTTTGTTCCAGGAAAAAACCATGAACAATTCAACCAAGAGCTAGAAGCAAAGGTCCATACATAAGACAAAAAAAAAAGGTGTCACGATCAATATATGCTTGTCCTCCTAGATATTGAGGGCAAGCATCTGCACTGTAACATAAGGTAATTGGCACAAATAAATAACACATCGGCACTAATAATGCTTCATGCAAATTCACGAACAGAAGCTGCAATCTGTCATATACTATACTACACCACAAAAGATACATATTGCTCATCGGTTTTTTCAGGAGTGGGCAACATGAGGTACATCAGTGTAACCTTTTTTTTTAAGTAAAGAGGACCCGTCCAGGCTCGCAGCGCTGCATGAACAAATAACAGCTTTATTTTATCAAAGCAGCAATTATCTCATGCCAACGCTAACAGCATTTACAATCCAGGAGACCAAACATCCACGGTTCTACATGGTACAATTGGGGAGAAGCACTAATCTCATTAAGAGAGGTCAATTCTATTGCGAACTGTTAAAACTTTGATCAGGAGAAAATACACATATCGCAAATAAACTAAAAGAACACAGGAGAATTTCTGAATTTCTCTTTTTCTTTTTCTTTTTCCTTGCTTTTCTTTTTACAAATCTGGCTACAAGCCTTTTTAATATATAGGCTAATAATCTCCTACTAGTATACGTATTCAGACTTCAAGTTGAACACAACTTCAACTTGAGTTACACATGGAGACAGACACTACTATATCTTGGACTCAAAATCAAGATTATTTCTAAGACGAACTTTCCATGAACAGTACAATGGTAAGGAAATCAGCGTTCCTGAAAAGGTTACTTCAAAACGTCCAGGAAATCTACCTTTGCACGCGGTAACTCTGGCCCTGTTCTTTTCAGCTTCTAAAAGTTGATTTTCGGCTTTTCTACAGTAACTAGTTTTTAAACGGAGTATTTTTTCCAAGATAGGGTCTACTAGTTAATAGTAGTATATACTTTACTGACTTCATTTATATTGGCAAAAACCGCACGTGAGTTTCTGTTATTCTGTAATTTCTCGTACAAACAGTCCAAAAATCACAAGTCATAGCCAAAAGCCGCAGCAAAAAAGAACAGGCTCTCAGTGAGATCGGAGCTACATAAACATTAGTAAGCGATGCTGTCCAACGTTGCTTCTTGCTTGCTGCTGTTACAGCAACTCCCATATATAATTGATGCCACCGCGTTACAGCAAGTAAGCACAAAGCTCTCCTCTTTTTCCTGTTGCCCTTTTCCCTTCACCCATTTAAAGCAGTGAACATAATTCAGCCACACTGCCGGCCTATCGTTCGTCGACTGGACAGCACTCGCCAACACCTGTTCCTTTCACAGCTTTTGATTTGTTGAGGCCAAATTAGCCGGTCAGCAGCAGCAGGATGAGGAGGTGCGAGCGAAGAAGCAAACGAGTTGCGTGGGGGATCGGGGTGCTGGGTGGAATATGGTGCGGGGCTGAAGAATAGGGGGGCTCACCTGGAGCGCTTTTCCCCAACACCCTCATCCTACATGTTGGCCATTTTTTTTCTCTCCATGCGTAATGCAGTGTCGGATGCTTAATTCGTTAGGGTTGCGAAAGCTTACGACTTATGGTTTTTATAAATAAATAAATACATAGGATGATTTTTTTAATCTGTTTTTCAAAACGGATTAGTAGAACAGTCTTTTCGAAAGTGGATTATCGGTATTCGATTCGTTCGTAAAGACACTCGCGTTAGCACCAAAAGCCATCAGCTCTAGATATAATCACTGGCCGTAGTCCAAAAGGATAGAGACTTAGCTTAAATTATGGCTACAGGAATATATATTGGACTCGCGTCCAATTAGAAGAAAAGTAACAAGAGTTGCCTAAAGCACTTATCATGAGAACAACATGTCAAGATGCTTAGAGATAATTGAGCATCAATGTGATCAAATGCCCAAACTAGCAAGCCAAACATAACATACAGGGAATAATCCCACGTAGCTAGCTGCGATGTTTGAACACTGGTGTAAGTAACGCTATCCGGTGCCTTAACAGGTAGACTCTTGTTGTTGTTGGACACTGCAGTGGAACCTAATCTCCAGGATTTTTCACCTAAGCAAGATAAACCCTAATTTTATGCCAACAAGTTAGCTCCGTTACATTAAGACAGAGAGAATGATTATATTAGTTTATTTATGTTGAACAAGAGTATCCTAACAACTGTTTGGTGTGCAAGCGAGGCTGGGCACTTTTCGAGTTAAAAACTTCAATTAAAATGCCCATCGTAATTTGCTGTCCTATTTTATTGCACGAGGAATTTGTTGAAGGAATCTTTTTCTTTAAAAATCCTGACTTGACGACGAATTAAAGCCAGACAATCACTACAATCCTAGGGCAAAAAATGATAATTCCGTACAGAGAAAATCCCCAGATCACGTTCGCGAGCAGAAAATCCAGTGTAGGCCGCAACCCTTCAATACAGCTGAGCAAGCAGGGCCACACGGATCACCAGTTGATACTAATCATACTGTCAGTATCGATTTTCTGAATATTTATATCCTTTTCCATAATATATTTAGCGCCATAATTTATTATATAGAAACAGATTACTGGATTAGTGCAAGATTGCAGAGCTCAACTAATGCACTGGCACCACCTGCTGTGCAAGTGCTGATTTTTATACGAACATTGTCGATCTGCATAAGATAGCTGCTGCCATTTGTCTACGATGGAGGTGGTTGCCAAAGCTCAATCAGAGTATCTGCCTTTTAGGTGCTAGTTTGACAATAGGGGGGGTTACTTACCGGTTTACAATTAGGTCAAGTCATTCTGACATTAGGCAGGAGGGCATAAAGTTTCAAAATTTATCACTAGCCTCCATGCATTTCCACGTCCATTTCTTCCCTGCCCAAGCCACTCGTTTCTGCGGAGTTGAAACCGGCCTAACCAAAGTGCTGCATTTTGACCACTGGGTTACATCATTGGTTAGTACGTGCGTCGGCAGACCAATTGCGGTTGAATTTTTTTAGGCTGTGGTTTTGGCTTTTAGTTTATGGTTTTTAAATTCTGACTTGTTTGCAAGAGACAGTAAACAGGGAAAAATAGTCACATACAATTTTGACCGATACAACTGAACTCGATAGAATGTCTACTACAGCCTACTTATAGATCCCGAATTATAAAAAATATTATTTAAAAACTAGTTACTATAACAACCTAAACTAAACTCTAAGCATAAGTGCTCCCAACACCAGTCGTGCACCTTAAGATCTCTCTCCTTCCGGTGCCCACCTTGGTTCCAGTATTGCAGACACAATGTCACATTGTTCAAAATGGATGCTAGCAAATCTAATGGCACTAACAATCAGTGTTGCACGTTAGCCTGACACTTGCACACCATCAGGTCAATGCATATATGTATCTGGTGAGCTGGGGACCAGAAGCTCAGTAATTAGCAAAAACTGATAATTAAATTAAAAAGCCTCGGCCTAACCACTCCTAAGAGCATCTCCAACAGTGACTTATGAGCTAGCTCTAAGCATATTATTTCATATTTTAATAGAAGAGAGAGAAAAGCTATCTCTTGATTAAGAGCTAGTCTCATACACACATTCCAAGATTATGTGAGAGTGTCATGTGAGGCTATTTATGTTATGAGCTATATGCTAAAGTTAGTACTATTGGAGAAGTTGTCTTAGAGCTAGTAACTAGCTCATACTGTTGGAGATGCCCTAAGAGCATCTCCAATAGTGACTTATGAGCTAGCTCTAAGCATATTATTTTATATTTTAATAGAAGAGAGAGAAAAGCTATCTCTTGATCAAGAGCTAGTCTCATACACACATTCCAAGATTATGTGAGAGTGTCATGTGAGGCTATTTATGTTATGAGCTATGTGCTAAAAGTTAGTACTATTGAAGAAGTTGTCTTAGAGCTAGTAACTAGCTCATACTGTTGGAGATGCTCCTAATCAACAATTTGACGCGTCTAACTGGTGCACGAAAGCTCAACAATCTTTCACTGGCGTGCGGTATATATCCAGTCGGGCGTATCTACACTTCCATGATCATAAGCCTGTTCTTTTTAGCTACAGCTTGCAACTTTATGCTATTTGTACGAGAGATTATAGAGTAATAGAAACTCATGTATGATTTTTGCTGATATAAATAAAGTCGGTAAAGTATATACTATAATTAACTTGTAGATCCTATATTAAAAATTTGCTTCGTTTAAAAGTTAGTTATTAAAGAAAAAGTAAAAAAATAGTTTTTAAAAACTGAAAAGAACATAATCATATGCTTGCAGTTTGTCCATCACTGTTCTGTTGCGGAGACCGACAAAAATCTCTCTGTATTTCTTTCGTCATTCCTGCAGGTAGCATGGTGCAATACACCAACACATGTGATCTTCGTACGCCCAATCGAGATTGCTAAGATCCGCTGGATAACCGTGCATGCGTCACAAAAAGTACCGCCCTGTACTCTCCATCCAAGATCTAGGTAAAATTGGAGTGAATTCTTGGACACTACAAATTTTTTATTATTTGAATTACAGTGTTTTGACCACTGCTCGGCTGAGGATCAATAGTAGGTTTTTTAGCTATGACTTATAATTGATCCTAATATGAATACTTATATGAATGAACTGAATGTCCATAAATAAATAACGCGTTTCGAAAAAACTGTCCCAATAAGCTACTTCAAAATGGCGATGAAGAAGCTATCCCGTTTGTTTATTCGATAAAAGCTATAAGGCATAAAATATAAGTCTAAAAGGAACTAAACCCAAACCTAGAAACTTATTCTCATGCATCCCATACTCCATCTGGAACTCATTGTAGCCCCGGATACTGAAATCATTGATGATGTGAACTGTGATTCATTTGCAAATATTTACAACATGCGTGAGCTATTCTTGATGGAAAAACACTGAATCTATCAGAAAAATAAGACAAATCTATTAATTTTTATAAAAGAGTGACACCCTAAAATATGTACAGTCAAACCCTATTAATTTTGACAAAAATATTATTTAAAACTTATTTGTTTGGAAGGATGAAAATGACATGAGTGAATTTTGTCATAAAAAATTCTATAATATTACACTTATACAACTTTTTTAATATATGATAAGAGAATTTAGTAGTCAAAGAGCATCATATTGCCTTTGAAAAGTAAAAATGTCATTCTTTTGTGATTGGATGGAGTACTTACAAGGAACAAACTTAGCTGCATTTGTAAAATATTTGATCATGATGAACGACTGCATTGAAAGTGGATTCTAATAAAATATGTGAGTTATGATAGGGTGGCACGTGGATCATGATATAAAAAAAAAACGGGGGCATGCTGCTAGCATGTAAGAAATTATACAAAGCAGATAAAGCTGGATCATTAAAGTTTGATTGAGTTTTAAAACATATCAATCACTGTTTTAAACTTCTTTTTGCGCTTTCAATGACGTTTTTGCAGAACTTTTGCACTGTTATATGCATACTTCACGCGACATACCTCCCCTATACAATTCGCCTAAACAAAAGATTGTTCGAACATGTTACCATAAAGTCTCTCGTAGCCGAACTTTAACTTACTGCGTTATTATCGGTTGAAGCTGGTGCAAATGGGTGGTTTCTTCTCTAGACTTTGGAAAACTGCATCTCTTAAATAGTACAGTTAGCATATATAAGTTGAGTCTGATATCATGCAGCTGTACATCTTACGAACCGGAGCAATACACAAGCTGATGCACAAATATACAGAAATGGATCATGCAGCCGATGGTTTTAGTCTTAACGTAAATGTTTATACGAAAAACCCGAATATCGATAAGTCGTTTTGAAAAAACTGCCCTAACAAGTTGCTTTATAAAGATAGTCAAAAAATCGTTTTGTTTATTTGTTTCAGAGAAACCATAAATTATTAGATGAAAAAGGAGAAACTGCCTATCTGTTTCTTGGAAAAAAATAAATAAAAAAAACTGAAAAGTGGCCCCAATCAAACTCTGTGTGGGCACAATTCCAGAAAAGGACGTTGTGCGTGGACCTACCTCCGTTGTGCTGTGCCAACCCGGAACATGTGTTGAACCCTCCCCACTCATGTTGCACTATAAGACCCGGATCCCTCGGAACTCTAGGATCACGACCCTTGTAAAATCTCTCAAGCAAGAAGGAGGGGAGCAAACGAAAGAGAACAAGAGGAAGACATGAAGAGGATGACGCCATGGCGCAGGGTGTCTGCGGCCGAGGCCGCTTTGAACCGCGCCGTCGCGGCGAGCCGCGTGGGGATGTACTTCAAGCTGGACGCGCGCAACAGCTCCTTCACCAAGGAGCTCCGCGCCGGCGCGGCCACCTTCCTCACCATGGCGTACATCATCTCCGTCAACGCCGCCATCCTGACGGACTCTGGCGGGCCGTGTACGGTGCGCGACTGCACCGCGGTGGGTAACTCCACTGCCGTGCCTGGGCCGGAGTGCGTGGTCGGGTCTAACCCGGGGTACGAGCAGTGCTTGGCGCGCACCAAGAGGGATCTGATCGTCGCGACGGTGGTGGCCGCCATGGCCGGCTCCTTCGCCATGGGCGTTCTCGCCAACCTCCCGCTGGCCCTGGCTCCCGGCATGGGGGCCAACGCCTACTTCGCCTACAACATGGTCGGATTCCACGGCTCGGGTGCCATCCCCTACCGCACGGCGCTCGCCGGCGTGATGCTGGAGGGCATTGTCTTCTTCGTCCTGTCGGCCGTCGGCCTTCGTTCGAGGCTGGCGCGGATGATCCCACGCAACATCCGCCTGGCCTCAGCGGTCGGCATCGGCTTGTTCCTCGCATTCACCGGGCTCCAGTCGCACCAGGGCGTTGGCCTCGTCGGGGCGAGCCCGTCGACGCTGGTCACGCTCACTGCGTGCTCCGAGACCGACCCGGCTACTGGCGCCTGCCTCGGCGGCACCATGCGCAGCCCGACGTTCTGGCTCGGCGCCGTTGGCTTCCTCCTCACGGCCACATGCCTTGCCAGAAACGTCAAGGGAAGCATGATCTATGGCATAGTGTTCGTAACAGCCGTGTCTTGGATCAGAGGCACGAGTGTCACGGTGTTCCCAGACACGCCGGCTGGCAATGCCGGCTTCGCCTACTTCACCAAGGTGGTGGACTTCCACATGATCAAGAACACCGCCGGGCAGCTCAGCTTCGGTGGCTTCCGCCACGGCAACGTGTGGCTCGCGGTGCTCACGCTCCTGTACGTCGACATCCTCGACACGACGGGGACAATGTACTCCATGGCCGAGTACGGCGGGTTCACCGACGGGACCGGCAGGTTCGAGGGTGAGTACCCGGCTTTCCTCGTCGACGCCGGCTCGACGGTCCTGAGCGCCGCGCTCGGAAGCACCACGGTGACGACCTACATCGAGTCGACGGCGGGGATACGAGAAGGCGGCAGGACCGGGGTGACCGCGATCACCGTATCAGCGTGCTTCCTGGCGTCGCTCTTCTTCTCACCGTTGCTGATGAGCGTGCCGCCGTGGGCCGTCGGGCCGTCGCTGGTGTTGGTGGGCGCAATGATGATGCGCGTGGCCAAGGAGATCGACTGGGCCGACATGAAGGAGGCCATCCCGGCGTTCGTGACCATGGCGCTGATGCCGCTGACCTTCTCGATCGCCAACGGCATCATCGCCGGCCTGGGCGTATGCATCGCGCTGCACGGCTACGACTGGGCGAGCCACGGCTACGGCAAAGTGAGCAAGCTGCTGGACGAGCGGCGGAACCAGGTCGCCGCCGCCGCCGCCGAGGCTGCCCCGGCGCAGGACGTCGTCTGATACCGTAGTAGAATCCCTTCTCTAGTTATTAGGCTGGAAGTTTGTCTAAGCATGTACCACTTCTGTTGCTAGTTCTCGGTTACTTTGGACAGAGCATCGTGTTGCTGGTACTGTATTTTACTTCTGTGCTTGGAAAAAGGAATGGGAACACTCCTCTCCAGATTCTTCGTGTGTAAGGAGATGTTTGTACTTTGACCATCATCATGCCAATGCTCCCGTTTGATTCCCTTGCACGTTTCTTCTCTGACAAATTCGGGAAACGGGAAATTTGTTTACTGGGGTCAAAACCCATCATTACTCTAAGTACGATAGCCTCAAAAAGAACTTTGGACAGTACTGTGACCAACGGAATCTGGACCGCCACGGTAGGCTACCATCGATTTTCTCGAACCAACGAGTAGGACTTCTTGGTTTTTTTTTAAAAAATAATTTATTAAAATAGTTTTTAAGGTATTTATCATTATTCGATTTATTTGTATATACGCTCGTATTAAAGTTAAAAATCATCAATTACATCCATGAGCTATCAACTACAATTAAAAAAGAACTCTCTCTCTCACACACACATATATATATATATATATAATTACACCATCGCACGCACCTATTACACTGCAAGCGGAGGTCAATGCACAAAAGAAGAATTAATCTAGTGTCTTCTCAAAATTTCTGTACGTCATCTAAGATCTCATGAATTTTTAGGCCCTGATTGGAATGCGGGAATTTTTCCCGATTCCTGCGGGAATTGAACTGTTTCCTGCAAAATTCCTGTGAAATTCCTCTATTCCAAACAGGCCTTTAGAATTGAGCACACAGGGATACTTTAGCCATTTTTTAAAAAAAACTTAGCCTCTGATCGTCCGTTTTCTCAAAAATAGCGCCTTCGTGCATCTACCGTACGTCCTAACTCGGCAGATGACTTGTCGAGCCACAATAGCTCAGCAGGGGCTGCTGTAGCTATAGTAGCTGTTGAGTTACTGTAGCTCGATAGGACGTTGCTTAGCTCTCTCCAACTCCGTAGGTGCTTGTCACACATGATAGGTTCACGGAGGGGCTATTTTTAAAAGACAGAAGTTTGTAGGCTAAATTTGAAAAAAAAAACTAGAGTGATAATTTCAAACTAATCTCGCATTTTTATAACTGTACTTTTCACAAGATGTTACAGTAAAAAAACAGAAAGGAGAAGCCAGGACACGTGTAAGCCAACCCTGATCAATATGGCTTCAGCTTCTGGCTTCAGCTTATTTTTGCACTATTCATAAATTTCGTCTTTTCTGAACTTTTGGCTTTTTTGAGTTTTTTTACCGGTTCTTTTTTCCTCGTATTTGTTTACATTATACATGATGGGCTAATATGTTTTTTCTATTTTTAATTTTTTTTAAATTTAATTACGGTAAATAAGCCTCTGTCAGCTACAGTGCTTTTTTCAGCCAGCTACAGTGTTTTCAGTCATAAGCCATGAGGCTTTCAGCCGAACCGATCATCACCTAAGATGGGATTTGATTCAACGGCCCAAAGTTTAACCCTTTTAAAAAAAGAAAAACAAGTTGACTAGTGCATAGACAGTCCCCTTTCGAAATTGTGCAGCCTATGAAAATGTAATATGCCACAAGATGTCTATGAAAAAGTACCGAGGGTCGACACTTTTCTGTGAAAATTTCAGCTTGATTTCGGCAGTAAATTATATACTTACTGGATAGTACTTGTCAGCAATCAGCACATCTTCTGTTGCTAGTTTTTGGCTTAAGCCGGAGGTCTATATGGTAAATTGTATTGATTACTGGCGTGGAGCTGCAAGACTTAGTGGACCTAACTTAGGGTCTGTTTATATTAATTTTTGACTACGACTAATAAATAGTAGTGATAGAAGCTGCTAATGAATAGTAGTAGCTGATAAATAATAGTACATTTATATAAGAAAGAAAATGCAACAAATGACACTACAATATTTAGATCGCCATGCGACTTACGGAATTATGATATAATAAAATACAAAGTATGTTATAATATGTGAAAGCGAAAAGTAGTAACTGATGAATAGTATTGACTGATAGAAGCGGTTTATAGAAACTGAGACATTTATATTATCTTTTGCTTCTGAAAGCAGAAGTTAATAAAATATAAAGTACGTTACAATATGTAAAAATGAAAAGTAGTGACCGATAAACAGTATTGACCGATAGAAGCGGTTTATGGAAACTGGAGAGTTCGTATTAGTTTCTACTTCTGAAAGCAGAAGTCAATATGAATAAACCCCTAAAGGGTGGTTTTTTCGGCTGTGACTAATGGCTTTTGGCCCTAGCGCTAGCGCGATCGTTTGTACGAATAAAATAAATACTGATAAGCTACTTTAAAAAGATTGTCTTGATAAGTCGTTTTTGAAAATACAGCGAAGAAATAATCCCATTTATTAGTTTTGGAGAAACCATAACTCATAAGCGGAAAATAATCGGCCATTTATAGGTACAGTCTGAGATATAGGTGCTGTTCGGTTGGGCTGAAATAACCTGGCTTATGGTTAAAATTGTACTGTAGCTGTCTAAAATTATATTGTAGCTAATGATGGATTATTTGACATAACTAAATTTAAAAAAATTAAAAAAAAATAAAAACAGATTAACCTATCACAGATAATGTAAATGAATACGAAAAAAAACCGATAAAAAAGTTTAAAAAATAAAAAAATCTCAGAAAAGACGGAATTTAAAAATAATAAAATATAAAATCAAAAGCTAAAATCTTAAGCCGAAAAAGAGCGGAACCATAATTGACTGGCGTACTGTGTTGCTCATTGGAAAGGGTGTGGGAATGGAGCTGCGAGATTCTCGTGTAAAGCCTGGAGGAGTTTTCGCGTGTGGATTGGGGGATGTTTGTACGCTGACCACTACCGCTACAGTGCTGCTTTCCCAATGATTCCCTGGCACGTTTTTTATTCTGTGGACATACTGCTCATTTGGGCGCCGGATTAGAGCAACTCCAGCAGGAGCTCTCAAATCAGAGCCCCTACTTTTGATTTGAGGGCTCCCCCTACTTTTGAGGGTCATGTTTTTTGAGTTGAACTCCAGCAGAAGTCCTCAAATCAGGGCCCTCAAATTCATTGCAACTGAGAATGACATGTAGGACCCACTCCTCCTCTCCTCCACTCGTGCCTCCTCCTCTCCTCTCGCCGCCGCCGCGCTCCTCTCTCCTCCACCCGCGCCTCCTCCTCTCCTCGCCGCCACCGCGCTCCTCCTCTCCTCCACCCGCGCCTCCTCCTCTCCTCTCCGCCGCCGCGCCTCCTTCTCTCCTCCACCCGTGCCCACCGCTCGGCGCCGCCACGCCTCCGGATCCTCCTCTGCGCCACCACTTCTCCGCGGACGGCACCACCACAGCGAGGCGGTGGACGAGCCGAGGCGCCGGGCAGAGGCATCGGGCGCGGCGACGAGCGAGCGCCGGGCGGAGGCGTCGGGCGAGCGGAGGTGCTGGGCGGAGGCGGCGGGCGAGCCGAGGCGCCGGGCGAAGGAGCCAAGGAAGCGGAGGAGGCGGGGGGCGACCAGAAGCCGGAAGGCGGGGCGGGGGATTTTTCACCGAGGCGGGGAAAAACGGAAAATGAGAGCCAGAGTAGGGGGCCCCTGAGAATGAGGGCTTGAAAGCCTCATTTGAGAGGCCTCCTATTTTTGAGAGCCAAGTAGGGGGTCTGCTGGAGTTCAATTTTTTACTCTGGCTCTCAAATACGAGGTTTGAGGGCTCAAGTAGAGGACCTGCTGGAGTTGCTCACGAAGCGACGAACTCCGTTATTTCGGTTGCTGATGAGGCTGGCATGCATGCTGTTTCCTTCGTAATTTTGAGACATTTTTAGCAAAGAAATGAAATCCTGAAGGTGCACAGGCGATCCGTATCTAGCCTCTGTACGCCGTTCTTGCGTGTCCCAGAAATTGCCTTGTTGCGTGTCACAGAAATTGCGCGTTATAGATCAAGGGATGCTTATTTTGGCTTTTTTTAGTAACTTTGGTTTTTTACTGTATCTGATTTATTTTGCACTATAGTAGCTAGTAGCATTTTAGTATAATTAAATTTAAAACAATAAAAATAAAAAACAGGTTATCCTATCACAAACAATACAAAGAAACACAAAAAAGGGCAAAACAGCCCAAATACAAAAAAACCAGAAAAAGATAAAATTAAAGAATAGTGAACTAGAAGTTGAAACCAAAATGAGTGAGCCCAAATGGCTAGAGTAAGCACAATCTCTCTCTAATATTGTTAGCTACAGAACAGGACATCTCATTGACCCACATCATCAAGAAACTAATAACCATTAGATAATAGCAAAATTGGCCTTTTGACACTGCAATAGTAGCATTTGCTTTAGAACATCAGAAAGCTGATAATACACTAATCCAGAACCCCCAATACCCCGCGGAGTCCCGGCCTCCTCGCGAGGCCACGTCACCGCTTCCCCGCCCGCGCGCGCGCCCCGGCCGGCGCGTGGCGGGGCATTTCCCGTACGGCCGGAGGAGGTAGTTTCCTCCGGTTTTGCGGAAATTACGTATAGGTCCTTTTTTCTCGCGAAAAGGTCCCTGCAAGTTTTTTTCCCCAAAAAACTTTTTGGATTGCGCCCCGCAGGTTCCCGAAATTACGTATAGGCCCTTCTTTACTTACGAACAGGTCCTTACAAGTCCTCGATTTTTTTCAAAAAACCCCTTTACCTTTCTCGAAATTGCGTACGTGCCCTCGATTTTTTTTAAAAAAACTCCTCACGAATTATCGCCTCTTTTACTTCGGTACACACGGTGGCTGGCGCGGCGTGTCGCCGCGCCTATGAGGCTAGTGGATACTATATAGAATCATGATCTTTGCCTGAACACACTTCACCTATTAAAATATTATTATTTGAAATATAGGATAGAGAAGAGGAGTAAAAATCAATTTTGAAGGAAATTTTATAAATTTGACCATCCAAACTTGATAATTTAACCATCAATAATTCAACCATCAAGACTTTATTTTTAAAATTGTTCAGAAAATATGACTTTTCATGCCTCTTCTCTCCTATATTCGAATTAGTATTACTTTAATGGGCATGATGTGTTTTAGCAAATTGCCACAATTTTGTAGTGTTCTTCAGCGGATTCCCTAGTGTTCTTCAGCAAATACCATGTTTTAGCACTGTCTTAGAGCCAATTTTTCCTTAGATAATTTCTAGTCAACAACCCTTTTATGAATTGTTCTGCTGAAATATAGTATCAAGCAACACGTGTCCCTATAAAGGGTGCACTTTTAGCCACAGACTAGTTGTGCCAGCCGTTTTTCAAGTAATGGCCTGTTTGGATGGACTAGAATTAGTTGTTAGTTAGGACTAGTTGTTAGCTGACTAGTAGTTAGCTGGCTAAAGATTAGCCCAGTCCTGTTTGGATCCAAGGACTAATAAGTACTACTATCTCAGTACAAAGTCTGTTATACCCCTGAGCCTCTAGCACTGCAAAGGTTGGCGTGGGTATCGACGTCTTTTTTCCATCCGGCTGGTCCTTTAGCCCTCATTAGCTGGTTTGGCTAACTAGTTGGCTAACAACTAGTTGGGACTTTGGCTAAACTTTAGCCCACTCATTAGCCCTCCTGTCTAGATCTACAAGGACTAAAAATTAGCAACTAGTTGTTAGCCCATGGGATCCAAACAGGCTCTAAATCGGCATAGGTTAATGGAAAGATCAAACAAAGCATCGATGTGGTATTCTTTGTTACTTAAAGACAAATTACAAAAGTTGATGGGTTCAGTAAATAGATTACAAAATACTTTTAGGGTACAAAGGTAAATACATAATGTATACGCTCAATTCTTTTGGATTTTGGCTCCTCCCAAAGTCAAAAAACCAAATGTTGAAAAATGATGCATTTTTTTGAAGCGGATTCTCTATATGTCTTTTCAAGTATAAAACCACGTACAGCATTCACGTTAATGTCTTCACTCTCCGCTGCTATGTCGAAAAGTATAGATAAAAATCATCAACAGTAGCATAAAAGAACACTCTTAAAGAAAAAAAGTACATCAATTGTGGCGTGTGCGAAATTTTCGGAGTCCCCTCCATCTTCTTAGAGCAACTCCAAGAGATTAGCCAAAAGAAGTATCTAAGAGCAACTCCAAGAGGTTAGCTAAATACATTTATAAAACCCATTGTAGCTATTTTACCCAAAAAAAACAGTCCAACAGTATGTCTATCTCGTTTCCTATTATTCCCCGCGAGCTATCCCGTTCTTCTCGCTTGCTATGTTTCCCGAGCGACATCGGCGTGCTATCCGCGGCGCCCATGGACTCCCGCGCGCGGGCTTTTCCTCTCCCACGCTATATTTCCTTCTCCGCGCGCCAGCCTCTCCCGCGTGCGCCCCCTTCCCGTGCTCCCCTTTTCCTTCCCACCCGGCGCTGCTTCTTCTCGCCTTTTCCCCTTTTCCCCTCTCGCGCAGCCGTCGCCGCTCGGTCCGCCTCCCGTGCCGCCGCCGTCGCCCGGAGGGTCTCCTCCCGCACCGCTGGTTCCGTGCTCAGAGATCCCCGACCGCCGCCGCTCCAGATCCGCCTCCGGCCGAGCCACCTCCGCCGTGTCGTCGCCGCATCCACCGCCGGGTCCGCCTCCGCCCGAGCCGCTGCCGCAGTCGCCCGCTCCGCCGGCCGCTCCGCCCTGCTTCCGCCGCCCGGATCCGATCCGCACCGGCCGCCGCTCAGCCGCCCGCTCCGCCTCCACCGCCCGATCCGGTCCGCATCGGCCGCCGCTCTTCGCCGCCGCCAGCCGCCGGGGGTCGCCAGAACCGCCGGCCGTCGTTGCTCGTCGCCACCGCCAAGCCGCTCCTCCGCCCGGAGCCGCCGCCGACGCCGGTCCTCCAGCCACTGTTCTTTGCTGGGTTTTTGCATGCATTCGGTCGGTTTGGTTGTCGCGGGTGGCTTTGTAAACAGGCTGATCGACCGGAAGGCTCGCGCCGCCCTGCCACCGGGGTCTTCCTCTCCCCACCACGCGGATCCCTTCGAGGTTATCGGAATCGTGCCGAGGCACCATGTCGCAGGCTCCATCGGAAGGGGATCCGCTGTCCTCGAGCCACGGCCACGGGGACCCCAATTCTTCTGCGCGCTACTCGTTGCCCATCTTCCCGGCGGCCGGCGGGTGGGAGCAACAGCAGTTGGCGTCGTTGCCTTGGTTAGAAAATGTGGGGGTACTTGGGCTGCGGCGTCGAGTCCTTCCTCCCAATGCTGCTGCCGCTGCATCGGCCTCCTTGTCTGGCATGTACTCCGGTGAGTTCCAAATACCCAGATGCAATTTTTATATAATGGAGATTGGCGAAATCACTCAAACTGACCTTTGCTCTCGTACTGATGTTTTCATCTCAACCAATGCCTAGCTAGATAGTGGAAGAAATCCATTTGCAATACATTGATATGGATGAGTTTTTTGCTTAATTGAACTGCACTATGTTTTGCTAATAATTAACATGATATGGATGAGTTTTTTTGCTTAAAGCAGTACTCAGTTTTGATGTAGTAAATAACTCGGTATTGGTGAGTTTTGGTGAACTGAACTGCACATTGAACTACATGATGGTAGTAGTTGTTGGTGTGCCGGTAAAATAACTCATGCATTGTCTTGTCGATTTCATAACAGTATGTTTATGCTGAGATGTAGTTCTTCCGGTAAAATATATAAGCAATCGCATGACCTGCAGGAGAGAAAGGAAGTAAGTTGCAAATAAATTATCTGGCCTTTGTTCCATGCTTCTCTCTTTCTCTTGCAAATATGCTTAGCAAGCACAGGACTTATAAGAACAGTCTTATGGGGAGTTGAGATTATGTATTGCTGGATTTACGCCAATATTGGAACCTGATCTTCGGTCCGTCTTTGCTGCACTGGGATAGATATGGATGATATGTAGATTTAAGTGTATGATCTTGATTGTCCCTTTGTTATGTTTTCACAGGCGCCATGGATTCAGAAAGATCTTTTACCGACATGATTACTAGGGGTTGTAATCCTGCTGATTTGTCTGATAATGTCCGACCTCCTAATGAAACACCAGCAAGTGATGATGCCCCACCAAGTGTGAAAGGGAATCAGAAAAGGACCAAGAATTTCAGCGTCGAGGAGGACGAAATGTTGGTCTCAGCATGGCTAAATGTGAGTTTGGATCCGGTGCACGAAGTTGATCAATCACGTTCGACATATTGGAAAAGAATATATGATTATTTTCATGGCAACAAGACATTCGATTCTGATCGAACGCAAAGCTCCCTAATGAGCCGGTGGTCCAGCATTCAACATGATGTAAACATATTTACTGGTTGTGTTTCAAAGATAGAGGCTAGAAATCAAAGTGGCTTATCTATCGATGATAAGGTTAGATAACATACCTTGCCCTTCCAATTGTATATGATGTTTGTCTATCTCATGCAGTCTCTATGTTTTTTTCAATTTGTAGCAAGCAAACGCATTAAGGATGTTCAAGGCTGAGGACAAGCAGCACCGGAATTTCCCGTATATGCATTGCTGGAAAATATTGAAAGACCAGCCCAAGTGGATGAATAGGAGCAATCAGAGTGGAACTCAGAAACTAGCAAGCAAAAAGCAAAAGACCACGGCGAATTCAAGTCCTGCAACGGCAGCACAATTAGTTGTCACTACTAATGGTGATGATAATCAGGCTGCAATGCATACACTGGACAGACCTACAGGGAAGAAGAAGGAGAAAGACAAATTACGACAACGTTCCAGCATCGAAGCATTGGATTATCTGTTGGCAAAGAAGAAAGAGGCCGACACGGAGAAGGATTTGAAGAAAGAGGAGAGGTGCAAAAAAGCCTTCGCATTGCAGGAAGAAAGGATCAGAATTGAGAAAGAAAAATTTGAGTTCAAGAGGAACCTCGAAGAAGAGAGAATTATGAATGTCGATACGAGTACCATGTCCACCAAACAGCAGCTGTTCTATGACCAGCTCCAGAATGACATACTTGCAAGGCGTCTCAAAAATTAGATACAACATCGATTTTATGTTCTATTTTACTTAGGGTCGGATTGATACATTGATTTTGGTTGGATTTAATGTTTTTCTTAAATGTTTTACTTCTGTGGATGTTACTGCAGACTTATTGACAAATTGGAATAGTAGTTATTGAGAACATATGGTTGTATCATGCATTTGCCTCTGTATTTATTTCTTATTAGCACTTATATACGTTTTTGCAACATTATATCTATGTACTGATACCTCTTGTAATGTATCTTCTTTTCTTGCTTTATTAGATGCTCAACTACCAATAATCTTACAAGCTAGGTCTGTACAGGATGGTGAAGCATATGCTTACCTTATCCTGGAATTTTGTTGCTCAGTTGTATCATGCAAGGAGGATTGCAGAGAAGCTACAGCCTGCTGCTAAGCTGGTTGAGCTCCATGGAGGCCACCTAGTGAGCCATGAAAGACCAGCTGAGGTAAATACAACATTTTTTCAGACTTCATTATTTGTCGATTTCTCATTTATAATAACCATTTAGAATATCCATGAACATATATTCAGTATGTAGCGATGACACAAGTGCCTTGTAACTGATAAGTTCCCTTGCAGGTTAATTGTTCCTCATGGAGATGATAAAGGCATCGAAATCAAATGCAGACCTGGAGGAATGGTCAAACCTTCCAAAGAAGTCCGATGGTATGTACTATGTACTAGTAAACTGCATCTGGAATTATGCATATAAGTACTTGCATGCTAGAAATACTTCAATTGTGGAATCGCTTTTTCTCAACTTGTAAACTGAAGTAATTTCCGATCTTTCATCGAAAAGCAGGTCTACTTCTTGCTGGATCAGCTAGTTCTGAAACTGCATTGGACTGCAAAAGATACTTGAGCAAGCAGAGATTCTGTGAACAAGCAGAGAAGTTGGACTGCAAAAGATACTTGAGCCCAAAGGAAATTACTGATTCTGTGATGTCATTCCATGTTCACCAATAGATCTCCTCAATAGAGGCAGGCATTATTTATCTGTAACAGATTTGATGAATGATGTAAATGCCTGTGCAGGTGGGTTCATCTGGAAGTACTTGTCAATGTCTCTCCAGGATTTGTCAACTGGAAGCCAGCAACAAAACCTCCAATCGAAATGCCATTTAGAAAGCTGGAGAACTGCAATCAAGTTGTAAAGATTGGGAAGCAGCTGAAGTTTTCCTTAGTGAATTTAGCTGGAAATGATATTGTTCAGGGAAATAGGAAGTTGATAGTTGGCGATTTAATTAACAAAATATTGAGAGATGTGTATCAAGGTCTCTTGAAACACTCTTAAGATACATCTACATCGTGGCCTTTGTCCGATTGCACTATTTATTTGAGCATAGAGTTCATAATGGTCAAGCATTGATCATGCTTTGTTAGCTGCGTATGAAAAATGATCTTTCTTTGCATTAATTCCAGGACACGTACGAGAATGTGGTTCAAAAAAATGGTAAACTGAACGATGATCCTTCAGTAGTTTTCTCCGCGTACAACTATATGCCGAAAACGAGAAACGTAGCACTCTGTTCCCGTTTTGATGATGTGACCGATTTAAATATAGACAACAAAAGATTTTAGCTAGGCTGTTGTAGCACTCTTCTTTTTTGAGGAGTTTTCTATTTTACATGATGGCTAAATTAAGGGATTTATCATTTATTTTTAGCTAGGCTCTTGGAGTTGCTCTAAATTTAGTGATTTAGCTATTCTCTAAAATGAATATCACCCCAAAAAACAAGACTACTCCAACAGGCTATCTAAACTAGAGGGCGCGCGGTGGGTCGCGTACGCACGGGAATGGGGCGCAGCGTGCGGGAAGGAAACGCCGACCGCGCCAAGAGGCTGGATGGTGAGCGAGGTAGGCTATCCAAAAATAGAGAGCGAAGGAGGAGGGATGGAGAGCTACTAAATTTGGAGAGTCATTTACAGAATCTATTGGAGACGTTTTTTTCTCCAATAATATTCAAATTTACCTTTAGAAAATGATTTAGCTCTTCTCTTGGAGTTGCTCGCCTATCTATCTGCCTTCCTCTCCGTCTTCGAGTCCGATCCTAACTGTATGTCCGGTAGTTGTAATTAGATCCAGCTTCCCATCTCTCTCTATATTTATGCATCTCTTTTCATTTGAATTACCTAATCTTTCCTTTCATCCATGGGCTTCTATATCCCGCACAGAAGGGATTCCTTATTGGCATCGACTTTCCGTATTCCTTTGCAAAGAAATATAATCCTCTAAGAAGTCGACCCTCCTCAGTCGGTCAAATTTGAGTGCCAACATAACTATGACAATTGTAATACTCAATAATAGAGATGAATTAAAGCCATGAATTTGCATCTAACATTACACTACGAGAAAGCAAGGATTCTGAAGCAGCCTATTTGAGGCAACTCGATAGAGTTAGTCTCAAAATAATATTGCAAGGCAAAGCGTTAGCCTCGGTATAGTATTTTGAGGGGGGATTTGTAGATTTGCCCCACTTAAAAATGTGCACTTTGTAGATTTGCCCCAGTTGTCTCGATGACATGTGGGTCCTGGACCCACATGTCATTGAGACATCAGTGGGGCAAATCTACAAAGCCACTCAACTGTGGGGCAAATCTACAATTTTTCCTATTTTGAGACAGAGCATGTCTGTCGGTTAGTGCTCAAATTTTTATACCAACTGCCCAACTTGTTAGAGATTTTTGTTTGAACTCTGCCTCAGAATATTTTCGGTTGGTGCTCAAATTTTTAAACCAACTACCCAACTTGTCACAGAATTTTGCTCGAACTCCGCTCACGTAGATGTAGCAATCTCCCAATAGTTAGCATTGTAGTACTGTAGGTGGACTTTTTTTATCTCTTGTAATTTAAATCCAACTCTCACGCATATCCATTGTATTCTATAAATATCACATCATACAATACAATTTAATCTTCCATCATGGTATCAGAACGAGTTTGCTTATATGCCAATTCCTAGCTATCACAAATTCTCACATGACATTTGCCCTTCAGATAGACAATCTAATTTCTTGGCCTCACTAAGAAATCCTAGTTTTCTTCTTTTTGCGATTACAAGGTACACGGACATGTACACACACCACCACATATGCACATACGCACACCACCTGCTCATGCATGTGAGCGCATCCTTAAGCGCACTCCTAGAATTACGGTAGGCGGGGATAAATATGCGACCTCCAATTGGAATCGAGAATTGTAGATGAATTTCATGCAAAATTTTACCTGAACCCAAATTAGTACCTTGCTAGAAGCCAGACGCTATCATCATTATCCCTGTCACCATATGGTTGTGGGCTCGTGGCCATCACCCGTCGTTGTCCTCGCCTTCGGCCTCCCAGCCATGCCCAGCTATCCCCTGTTGCGCCGAATCAGGGTGCGGGTGACGCAAGGTTGTCCTCCAGGTCGAGCAAGCTTGGCCACAAGTTGAAGCTAACGTCATCTGGTGTCATGTTGGCAACGGCACCATCACGAGCACTGGTGATGGAAGAGAGGATCCCGTCGCATTGCGCTGAAGGAGAGTAGGCATCAGTGTTCACCAAGGCACTAGCGCCGGCGCCGGCGATAGAGGAGAGGATCCATCACATTGCGCTAAATGGAGTGGACCTGTTTGGTTGGAAGCCAAAGGTTGCCACGATTTGTTACAAGTCCCTTAGATTTAGAGCTCTTTTTGCAGTACCTTAAAATAAATATGAGACATCCAATATTTGTGATTCAATGGTTCAGGTTAGTTAGGAATTAGTTATACTACCATCAACAATACTAGCAATAGAATCTTTAAAAAGGTAAAATTGTAAACGAAACAAATGGCATAAGAGTTCAAAGATTCCTAACTGAACGCGATCAGAGATTAAGAGTAGAGGGTTTACTGGTACTGCATGCACCACACAACCCATCGTCCGCGATCGAGGCGATGTGCCCAGTTGCTAAATAGCAACACCCGCTAGTAACACTTAGTAGCTGTCAGCCTTAAGCCTGAAAACTCAACGCTATTCTGAAACTGAAGAACGAAAGACAGAAAAATGACGGACAACAGTATTTGCCGCTGTTGGAACTTCTCAGCGTTTTCATTTACTTCATCCTCTATTTAAAACTGCTACAATCAGTGAAAATGGAAAGTAAACATACAGACCAGCAACATGCACGCTATGATTGGTTACCATGTGAGCCATCCCACATAATCCGGCAATAGCGCACGACTCGGACGCACTGGTTTTCTTCACCACGCAGGGGAATCAAACCAATCCAACACACAGGGAAAGAAACAACTCGACAACCGAAAATCAAGGAAGCAGTAAAACAGTGATACGATATTGTGCACAGGATTATCCGATATAGAAACAACAGATCACCCCCTAATCCTGCTGCACTTGCTGGATTTTCACGACGCCGATCCTCGCGCGCAGCTCCAGAAACCTCACGCGTGCAAGCGGCTTCGTGAGCAGATCTGCCAGCTGCTCGGTTGAACTGGCAAACTCAACAATGATTTTTTCGCCCTCAAGGCACTCCCGAATAAAGTGATAACGTGTATCAATATACTTGCTCCGATCATGACAAATGGGATTCTTGCATAACGAGATGGCGGATTTGTTGTCAACCTTCAACTCCACGAATTCTGACTCGCCGCCGACGATATCACTCAGCAGGCGTGCCACTACAACAAAATGAACATATTAAGACGTTTTGTTTAAGACGCTTTGAATCATGTCTTTCTTTTTAGAACCACAATTGAAATAGAGACGCAGTTTGAGACGCTCTAAAGGGTTGCACGCTATTAAATTCTATTAAAACGGCTGCTGAAATGTTTTGGAGTACGTCTCATGTATAGAGACGAAATTTTAGATGTCTTATTTATCATTTGAGACGTCTTATCTATTATCTCCATATAAGAATATTAAAAAACAAAATGGTGTAAGTAACAGTATATATATAAAACATAAAAAAATATCATTCTCAAAGTTCGAACTCACAACCTGAGACTTTTTTTCGCTTTTGTCCAGTGGCTGAAAACATAAAAAATATCAATCCCAGGGTTTGAACTCTCAACCTAAAGTTCAGCTCAGAGTAATATTGGCAAGATTCAGCCCAGGTCCGTAACGTATTTTACTGCTGGCCACCACTGTCTCTGCGACTCCGCGCGCTTGGCCCACGACTTCAGTCTTCAATACAGCCGCTGCCCGTTGCGCTTCGATGCGGCCCATTTCGCGCGACCGGTGACTCGGCGAACCCTAGCTCCACTCTGCAAAAGCCTCGTCCCGACAGCTCCCGATTGCTCGTCGCTAGGGGTGAAAACGGGTCGAGGTTTTCCCGACTGATTCGGTACCGAATCCGGCTGGTAGCAAATTTGGTAAACTGGTTTGGTATCCGGTCGGATTCAGTTTCGGATATAGATATTTGTAGACGGATTCGGTATAACTGATATCCGACCGAATAGATTCGGTATTCGGTTTCTCGATAGTATCCGGATAAAAACCGAATAGGTATCCGACCTCCGCGCTCGGCCCATCAGAATATTTAGCAGACAGCCACACGGGCACGGCCCACCTCCTCACGCGATTTTCTCTCGCTCGCTCAAGCCTCGTCAATCGTCATCTCCTCCCGACCCCCCACCCGCCGTCGCCGCCGACCCGCGTCATCCCTAGCTCGCTCCCGTCCCCAAATCCCTCCCCGCCTCTCGATCTCGACGCCGTCGGCGCTGCAGTCCCCTCGCCGTCGCAGCCGGTAAGCCCCTCTCGTCTCCCTGTTCCCTTCCCCTCTCCCTTATCCCTATCTCTGCCTATTCGATTTGGGCATGGCGTCTGTCGTCTGGTCCTTGTGGTTTGATCCGCGGGCGCGGAGCAATGCGACCACTCGGCGAACGGATCTGGGGGCGAGTACCTCCGGCAGGGTCTTTGGAACCAGCTTTGGCCAAAACTGGGGAAGGGGCAACAGTGTAGCAGCGGCGGCAGAGGGGATTGGGTGAAATAGATCTGGCATGGGGAGTAGCATGGTGACGTTGAGGGGAGCACTAGGCTGCAACGGGAGGGAGGTGAGGTGGGAGGGAGGCTGGGGAGAAGGGTGGTTGGGCTGGTAGTGTGCTGGCACAGCAGCTGCACCTTGGATTGATGTTCACATAGTTTGTTTGTCTACTTGTTGACCTGACAATGCCTGTGCTGTGCAAATATGCGGATAAAAAGGAACTTTTTGTTAGGCTAATTGTGTCAAGCAGGATCAGTTGGATTTCGATGTGTTTGATTGTATCATGACTGCATTTCTGGTATTGTTTTCACATCTCCATTGGTTAAACTGAGCAACTAGTTTATGGCCTTGTTATGCAGTGTGACTGTGTAGACATTGATTGGTCTTCATTAGATTGGCATGGATTCAAAACTTGGTCTGACAAGTCTTATTCCATTGAAACTGCATGTTAGGTATTGTTGCCACATCTCCATTGGTTAATTGGTGGTTCTTTGAAAACAAAGAATTTGATTGTGTATTGCCCTCACAGCGGAAATTAGTAGAATTTTGGTGATATTCCATTTCTAGAGATAATCAAACCTCAAACTCACTGCTGGCGTGCTTGATTGTGTCACTGCTATCATTTTCGTCTAATATTGTGTCACATCTGATGTACTTTAAGATGAGCATTTTTTAGCATTTCATTTTTTGAACCTGCAGATAGGTATAATACTGCCCTCGTTTGCCACAGATGGCGCTTCCTTGCATGTCATCCTTGACTATGGTAGCGTGTTGAGAGGCCAATCAGAGATGTAATAGAGCTTGGAGTTTATCCAAATCTTGAGGCTGATGTTTCTGCTGCTAGGTTCATTTTCTGTCTCGGATTTTTCACTGTGAAATGGAGGACACTATGGATGACTTTGCTTTGCTTTGTTGAAGGCCTGATGACACTATTCTAATTGATGCTGGTGGTACCCATGTTGCATGTAACATCCAAATAAAGAAGCCCCTTTGCATTGTAAGCTTTGCCATCTATTCTCCTTATTGTCTCCATAGAAATTTGATATGGTGAAACGCTTCCTGCATTCTGTACCTTTTATAACTGTCGCTTTTATACTCTTTTATAAATAGTCAGAATTTATAAACTTAAATTAAAAATTATTCAGATTAATGCTTTTATACTGCTTCCAACAACAGTCCCAACTATTCAGATTAATGCCATATGATTGCATACCGCTCTTAATAGTAAAGGATGCAATTGGTTGTGTTGTTGCTTGGCCACGGTTCTACCTAAGATCAATTCTTTGAACTACAAGAATAATTTTCCTACCAGAAATATTTGTATCTTGTTACTCATATAATATCTATTGCTTTAGGTAAAAAAGCCTAAACGTTCTACTCGCTAGGTATGCCACTTCTAATTTAATTAACTGGACTTGTACCGTAAGATTTTTCATGATTGCTCATATCTGATATTTTGTTGTTAATATTGCTATGTTTGCAGGATATGGAGGACTATGAAAAGAAATGCAGAGTGGAAGACCTGATGCACAATTTTTTGATTGAAAAAATAGACTTGATGATTTATTATAGCAGTTTAAAAAAGATGTGTGTCAAATTGGAAGATGTTTTACCAACATGTGTTTATCGCATATTAGATTTTTATTTAGTTGTGAACTCTGTTGATTTAAATGGATGCTATAATTATTTGTAAACATCTCTTATGTAAATTTCTTTTTATAACAGTATATCTGTTGTGCTACGTCCATTCCTTATATTTTATAAAATATGTACTCAATATTATGGTGTTGCCTATAAAATTATTATATATACATGTATATATAATAAATATATGGAATACTATATTCTCATACGGATACGTATTTGTGTGTATAGAAGAAAATATATACCAATCAAAATAAAAATACGTACATAGGACATCTTGAGACAGCACATAACGTCTCAACGCACGTGCCTATATTAATTGAGACGTGGTGCAGCCGTTTTTTATAAAGCGTCTCTAACTTTATAGGGATACAGTGTAGATGTCTCTAATGAACGTCTCAAATAATATAGGCACGCCTTAGAGAGCGTCTCTATATTTTTAAGACGGTTCATGTAGAGACGTTCCTATGACGCTTTATAAAAGCGCCTCAGTTGTCTGTGGGAAACGAAACAGAACGTCTCTAACCTACAAATATGATGTCTCCCCACGGATGTTTTGTTGTAGTGCATGCAAGCCATATTCCCTGGCATGCCGCGATGGCTGCGGCGATATACTCGGCTTCGCACGAAGAGAGAGCCACCACTCTCTGTTTCTGCGACTGCCAAGTAATTGGGCTCGAACCAAAGAAGAAGAGCACTCCCATCGTACTCTTGCGATCATCAACGTCGCCGGCCATGTCGCTATCACTATAGCCGTGCACCCGTGGTTTCTCCTTGGTTCGCCTTTCAAATTTGCACCCAAAATGGAGTGTCCAAGCGATGTAACACAGCAAATGCTTCACTGCTGAATAATGATCTTCTCTTGGATCCTCCATAAAACGACTTATATACCCAACTGCATAAGAGATGTCAGGGCGCGTGTGTGTCAAATACCTCAGGCTGCCGACTATGCTCCGGTACATCGTTACATCCACTGGCGGGCTGGTGCTTTGCTTGCTCAGTTTGAGCCGTGTCTCCATTGGCACTTGGCTCGGATTGCAGTCAGCCATGCCGCTGCTCTCCAAGATCTTCCGCGCGTATGCAGTCTGGCCCATGGTGATGCCATCCGCACTTTGCTTAACCTCAATCCCAAGATAATAACTTAGGAGGCCAAGATCACTCATTTTGAACAAGCTGTGCATTTCTTCTTTGAATTTTCGGATTTCCTTTGTGCCTGCGCCGGTAATGACCAAATCATCTACGTATACTCCCACAATCAACCGGGAGTTGCCGTAGCCGCGCGCATACATGGCGTGATCCGAGGGGCTTCGCTGGAAACCAAGTTGTTGCAGGCTCTCGTCCAGTTTGGAGTTCCATGCGCGAGGAGCCTGGCGAAGCCCGTACAGAGCCTTCTTCAACCTTAGCACCTTGTGTTCCTCGCCGTCACGCACAAAGCCTGGTGGTTGCGCGACATACACCAGCTCGGACAGCTCGCCGTTGAGGAACGCCGTCTTCACGTCCATGTGATGGACCTCCCAACACTCTGATGCAGCCACTGCGAGCAGCAAGCGCACAGAGTCCATGCGAGCGACCGGCGCGAACACCTCCTCGAAGTCGATGCCCGGTCGTTGCACGTACCCTTTTGCGACGAGGCGCGCCTTGTGTCGCACGATGTTGCCGCGCTCATCCCGCTTCACCTTATACACCCATTTGAGGCCGATTGGGCGACAACCGGCAGGAGGATCAACCAGCTCCCATGTTTGGTTCCCTTCAATTGAATTCATCTCTTCGATCATAGCCCGCCTCCAAGGATGGCTCTGCTCGGCCTCTCGGAAAGAGGCTGGTTCTTCAGCAGATGTGAGCAGCAAGTCCCCAAGATGGGAAGCGAGCTCACGTTGCGCCAAGCTGGGCACGGACGCCGGTCCGATAATATTGTTGAGGGTGCGGAAACGGATCGGGGCATCTTCATCCTGGTCAGCATCCAGAGTTTCGCTTGCATCTGTTGGAGGCGTGGTGAACTCAACATCAGGCGCATCTGCTGGCAAGAGAGCAGCGCCTGTTGGAGTCGCATGTTCAGCAGCAGGCGCATCCTCTGGGGTATGCGGCGAGGCTTCGGCCGAGGATGACGCAGCAGCTGCATGCTCTGGGGTGCGCGGCGAGGCTCCTGCTGAGGACGCAGAAGGTTGCGCCGTGACTGGCGCAGAGTCTGCAGCTCCATGCGCCTCCGAACTTGGATCTTCCACGGGTGTTCCTATGATAGCGACGGTGGAGTACTCCACAGTGAATGGATCAGCGCCTGGAGAATTACCTTGTTCCGGCTGCTGCGAACCCCAGTCCCACTGGGCTTGTTCGTCGAAGACAACATCCCTTGTCACATCCAGACGATTGGTGACCGGATTGAACACCCGGTAGGCCTTCGAACCGGCTTCGTAGCCGACAAAGACCATTCGAGTGCTACGGTCCTCGAGCTTCTGGAGATGTGGCTTCACGTTCTTCACATGAGCCAAGCAACCAAACGTGCGAAGATAGCTTACTGCTAGTTTTCTTCCACACCATGCTTCATATGGAGTCATGCCGTCCACAGTCCTTGTCGGTGACCGGTTGAGGATGAACACCGCCGTGCACACCGCTTCTCCCCAGAATTTCCCTGGCAGATTCTTCGCCTTCATCATGCTTCGAGCCATCGCCACGACCGTCTGGTTTCGCCGCTCCACGACGCCGTTCTGCTGCGGCGAATATGGAGCGGTGAGCTGGCATTGTACCCCTTGCTCGGCGCAGTATTCGCCGAACTCCACCGAGGTAAATTCGCCGCCGCGATCCGTGCGCAGCGCCCGCAGCTTGCACCCAGACTCCATCTCAACTGCTGCCTGGAATCCCCTGATTGCTTGTGGCGCTTGGTCTTTGCTGGCGAGAAGGCGCAACCACATGAAACGGCTTTTGTCGTCGACCAGTAGCAGGAAGAAACGGTTGCCGCTCGGCGTGGTGGGTGCGATCGGCCCGTAGATGTCCCCATGGACAAGCTCGAGCACGTCGTCAGCGCGATAGTTGGTGTGCTCGGGGAAGGAAGTGCGCCGTTGTTTTCCAGCCAGGCATGCATCGCACACCTGCTCGACATGTTCCACCGGTGGGAGCCCGCGCACCATGCCATGCTGGGCTAGCTTCCGTAGCGCCTGGAAGTTTAGGTGGCCAAATCGCGCATGCCAACGCCAAGCTTCCTCCGAGCTGCGCGTCGAGAGGCACACTGGCTGTGCAACATCAAGCATCAAGGTGTAGAGACGACGCGGCGAGCATTTTACCTTGGCGAGCAGCCGCTTCTGTTGATCATAGATCCTCATGACGCCATCTTGAATCAACACCTTGCAGCCACTTTCGTCGAATTGTCCGACGCTGAGAATGTTGGAGGTGAGCCGAGGAATGAAGTACACCCCCGTAAGGGCGCAGTGCTCGCCATTCTTGCAAGCAAACAGGATCGTTCCTTGGCCTTCAATCTCCACCAGTGAGCTGTCGCCGAATTTCACCGTGCCCCGGATGCCGGTGTCGAGCTCGGCGAAGAAGCTGCGGGAGCCCGTCATATGGTTGGTGGCGCCGGTGTCGACGTACCACAGGCGGTCGTTTCGCCCAGCGTCGCCGTCGAGCTGCGCCAGCACCCTCTCCTCCACTAGATGAAGGACCTGCGTCGTCGGTATTGCTTCCTCGGTCGCCAGCATCTCCAGCGGCTTCGGTGTGGGAAGTATGGAGGTCACCTCCTTAGCCGTCGGCTTCTCCAGTGGCTCCTGCGTGGGAAGCGTCGAAGTCGCCTCTTCAGCCGCCGGCATGAGACTTGGCAGCGCCAAATTTGAAACGGGCACGTTTGACATGCCTGTGTCAACCGATCCCACTGACAACAGCAGCGTAGGCTCGTCATCGTCGCCTTGCGCCAGATGGGCCTCTCCTCGCTTTGGTTTGCTTCGGCAGTCTTTGGCCCAGTGGCCAACTCTTCCGCAGTTGCGACACTTGTCCTTGGACACGTCCCGCGTATTTGCCTCCTTGCCGTCGCTAGTGTTCGTCAGTCGGCGCGGTGCACGACGCCGACGATTCTCCATGTCGCTCCTTGACCCTTGCGGCCCACTCTTCTTCTGTGAGTAAGAGTTTGCCGCTGGTCTCGCCTTCCTTTGCTGATGCTCGGGTTTCCACCGTTCTCAATCTCCCAGTGACTTCTTCAATCGAGAGAGTGGACAAATCGAGTAGAGTTTCGATGGAAAGGACCAACTGGGAGTACCTCTCTGGTGCAACCCGGAGAAATTTCTCCACCACCTTGTCCTCCGGCTCAGGATCACCAAACTCGGCGAGTTGATTCACAGTGGTGTTCAGCCTGAGCGCGAAATCGTCCACCGACTCGCCGTCGCGGAATTTAATGGCCTCATACTCTTTGCGAAGCCGCTGCGCATTTGCCTTGCGCACGCGGTCGGCTCCGACGCGCATCGTTCTGACGACGTCCCAGGCCTCCTTCGCCGTCTCCTTGACAGCGAGCGTCGAGATCATCTCCGGTGGTACGGCGTGAAGTATTGCTTCGAGCGCCGTTCGGTCCTCCTGGAACCGACATCTCCGATGTTGACGGCGTCCCAGAGTCCTCTTGCCTGGAGCACGACGCGCATGAGGAGCGCCCAGTCGCTGTAATTCGTCTTCGTGAGCATTGGGTACGAAGCCGATCCTCCAACCTCCTTCACAACGCGCTGCACGACAATCTCGCGGCCACCGTTATCGCGGTGCCGTGGTCGGCGTGACTGAGAGCGCTCTCGTCGTGCTCGCGGAGGAGTCTTGGAAGCACGGCCGGCCGGCGCTGACATAGCTCTGATACCACTTGTCAGCCTTAAGCCTGAAAACTCAACGCTATTCTGAAACTGAAGAACGAAAGACAGAAAAATGACGGACAACAGTATTTGCCGCTGTTGGAACTTCTCAGCGTTTTCATTTACTTCATCCTCTATTTAAAACTGCTACAATCAGTGAAAATGGAAAGTAAACATACAGACCAGCAACATGCACGCCATGATCGGTTACCATGTGAGCCATCCCACATAATCCGGCAATAGCGCACGACTCGGACGCACTGGTTTTCTTCACCACGCAGGGGAATCAAACTAATCCAACACACAGGGAAAGAAACAACTAGACAACCGAAAATCAAGGAAGCAGTAAAACAGTGATACGATATTGTGCACAGGATTATCCGATATAGAAACAACAGTAGCTAGTATCAAGTTGTTCATACTATTTTTTCACTGCGTAAATCAATCTCCGAACCCGCGCGTGAAGTTTCTCTGATTAATTGTATTGCAGTGTGGTTCAGACTTCAGCGGAACCCTCGGAGGAGCGCGGGGAAGGTCTTTGCCCTTGACCATTAAATTTGGAGAAGAAACTTTCTAGATGAACTGGACATTTCATTCTACAGTAAAAGCTTAACTGGATGAGAAAACATCCGCTCACATGCAACTCCTTGAAACAGCAAGGGAATTACTTCTGTGCATCAAAAAATACAACTAAAAATGGAGCTACCAACAAAGTTTTTTTATATAAAAGCTAAAAATATCCTATTTTAGTGCATGACAACCTAATGCATATCATGATGAAGACATCTAGGTTTGCACAGATGTATAAGACGAAACATTTGTCGAGTGCAAGGGAGAGCAGAGGAACGGTTTCAGCGGCATCTCCAATTCATTGATACCTCTTTCCAACATCTCTATAACTCTGCTCATGGAAGGGCGACTTTCAGAGGTCATTTGTATGCACCACAAGCCAACTATGGTCATCTTTCTTGCAATCTCTTCCGTTCCATACGCCACTTCACAGCCTTACAGTTCCCTCACGAAGCCGCACATGAAGCCGTGGGCCATCTTCTTGATGCACAGCCTACCACTAGCGCCGCGGCGGCGTGATATCATGCCTTCATCGAAGCCTTCCGATCTGACGGGAACATGCGGTGCGGGCGCACAGAGCGAGGAGCCTGTGCTTGTGTGAAGAGACTCAGAGGTGGTGGAGTGGTGGTGTACAAGAGCGAAGAGAGAACGAGAAAGCCTGAGGTTTAAAAAGGAGCTCTTTTACCTTAAAAATAAAAAAGCAAAATTCTATAATACATTCACAAATTAACGATCAGATTTTATTTTTACTACTACTTTTCTACTACCAATATAATGTATCATAAAAAATTCTAGATTTAACTACGTAAGGCTAGTGTTTGGTTCCTAGTAATGAGTTAGACATGCCAAACTTTTTTCGGCTAGGTCCCATACGTCATAGGCACAGTAAATTATGGCAAGGTTGCCTTATGTTGGTGCCATACTGCCATGCATCCGTTAGCTTTAAAGATACACCAAAACAAAGGGGTACTTGGGCGAGGGGTTCCAATAAATTTGCACCTATGAAAACAGATGCTAATTTTGCAGTGCAAGTCTTCAAATGAAATCAGGGCATCTCCAATGGTTATAACTAGCAACTAACTATAAGACTTCCACATCATCTATATAGTACACACTAAAGCTTCTATAAGGATAGCTATTTGATGCTTACATGCACACACAGAATTTATAGAGGCTGCCTCGTTTGGCGTTATAGACTAGTGCTTAAGGGCATCTGTAGTGTATGAAAAGAGGAGGTCTTAAGCCACCTTAAGGTCAACCTTATACATTACAGGGGTGACCTTAAGCAGACCCTAAGCAAAAAAAGCTTAAGGCTGGTCCTCAAGCTAAAGACCTGACCATAAGCATTAAAATATAATTTTTGTTTATCTGCCAAGTGGGACCGTCTTAAGGCCACTTGGGTTATATACACTAGGGAGTTGGTCTTAAAGTTTAGATGGGACCCACCTTAAGGCCCTTTGGGTTATATACACTACAGATGCCCTAAGGAAGAGTTGGCTCGATTTTTTTTGCATACTCTCTTTCCTCCACATAGGATATATGCTGATATGTACATGCATATAGCTAGCTGACTCAGACCATTGGAGATGCCCTCATACTATCAAACTTGTAAAAGGTCATTGTATGCGAAAGGAGATCTGATCTATTCATATGTGCGCATTAAAGAAGTACAAAATTCACGTTGTTTGCCAATCAAACATGCAGTTTGAAGAAAGAATTAAGCAAGAACTACTTCTGAATGACGTGTGATGAACAATAAGCAATCAGCATAGAATAGTTGACACAAAACATTATGGAATTAATGGACTACTCGTCCTCTTGAAGTCTTCCAAGTAATCTCAGCACTGAGGCAATTCAGCCGGCGGTGGAGGCAGCGCCGTCTCGGGAGTCGGCCCGCTCTGAACCTCAAACGCCATCGCCAAGCCTTTCTGCAGATGAGCATCGAAGTGGCAGTGCATGATCCACATCCCTGCAACCACACACAGAATTAATAAACATGCATCAGAATCTTACAGAGCAAAACCCTTCCGAATAAATCAACGCAAACTCTTTATCCTTAGGTTTACTGTGCACCATGATCATCCATCACGTGTTGGGAAAATAGTCCCACATGGATTGTGGGAGAGGAGCAAGCACAACTTATAAGTGTGAGGGAGTCCCCACCCATTGGACTAGTCTTTTGGGGGGAGAAGGCCCAATACCACTTATAAGGTTGTTGCTTAAAGGGCTTGCTTGCGGGCAGCCCGTGGGCTCAGATGCGTGGGGTGCGCAGCCCATTTAAGACCTGGGGACCGGGGCACGGGCGCGTACGGGTCAGGGGCGTGGGCATATGACGCATGGCGCGTGTGGGCCCGTAGCGGACACACGGCATGGTATATGCGCCAGCACTGGACGTACGGACGTGTGCTAACAGTGGTATCAGAGCCAGGCACCCAACATCTCCCAGAAGTGCGGTGTGCACAATCCATGTGTGAGGGGGAGATTGTTGGGAAAATAGTCCCACATGGATTGTGGGAGAGGAGCAAGCACAACTTATAAGTGTGAGGGAGCCCCCACCCATTGGATTAGTCTTTTGGGGGGAGAAGGCCCAATACCACTTATAAGGTTGTTGCTTAAAGGGCTTGCTTGCGGGCAGCCCGTGGGCTCAGATGCGTGGGGTGCGCAGCCCATTTAAGACCTGGGGACCGGGGCACGGGCGCGTACGGGTCAGGGGCGTGGGCATATGACGCGTGGCGCGTGTGGGCCCGTAGCGGACGCACGGCATGGTATATGCGCCAGCACTGGACACACGGACGTGTGCTAACAGTGGTATCAGAGCCAGGCACCCAACATTTCCCAGAAGTGCGGTGTGCACAATCCATGTGTGAGGGGGATATTGTTGGGAAAATAGTCCCACATGGATTGTGGGAGAGGAGCAAGCACAACTTATAAGTGTGAGGGAGTCCCCACCCATTGGACTAGTCTTTTGGGGGGAGAAGGCCCAATACCACTTATAGGGTTGTTGCTTAAAGGGCTTGCTTGCGGGCAGCCCGTGGGCTCAGATGCGTGGGGTGCGCAGCCCATTTAAGACCTGGGGACCGGGGCACGGGCGCGTACGGGTCAGGGGCGTGGGCATATGACGCATGGCGCGTGTGGGCCCGTAGCGGACACACGGCATGGTATATGCGCCAGCACTGGACGTACGGACGTGTGCTAACAGACCAGAGATTGTTGGAATAGTCTCACATTGGTTGTGGAAGGGTAAGGGACCTAATTTAAAAGTGGGGGAGTCCCTCACCTCATTGGCTAGCTTTTGGGGTGAGAAGGCCCTTATGATCCATCAAGTGGTATCAGGGCCCGGTTCTAACATCTCTGGCCCAATGGACACTAGTGTGTGAACGTCTGATGGACTGTGACCCTGATGGACCGTCGGTGTACGGTGAAGGGACCCTGAGGGACCGTCGGTGTACGGTGAAGGGGCGGTGAAGGGCTGAGGGACACCAATGTGTGAAGGGGGAGATTGTTGGAATAGTCCCACATTGGTTGTGGAAGGGTAAGGAATCTAATTTAAAAGTGGGGGAGTCCCTCACCTTATTGGCTAGCTTTTGGGGTGAGAAGGACCTTATGATCCAACATCACGTACCAGGGTTGTTCGCGACGAAGCGGATGACGGCCCAGCCGCCAGATGGCACAGCAACGGTGTTCCGTTCCTGAGGGTTGATGAGGTTGTACTGCTTCACGGCCGTGGCCTCGTGGAAGTTGCCGAATCCTTGGGCGAGGACGAAGAAGTTGAATCCGTGGAGGTGCATGGGGTGGCTCTCCCGGGCCACCAGCGCAGTGTTCTGCAGCACCATCTCCACCGTCGTGTTGTACCTTAGCGTCCTCACCTTGGTCGACTTGGTGGTGAAATCCAGCCCTGCCGGCGGCTTGCTGTAGTTGAACGGCACGGGAGGTTTGTCAGGGAAGTCGCGGGTGTACACGCCGGACACGTTCCTGAAATGCGCCTCCAGGAGGGAGACGGTGGTGGGGAGCTCGAAGGAGGCGTTGTTCATGCTACCCGCCAACACCGGTTTGTTCCGCTTGCATTTCGTCTGCGCCGGCCGGCAGTCCGAGAAGCCGAGCCCGAAGGCTACGAACATGCGGGTGTCCACTGCGAGCGGCACGGTCGGCCGGTCAGGGCGGACGAGCGCCGTCAGGCTTGATAGGAACCGGTGCGCAGTCGCGGTGTCGTTAACCTGCGGCCTCTGGGCCAGCACCGGTCTCCGTGTTGTGCTCCGCGCATCGATGTACTCAACGACGGCCGTAGCAGTGGTGTCACTGAACGGCAGGGGCGGGACTGCGCTGTGGTACGGGGACACCGCCATGTAGTATCGCCGGGATGGCGCGGCGTCAGCGACCATCAGCGCATCCACGGTCTGCCCAGGTGCGACGACGACGACGTCGGTCTTGTATGGCGTGGTGTAGCTCGCGTCCGCTACGACCACCGTGAAGGTGTGGCCGGCCACCTTGAAGAAAAACGGTGTGTTCACCGCCGCGTTGATGATCCGAAGCAGGTACGTCGAGTTGCGCTGAACCTTGAGCTTGTACGTCTCTGCAAAACATGCTCACGAATTAACAAACACGATCCAAATTGGTAACTAATGCTTGAATGTGAAGAGAAGTGTAATACTGTTTTTGCGGTTACTGCCAGAACACTTGTGCAAGTCCCCCGGCTTGCCGTTGATGGTGTACGCGTCGGCCGGCCTCACCAGCTCGCCGGTGAGGAAGGAGTTGCGTTCCAGGTCGACCACGTTGGCGTTCCACCATTCACCTTCAAATATATTCTCATGTCAGAAGGTAGCCGCAATTTGATAGCAACCATGCATAGCTTGAAGATATCTGCAGGCAGGTACCGAGCAGTATGATCTCTTCCCTGTCGGGCATGGGGAAAGGGTACCCCTGCTCGCCGCTCCTCGGCTTGACGACGATAGCGCCGTGGACGGTCGCACGGAGCATGGAGCTGTGCGCGTGCCACCACAGCGTGCCCTCCTGTCCGGTCACGTTGTACCTGTAGGTATAGCGGTGGCCCGGCCGGATCGGGCACTGTGTCACCATCTCCGGCCCGTCTGCCCACTGCGTCCCACGCTGGAATATGCCGTGCCTGTATGCAGAGGACATATCACCATTGCACAAATGTGTGAAAAGTGCCGTTGAGAACTCTTCAAGCGGTCGGAAAAGATCGGTACCGATCAGACTTAACTAGATATGATCGGACGCAATCAGATTTGGATCACAAAATACAATAATCGGAGTGATGTATGTACCAATGGACGGTGACGTTGTAGGGTGAGTTGTTCACGACGTCGACGACCACAGTGTCACCCTCGCGGACGTGGAGTGTTGGGCCGGGAAGCTGGTTGTTCACCGCGGTGATCACCCTTGCCGGCTTGCATAGCTGCCTTATGGAGAAGCTGCCCACCTGAAGAATACGCCCAGTTCAGTTTATGGTTGGCTGTAACTTAACTTGTAGCTCTACTGTCTACTTTTTTCTTGTCAAGATAACTGTACTATGTACGACTTTACGGTAGGAAAACAACAAGCTAGAGTGAGGTGGACTAGATCGACTGGTTCTAACTTGTAAATGTACAATCTACGAATTCAAGTTCCCATAACAAATTCTAAAAAAAAATCACATTGCTCCTTTAAATTAGCAAACAGGAAGTATATCAAAGTACAGCTCTCTAAACTCCAAAATGGAACTGCATTTTTATCACGGGCGTCGAGAACAGTAACACTCTGACATGTTTGGAGAACACAAGCATTTTAATACAGTACACGAGCACGATCAGCCAAAGGGAATAATTCTCGGGGAAAAAATCTAATGCGTTGTGGAAAAGATCGAATACAATAGGAAGCAAGAACTTGAAATAAGAAAATGCATTTTATTCACTAAGATTAAAAGAAAGGGGGTAAGGGCTTCGACTCAGTAAATTACATTGAACGTGTGCTCCACGATTGCAGCATGACCAGAGCAGGCAACGAAAGCCAGAGCAAAGAACAGGAGCAACCAAGGGAGCCGCATGCCGTTGAGCTCGCAGCGACCCAGGAGGATACTGCGCTTAATTACACACTTGTCTGAACAAAAGGAGCGAGAAAGAAACAGTGCTCGAAGAACATGCGAGGGTTCAGAATTAGATAGCAAAGGCAACCAAGGTTGCCGATCTTTATATATAGCAGTCTCGTTCTGACCTATTCAATCGCCACAGCACATCCAAACACGAGCTAGAAGGATAACTCGTTGAGCCCCTCGTGCATGCGAGGCCAGGGCCATGAGACGCTAGCTGATTGGTGTTTAGCTGGGGAGCGGTTCGCAGAACGCTGTTCGCTAGTGACCACGAGCACGGCGGCGTAGCCCGGCAGCGTACGTGCATGGTGACATCTGCTAGCCGACCCGCCGGCTCCTTCGATCATTTCTAGGGCGCCGGATCCACTGGATCGATCGTGCTAAAAAGCCAGTAGCTGTAAATTTTAAGTGTTTGTTTGACTCGCGGAGACACGCTTGGCACAGGGAATATTCGTGGGACGCTTCTAAGCGACTTCGCAGGACGAGCCGCTCGCAGATTTTTCTACTACTTTCAGTTGCATTAGCTTCGAACACGGGTAGACGAGCGATCCAGTTCATTTCGGCTTCAGCTTGTGGATTCTGGCTTATTTTTCACAATTCATAAATTTCATTTTTTTCTGAACTTTTGGCTTTTTGCCGTTCTTTTTTTCCCCATATACGTTTGCGTTGTCTGTGATGAGTTAGCATATTTTTCTATTTTTATTTTTTTAAAATTTTATTACGCCAAATAAGTTACCTTCATCTACAGTGAAATTTCAACCGCTACAGTGCAATTTTAGTTATAAACCATAGCTTTTCAGCCCAACCGAGCAGGTCCTTAAAAAAGGAAAAAAAAATTGCAGTTACGAGGAACGGGCCGGACGGTCACGCGTCTGTGTGCTGATTTTGTGAAGCATTCACGTAACGAGATGCTTGGTTTAGGCATTGTTTGGAACACATAATTCTCTTGTAAATTTTATACAATTTTACAGGAAAGACTTAAAGTTCTTGTAGGAATCGAGGAAAAAATTGATGAATAAGAAAAAGGTCTTTAGGGGTTTTTTTTGTTCTATCCACAATTTGCCAATTTTTTATTAATAGGAAACTAAAAACAGAAATTCACATACATAGACAGGAGGGTGAGGTATTTATCTATTATAATTTTAAAACAAAGTCACAAGAAGCCAATACGATTTTTGATACACCTCAAAAGCATATCATTTTTCAGTGGCTCTCGCATATATTTTCATAGATATATCATTTAATTGCTCAGTTAATCTCTAATTAATTGTCTATTGCACAAGATATATTTTTATTGTCTATATCTGAAGGAACCGAGGGAATCACGCACTTTCAGGAGCTAAAACAGAATAATATTACCAAGAGTAAGGAAACTAGACTTGCATTAACGCAAACCAACACTCCAGAAGAGATTACGACCCGGCATACGGGTGGCTCACCCGTACCACTGGCCCATACCGACATCCAGTGGGATCGCCACGTCAAATGTTGGAAGTTTTGTGAAGGCCGAGTGTGGAATTAGGCCTCCTGACATCGCAAAACCCTTAATAGTGTGTAAACCCTAGGTGACTGGTATTAAAGGGAGCCGAATACCATGTACAAGAAGGAAGACGTCCCATGATCACCACACCACTCTATCACATCCATATCACCATCGTCCACTGCATTTCACCATAGTTTTCATCCATCCTTGCATTCTCCCTTTCTAATTATTCATATATTAGTGATTTGGAGTACCAGCAACGTTGTGGATCAATATATCTTTTATTATCATATTGTTGTCAATTGTCACCATGTTTTTCTCTGTTATTTCTCTGCTCTTGATCACTATGATGTGTGCGAGTAGTCCACCAAGGGCTAAGGGTTGTAGGTAGCCATGTAGTGGTAGAGATGAAGGGGAATTATGATTTAAAGCATGCTTTTGTATTAATATTTGATACTAATGTTCATTTATCTTGTCTCAATACTAGGATTCGAAGGACCCTGATGTTCCATAGGTTGGCGGAAGGTATGTGTTGTAAGGGTGGCCCAACCCTCCGTGATCGGGTCTTACAATTGGCCCAATATGTAATAGCCCCAATAGTATAGAGGAATATACTAATGTACCTCCACCTTTTGTAATTATCAAAGACGTAAAATGAGAATTTCCTATCTTACCCTATTCATGTATATAAACCCCCAAGAGGGGTATTAGAGGAGGAGATCCACTTATTTCATACACGAGCACTCTCTCTCTTATTATTGGCTCTCTAGCTAGCCCCCTCATATGTTGTTTGGTCAATAGCCACAACAGTTAGCGCCGTCTATGGGGACGCTAAGAAGCTGCACAAGAGAGGGCGCTAGAAAGCGATGGCAACTAAACAAAAGAGAGGTACGATGGTAGCGACTACCGGGTCCAGCACGCAGCGGCCGGTGGTAACCCATGGCAATTACCATAACACTCACGCCGGTATAGCCGTCGACTGCGATGCCCATGTCGGTATGATCGTCGACTGCAACGCCCACGCCAGTATGACTGTCGACCACGACGCCCGCGCTGGTACGATCGTTGATGGCGACGCCACCGCCGTTATCTCAACACTAGGGAGTCAGCCTCCGAACAGCATCGGCGAATGTCGAGCCTCTCCGGTGGGGATTCTGCACGGAGCACGCACTCCAAAGCCTTCGCCCCACCGCTGGTTGCGTCAACACCCATGACCATGCCACGGTTGTGACTTCGGCAACATCTCCGATCGCGCCGTGGTCAAGTCTTCACCGACAGACACGACCACCTCGTGGTGGACACTTAGGGACAGAGCACCCGCTTTCGACTTCTCCACAAGACTTCACACAGTCTAAGCCGAGGGCTTCTCGCGGTCTCCGTCGGGCTCTACGTGGATGTCATCGTCGCACAGAGGTTTCGCATGGTCTCCGTTGAGGTCTTCACATGATCTCTGCGTGAGGACATTACACGACCTCTGCAGGGCTTCGTAAGGTCTCTGTCGGGCTCCGCGCGGATGTTGTCTCCATGTGGAGACTTTGCATGGTCTCCACCGAGGTCTTCACACGATCTCATGGTCTCTATCGAGGTCTACGACCATCTTTGTGTGGAGACTTGACATGATTTCCACTGAGGTCTTCACACGATCTTCATGCGGAGAGTTTGCATGACCTTTGTGAGACTTCGCACGGTTTCCACAGAGGTCTTCGCACAATCTCCGCGCGGAGACTTCGCATGACCTTTGTGGGACTTCGCATGGTCTTCGTCGAGCTCTGCGCGGATGTCGTCTCCTACAAACTTCGCGGGACTTCACGCAGTCTCCGCTGAAGATTTCGTACAGTTTCTGCCAAGCTCCACACGGATGTCGTCTCCGACGAACTACGTGGGACTTTGCATAGTCTCTACCAAGCTTCACGTGGATTTCATGTCCGACGATCTTCATGGGACTTCGCGTGGTCTCACCTGGTTTTCATGGGACTTCGCACGATCTTCATCAACCTCTGTGCAGATGTCGTCTTTGACAAACTGTGCACAACCTCCACAGGACTTTGCATGGCCTCCACCGAGCTCCGAGTGGATGTCATCTCCGACAAACTTCATGGGACTTCACACGGTCTCCTTTGCCCGATCTCCACGAGACTTCACATGGTCTTCGCTAAGCTCCGCGTAGATGTCATCTCCGACAAACTTCATGGGACTTCACACGGTCTCCTTTGCCCGATCTCCACGAGACTTCACATGGTCTTCGCTGAGCTCCGCGCAGATTTTCATCTCCGACCACCTCGCGATTGTAGATGCTTCGTTCGATCACCATGCAGTCGAGACTACGTCTGAGGTAGGGATGGCAATTGTACCCGTTTACCCGTGTGCCCGTGGGTAAATACCCTAATGGAGCCGGGTATGGGATGTATTCTTTACCCACGGGTATGTAAATGGGGAAAAATCTTTACCCATCGGGTAAACGGGTACGGGTATGGGTTAGCTCTACCCGTACCCGTCTCGCCCGTTTACCCGCGAAACAAACTGACAGGTGGGGCCGTCTCAAAATAATGAACCCTAACTTCCCCCACCGCCCGCCCAGATTCCCACTCCCCCGCCGCCGCCCCCTCTCGCGTCCCCCCTCTCGCTGTCTCGCATCTCCGCCCCCCTCTCACATCTCCGCCTCCTCCTCCTCTTCCTCCTCCTCCGCCGCATCTCTGCCCCCTCGCATCTCCGCCTCCTCCTCCGCCGCATCTCCGCCCCCCTCTCGCTATCTCGCATCTCCGCCTCCTCCTCTTCCTCCGCCCCCTACCCGGTCGCCGGCCTCCTCGTCCGCCCCCCACCTGGCCGCTGGCCTCCTCCTCCGCCCTCCCACCCGGCCGTCGGCCTCCTCCTCCGCCCCCAGATCCGCCGCCGCCTCCTCCTCCTCCGCCGCCCCCCACCCGGCCGTCGGCCTCCTCACGGCCACCCGTTCTCCTCTCGGTCAGCCATCTCCCACATCCTCCTCCCCGCTGGCTGCCGCCACCCTGCCCCACCTCCAGATCCAGATCTGGCTTGTCCTTCTCGCGGCCGCCCACCACCCCCGACCTCCTCGAGCTCTCCCGCTGGGAAGCCCTCTCATCCGACCTCTTCGCTCTGCTCCCTACTCCCCTGGCAGCTCCTCCCCGAGCCCCTCCCGCTCCCCTCCTTCCCGTCGCAGAAGGCGTCAGTAGTAAGTGTTCCATGGTGTTCATTTTAGATTACTGCCCCTGATTTTGTCTGATACAAGTCGGTTGTTGCATAAAATTGCAGATCCTCTGGTAGAGCCCCTTTGCTGTATTCTTTGGCAATGCAGACCTCCTTCTGGGAGGCCGACGAGATCCAATATCCTCAAGGTTTGGATCCATATCGGCAAGTTCCTCCTAAGCTCCAAGCACTCTCCATTCAGAATCGGCTGCCACCGGTCAAGGAAGAGCAAAAGCGGGAGCAGCATTAGCGTCTATATTCAAACTTTATGTGAATACGGCTGATGAATGTGAATGTGATCCAAGAAGATGTCACTAAGATCCAGAGTGTCGCCCTGCCCCATGTGCTTTACAATCGCAGCGCCATTGATGGACCCAAGACCAGCTCCTGCAAGACCCTCGCCTTCATTGTCCCGGTAATCTCATATTGCTGTGCTCTGAAATGTTAGCAGCGAGTTATACATGAACGTTAATTGAAATAGCCTGTGGAGTTAGCTGTTATAAGTTCTAATGCTACACATTTCATAGTCGTGAAATAGTATGAACATATTTATCTTTGCCTATGGCACGAACTCTGGGAGGTGGTCACTACTGAGCAGTGTATTCAATAAAATATAGAAAAGCAGAGTTACCATACGCAAGGGGTTGAGCTTTGTTTCTTTCTTTTCAATGCAAGTGCTACTGTGACATTATCTAGACTAACTATATGTGGATTACAAATTCCATCTGCAGTGCCCATTAGAATCTGTTCCATTAGGTATTTGAATGAAATGTGATACACTCAGTTCGCGGGTAAACGGGTATGCCCGCGGGCGACGGGTATGGGCGAGGTTTTTTACCCGTGGTCCTTCGCGGGTATGCCCGCGGGCGTAAATCGGGGTCGCGGGTACGGGTATGGGCGAGCACTACCCGTACCCGCCGCGCCCGATTGCCATCCCTAGTCTGAGGACCTCTTGTCATAGACACTTCGTTCAACTGTCTCATAATTGTAGACGCATCGTACGACCGCCTCATGGTCGTGAGCAATGGATGATGGATGATGGCAAGAACTTGACATCTGGCAGCAATCGAACACCACGGCAAAGGAAGACTCGCAACAGCAGCAGGCAGGAAAGGCCTGCAATGGAGAAAAGCAAATAAGCATATCCGATCTACTACTAAAAAGGAGGAACCGATGTATTGATGAGAGAAAAAACATCTATCTACATGTGTTGCACAGTCTCAGGAAATTAGGTTATGAATATTGAATCATCTCTCAGGGTTGGTGTGTTGTGGAACTTGGTGGTAACTAGAAAAAAATCTAGATATAAACCTGTTTTGATACCATATAGAAAGATAGAATAGCTGTAATAATTGATGGATGCATTTTTTAGCCTCAGAAGGTGTGTATATATAGTACAATATGATTTGGAAATCATGTCAATCTAATACAGATATAGAAGATTACTAGAAATATGGAATAAACTATATCGGATATAAATTATCCTAATTAATTCTATTCTATATTTTATAATCTTGCTAAACGTATACTCTAACAAGATCCCACCTAAACAGGGTATTCCTTCAAAGTTGTAACAGAACACGAAGCTGGGAAGCCTGCAAGCAGGTGCTTCAGGCGAATTGCAGAGAAAGAGGGGAGGGAGAGAGATTACATCAGGTAACTATATTTAAGAGCTGATCACACCAGGAGGATGCCAGTTTCGTTGAAAGCCAGGAAGGAGCTGACCACAGCCGAAGAAGTTCTGCAAGCATCTGAAAAGTAGTAGCAGGCTTGAGCTGAATATTATCAAAAACCTTGCGCTTCGTTCATTTCCAAATAATCCAGAGCAGCAGCAGAGTAATGGTGTGAAGGAGTGGTGGAGGCCACCCGCTGAGTTTTTCATTCAGCACGTCACACAACTCTGATAAGAGAGTAGCAGTTTTGAGTTATGCACTACTAGCGCCCAGAACTGCTGAATAAAGGGGCAGACGAAGAACAGGTGATCGATCGTCTCGTCGACACCCGGGTAGAAGGGACAATCACCGACATCTACAAAGCCCGGCCAGTGAAGAAGGGAGCTCGTGCGCATCTTGCCGTGGCGGAGAATCCAGAAGAAAACCTGAACTTTCTTCGGAGCAAAATTATCCCAATTTAGCTGCTGAAAGGGCACGCCACAGCCTGAGGAGTGAAGCATGTGGTACAAGCATCCTGAGTGGAAGTCCTCCAAATCACCCCAGGCCACAATTCTGAAATCATCATGGCCTTGGAGGATATTTACCGAGAGATGAGTATTCAGAAAGCCTAATTCCTCTTGGGCCGCTTGAGTGAGCCACGGTTGAGTATGAAGGACGAGGGATCCACTGATGAGAACTTGGTGAAAACCGTCGTCCGTGGAGGTACAGTCGGAAAAGATAGCCGGAAAAGCTGTGAAGAGAGGGCTCATAGAAGTCCAATTATCATTATCTTTACTATTATAAAAGAACGAGTTAGTGGTCGTACGCTCCTTCTCCTCTAACCGTCCTATTCCTTCAACATCTCATCACTCTTCACTTTCTAACTGATCAGAACAGCCATATTTCATATCATAATTTTCTATACGTCCAATGAATTTCGTTGCAACGCACGAGCAGGTAACTAGTCGTACCAAAACAAGGTAGTGCGCCCATTACCCAACTGAACAGCCGTGACTGATCTGTATGGGGGGGGGGGGGGGTGCAGTCTGAGGAAGACTTTCCATGACACCGTCGCTTGGGGAGCAGGAGGGGTGTCCGACAGGCGACAAGTACCAGCGATGGATAAAGGGTTGTCCATCCCGGTCAGGAGTTTATGAACAAATTTGTGGAGCAAGCACTTGTTCTGTACACTGATATCCTTGATCCCTAATCCCCTTTCCTCCTTTGAGTTTTGCAAGCAGTAGTCCATGCGACCTGGCAATGCCCTCCCGTCCATTTTTCAGCACCTTTCCTGGGCATCGCTCTTCGGGGCTTATCAATTTTCTCGATAATACCAGCTGGGAGCTCTATGGCACTGATTGTGTGCGTCGGGAACGCTGTCAAGACAGTGTTGGTGAGAGCGAGTCTGCCACCGGATGATGGGATATGAGTGCGTCATCCTGGTATCCTTTTACACACCTTCATGATGAGGGGCTCGAGGGTGCTTGCCGGCAGCTTCTTGTGCGAGAGAAGAAGACCCAGATATGGTTGTGGAAAGAAGGCTACAGGACACCCCCAACAGGGTTGGTAAACAATTCACTTGCAATTCTGCGACATTGAGGGGCACAAAAGTGCTCTTGTGATAGTTGATTGTTAGGCCTGTGGCTTCAGAGAATGAGTGAAGAAGCTGCTTTGACTGTCGAACTTGCGATTCCTCAGCGCATGGAAGGGTCAAAGCGTCGTCGGAACAGTGTTTAAGAAACCGGTTTTAAATTTTAACCGGGAGGGGCCGAAATATCAGCCGAAAATTTTGAAACAGATTTCGGCAAAAAATTCTTCTAAATTTGGTAAAATTTATGCAAAACGAATTTTTCGGAGTGATTTAAAATTTTACCGGGGATCGCCGGTAAAACCGATTTTCGGCCGATAAAAATTCCCCTGCGTTGGCATACTGAATTTTATTGGGCATTTAAGGTCATCTACCAAAGGATGTAGCAGGATATCGTCTCGGGTGACAAGTTGCTGGAGTAAGTCTGCCACTACGAGAAAGAGATACGGAGACAGAAGGGTCACCTTGTCGAAGGCCCTCCTTGCGTTGCATCCGTCGTCCGGGAACCCCGTTCAAGTTCAGTCGCGCAGGCAGAGCCAGTCTCTAGCTGTCCCACCGGTGTGCATGCATGAACACCATGAACAGCAGCCGCCCTCTGCTGACCGAGTATGAGCAGGATGCGCGGTGGCAAATCCGGATGGATGAAGGGGAAGGGAAAAGGGTCCTGTGAGGAGGAAGGAGGAGAAGAGGTAGGAAACGGACGAACATGTACAAATCATGCAATGGGAGTTTTCTAGCAACGAAGAGGTTAGGGGGATAAGATGAGTTTCTTGGTTTGTTCAGATTTTTATATCCAAAAGTTTGCTCAGGATTGTTTTTTCTCATGAGTTTTGCCAGTTTTTTCAGAGGATGGGAGGTTGATGATTTCCGTGCTGGGAGGGGAGGACGAAGGACGAAACTTCTTTTTTTAGTAGAGAAATCAATTTTGCTATTACATATGCGATTGAAATTTTTTTATCTCTCAATCACCTAAAGTTACACTCTTAATCAACTGAAGTTGCAGCTTCCCCTCTACAAAATTACCTGCAACTTCAGGTGATTTAGAGTGCAATCACCTGAAGTTATAGCTCCCCCTACAAAAAATTACCTGTAACTTCAAGTGATTGAGGGTGCAACTTCAGATGACTGAAAGGCAAAAAAATTTTAGCCATTGTGCAATAGTCACCCCCGAGAGAAATATAAAGATATTACTATATATTGGCCATAGTTTGCATTTTAACTTGAGAATGATATTATATTCTGCCATCAGCCTTTGAATAACTATCGATGTAACTTTTGTCGGTGTAAGAAAATAGATGCCAATGCAGCTAATCAATCCCCGAAGGGGAAAAAAGACGACGGCCCGTTTGGAGCGCAATATTCTGACAGGATGTGCAAAAAAACCTCATATATAGTGAGAATGGATGTTTGCTTTACTATGAAATCTATACAGAATTTCCGCGTTCCAAACGGAGTTGTAGAAACCTGGTGATAATTTTGTGAGACATGTTGATGCCAATTCGTTCAGTGGGTGTGCATCTTTCATAGCCACACTAATCCACATACTCAACATAAATGTGTGTAATCATAAGTGAGCAAACGCAATATGGTAAGAGATCATTCAGCCATTAGTAGTTAGAGACCCGTGCGTTGCAACGAAGTCATAAAAATGGTGAGACGAAACTTACTGCATGGCCAACTTCACACATCAAACATTGGAGAGCAAGCGACAGAGATAAAAAGGTGACCAAAATGCGCGAGGAGATGGGGAAAATGGAGGGAGTGGGCGGTTGTATCCTGAGAGAGAGCAGGAGGAGGAGAGAGACGAATAGTCCAGATCAAATCGGATGGCTAAGAAGAAAGGAGGGAGAATGAACAAACCACCAACTCACACTTTTATAATAGTAAAGATAAAAATACTGAGCATTTTTAGAACAAACAGCAATTTATACCACACGCATGCATCACGCCCTCTACGACCCAAGTTCGTCTATCTGGCCTATGGATTCCTTACTTAAATTCGGTTTCGCACTGTGCTCTCGATCCTCCAGCAAGGAAAGGCTGCTAAAAAGAATGTTATTTTCTAACTAATATAATTACATAATAGATTCTACCTATCAAGTAACCTTCCTCAAATAACTACGGGGTTACAGGAATTAAGATCAACAGCCAAAAACCCAAATTAAATTGCTCAAGAGATCAAACTCTGGAGAAAAGCCAAACCCTAACGGTCTGACTGGCTATCTAGGGCCAGTCAGACCGCCAGCTCCAAGTAGGTCTGACTGGTGGTGGTGGTTGGATCAGAGCTGCCTATTCTAGAATAGCCCAAAATAGCTCACTTTTGAAGCAACTCCTAAAATACAAGTACAAATGATATAAAATTTAGAGCACACCTTACTTAAGATCTCAAGAACCTATTCCAATTAAGAATCGCAAAAAATCATATCAACATTTAGACCTTTTTCAAAATTAAGCAAGATTGCATCAAAACAGGGCACAGATAAAAAACGGTGAATATGACTTGCTCATAGGTAGAAGATGACTTTAAATGTATTCATATATATCACAACAAACAAGAACATCAAAGAAATTAAGACAAAAACACTTAGATCTAGAAATCACTCGTGAGGGTTAAATTCAAGCAAAACCGGGTTTCTTAAGAACTTACCAACTAGATGCCTAGATAGATAGGGATTGGTTTTTAGGGGTCATCTCTATCTCTTACACGTCCTTAGCATAGCAAGATCAAGAAGAGAAAATAGAACAGCAAAACCAACCAAATCAAGAGTAAACCAATCAAAGATGAATCCAAGGAAGATGAACAAAGTTGATATATTGCTACTTGAGGATGAAGATTTTATAGCTACTCTACTTAGAGAACATGAGAACACACCACATCACTCAATTTCTCTCAAACCTTAACTCTAGAACACTTAGTCTCAATGAGCAAGAGAGAGTGGTTGTATGGTTAACATACAAGCATGTATTCTAACCCTTAAATAGATAGGTTAGTGAGTTGCATCTAACCCTAGTGGATACTATTCATCTAACACATATGAAAAAAACCCGGTAACCCTACACATAGGTTTTAACTCACACACCACACTTATGCATGTTTTTTAAAGCGCATAAATCTGAATCCGCTAAGTCGTTAGCCTTGATCCAACTTGATCTTCTCAGCTTTTTCTTGACCTAAATCACTCTTCCATGCACAACTCAAGCAGTGTGCTTTTGATCCATGGTAATTTCTAGAATTCTGGATAACTTACCAAAATACTATTTCTTAACCTGGTATTTACCTTCCATTGCAAGCAATCGTCATGCTTGCCAAATATATGTGCATTATTGGCTTGCCATATATCAGTAAGTCTCTCTGTTCTGGTTCTATTGGACCATGCCTCACTTAGACTGACTAAGCCATATGGCCCAACCACCGCTCAAACTTCCCTTCAACATTCCTGTCTTACTCGCGTCATGTTTGAGCTCGGTCATCTTACCCAACATCCTCGATCGTTCTGGGCACAAAAATCATCGCAAGACACAAACCCCCAAAATTCAAAAACTCAGCCGAGAACTATGCAAGCTAGCCAGTCTGATTGGACCCCCATATTGGTCAGAACGCTGATAGGGATTGGCCATACCGGTTTTGGCTACCAGTTTGACCACTAGGGAGGACCAATCTGACCGCCCCCTTTGCCAGTCTGACCCGCCGGTCTGCAAGCCTACTGAAAAGGCCAACAATTTACAAATTTTGATTTTTATCCTTCTCAAATTGCATGGTTCATCACAATATAACTCTGGATCTTCTCACATAGCTCTTCAAAAGGTCTCATGTTATGTGGTTGCAGAAAGGTGATAGAAACACATAATACTATCAGGCTTTTGCATCGGAGAGGAGACGGGTGAATGTTATAAAATGCCTTAAGCATGATGATGGTTCATGGGCAGAGGGGGACGCAAGTTTGAAGTCCCTAATCTCAAATTTCTATTCTAGCTTATTTTCTACCCGTGCAGGCCAGGTTCCAGAGGGGTTTCTTGATGCAGTTCCGCATAAAGTTACGGAAGAAATGAATGAAATTCTATTGGCAAATTTTACTGAGAACGAGGTAGAGAAAGATTTTACATCAAATTGATGATCTTAAGGCTCCAGGACCTGATGTTTTGCCAGCTATTTTTTACAAGAAATTTTGGTGCATCATTAGGGAGAAAGTGGTCGCAGAGGTGTTGGCGGTGCTTAACGGCTGGGCAATGCCTGACAGATGGAATGACAATAATATCGTTCTTATCCCGAAGGTAAAAAACACCCACAAATCTGAAGGAGTCGGGACCAATTAGCCTTTGTAATGTAGTTTACATGTTGGTCTCAAAGGTGCTAGCTAATCGCTTAAAGGTCATTCTTCCTGAGGTGATTTCTTTGAATCAAATTAAAGCACCTTCATCCGGGGCGCATGATAACTGACATTGTCATTGTTGACGTTTTCTATGCCTTTGTATTCCGCAAGCGCACAGAAACCACTCTAGCCTTCACACTGGAGTATCCTGGGGCATCGTATCCATGAGGAATGAGTAAGCCTTTCTCCTAACTGTTTTCTGCTACGAGATGATTTTAGAAATGCGGAGATGGAGGATGGTTTTGGTCTAAGAGTTAGGGTAGAGCAATGGGTAAAACAACCTTCCTCTAGTTTAGGCTCACCAGATGATAGCCTCTCTCGTTCTATTATGATACCTTGGATTTATTACCGAAAGCTTGGGTTTACCCCTACCAAAGCTTGTGATAGCCTGTCACAGTACATCAGGTCTACAATGACCCATAATAGCCAGCACTCCATGGGGACAGGTAACCTAGACACCTTGTCTAATTTAGCGGTCACTGCTCTACCTCATTAGTGAAAGAACAAGTAGAAAATTACGCAGGCATAACGAGGAACAAACATAAAGTAATTTACATGAGAAAATTGGAATGTAAGCAAGAGAGGGTCGCATAAGCATTATCGAACTAGAGAAAGAATCGATTTACTCCATAGCAAGGAGTCAAGCCATCGAACATCCCAAAATTTTGAAATTTCAAAATGTGAAGCTTTTGCATCATTTTGCAATATTTTTATTTGAATTTGGAGTTTATGATGTTTTTCTGAGAAATTTGGTGAAGGTTCCAAAAGTTAAAAGGATCAAGAAGAAGCAAACATATTTAAATAATAGAGAATAAGAATTTAAAATACGAATCTGAAAAGATGATCCAGTATGTGGAGGGAGGAATCTGAAATAAAAATTTGGATTTCCATATTCGAATATGTATAAAAGACAATAAAAATAAAAGGGGGAAATATAAATCCAAATGAATATTCATAAGGGAATATTTAGATATACAAATATATCTGCAAATTATGAAAGAAAGAGTTTAGCAATAGGAAATGAAAATATGCAAATATATATATATATATATATGTGTGTGTGTGTTTACACAAATAAAAAAAACAGCCGGCCGGCCACCACCCCCGGCCCGGCCCAACTCTCCCGCACCCCTTCTCTGCGCGTGGCCCCGCTCTTCCCCGCGCCCTCTCTCTGGCCCGTGGCATCCATGCACGAGCCCCCGCCCACGGTTTTCCCTGTCGCCGCCCCCGGATTTTCCCCTGAAGACCGAGCGCCTCCCTCCCCGTGGCAAGCATGCAGCCCGTCACCATCCACGTCGCCGTGCTCTTCCGACAATAGCAGCCTCAGCTCCCTCCGGCCATAAGTAGGAGGCGATCTCCTCCCGTGTTTCTGCGCTCCACTGCCTTCTCCTGGCTTTCCCCATTTCCTCCCCGTTTCTCCTTCCGCCCGCACGCTCTGAGCCCGCCGCCGCGCCTCCACGCCGCCCCGGCTCACCGGCGAAGCTCCGGTCAAATTGATCACGTCGCAGTGAACCCCAGCCTCCTATCTACCTCCTCTGGGAATGAATCGAACCCTTGAGCATCAGAACTCGCCGCCGCCGCTTCTTCCCCCAACACCGGCCGCCGCCGCCATTTCTGCCACCACTCACTCCTCGGCAAGCCGCCCTTCGATTCCTTCGGTAGGGAGCACCCCCTCACCACGCCGGAGCATCCCCCATCGCCGGTGGAAGCTCTCCTCCGCCCTAGCGCGCCAGCTCCGTGCGCCACCACCGCGCAACCTCGCCTCCCGCCACCGGCGCGCCCCGGTACCTCCCCGACCAAGCCGCCGCCGCAGGTACCTTCTCTGTGGCGCTCTCTCGCTCGTGCTTGCCTCCCCTCCTCCATTCTTTTGTCGGGCCACCGCATCCCCACGGCGTCTCCTCGTCCGGCCGATTCCACCGCCGCCGGCCCTCCTGTGCACCGCCCCGGCCGGAGCCACCACCACCACCCGGGGGTTCATCACCTCGAGGGCAGCCCATTTCGCCGCGTCCGCTGCCCTCCGGCCGACGGCCGCGCCGGCGAGCCCGCCGCCTGGCCCTGTGCCGCCCTCCCCTGTTTCGTTCCCCATGGCCGAAAGGCCCTCTGCCCTGCTCGACTGTCTCTCTCTCTCTGAGTTGTGGGCCCAAACAGGAGAACCCCCCCTAAGCCAGTTTAAGTTCCCTAGTTTTCTTTCAATTCTTGCAAATATGTATATCTGTATGAATGAAGGAAAATCAACTCTAGTTAATCACATGACAATGGATTATGGGTGGAATTAACTAAGGAGTTTATAAAATTGGTAAATTGCTAAAGGTTTAATCCTCATTAATTACCAATAAAAGATTGTTAAATTCTAGTATATGAAACGGTAGCTTTAGTTAATGATGATAACAAAATAACAACATGTATAGCAGGCTCGCGTTATAAAGGGATAAAGTATCAGTAGCAGTAGTACTTCAGAGAGCACTCGAGTTAAAAGGTCATAATAATATACAGACGCTAAAGCATAATAGCCCTAGGTCATCAAGCACCACAATAATCTCGTAGACATATAGGTACTCTAAAGCAAACATATAACCATTAACACATGTAATTAGGGTCACATAAAATGACACATATCAACCTTTGCTCAGATAGCTAAGTGTAAATAATAATTAGAAATACAGTTAAGCATAAAATTAGCTAAGGTATAAGCAAGCTAATAATAGTGCCATTAATTAAGTCTGAACACTAGCTTTGGTACATAATAAAATTAAGTACAATGGTATATAGAGCAAGCTGGGACTCGTACCAAAGGATCCTAATTCGAATTAAACTTAAGCTAGAGATAAATGAAGATACATAAAATATGATAATGGGATTATTAAAGATTTATAGAATAAGTACAGATCTCATCCACCAGTCCAGGTTGCCTTTACCATAACCTAAGCTGCAAGGAATACATACCCAGCTAGGCTCGTACATAGATGCATGAGTCTAACCTAGCTCATGGAACTTCCATGATAAATACAGAAATAATAAAAGAGATTAGTAATGAAAAGATCGAACCTCACCTTTCTCCAATCAGCTAGATTTGGCCACTTCTTTTCCAAAGTAAATAATTCCTGTAGACACTTCCTCACTTTTGATCTCTTATTATTCTAAAATTTTCCCTCATGGTAAAGCTGTTCAGATAACTCGTTCTCTCACTCAAGTCCAATTACCACTGTGTTTGCAACACACTAAACCAAATCATCCTTCTATTCTCAAATCGTAATAAATGTATAAATTAAACTAAATCAGCCATTTGAATTATTCGGATTTATTTGGATCTTTTGAGTTATTTGCCTTTATTTGCATTCAGTTATTTAGCACGTAATTAGATATCGGAGTCCTGAAGATCCAGCGGATCAAGCGAGGTCAAGCTCACAGTGAAGATAAAGACCGAAGCTCAAGAAAGCCTTGTGCGAGCTCAAGTCCGCGGTAAACCGCGCCAGGCGAGTCAATACTTTGATCATGTTGAACCTACATTTTCTGCAAATTATTTTTGTTTAAATTATCAAATTGCATGCTGTTATTTTATATGCAAATACATGTTTAATTTAAGATTTTAGTTATATGCCATTGTTTGCTTGATTAATATTACACCTCCTTTGGAATACTTGAATATGTGAACCTTGTCGCCCTAGCAAAATTATAATGGTAACTTTTGAAAATAAGTCCCTAATTATATGCCATGCTTAGTACTGCATAAATACTCAGGGGCACTGAAATGTCCCAAACATCATTGTCATTTGAAATCATGAGAAACTGGTTTGGGCAGTCATGGTGGGAATGACTGGTATATTTTGATATGACTATTTTATGCTCCCAAAAATCCCAACTTGCTTAAATATCTGGGCGGATTGGTTCGATGGTGTGAGAGTGTGGTGCAGTGGAAGCACAAAGTGGTTAGTGGTAGACCGCCCAGATACTACTAAGGACTGAATCTTGTCATGACCTCCCAGTGTACAACAAGTACGACCACAAGCTGGCAAAATGTAGGCAGGGCTAACTAATTTGCATCGACTTAGTAAGGGTTGCGCCGGTGTGACCACGGGCGGGTAGAGGATGGCCACATCCTCCGACGTGACGGCGCAAGAGGGGGCTTCTGGAAGGGTGGTCGTACCCGGAAGAAGTGGAAACCTTAGCGGACGTAACCCTGCTAGGAAAAATGCATTGTAAAGGTCCTGTGATAGTCTACTCAACCGCATGGCTAAGGAATCATGTGGGGCAACGAGTGGATTTATCTCTTGTGGGTAAAGTGTGCAAACTCTGCAGAGTCTAAAACTATTCGAATAGCCGTGCCCACGGTCAAGGGCGGACATGGGAACTTAACCAGATATAGATATGTTTCAAAAACAACTTTGTGGGTGGGAATGCAAAGGTGAAGGGCGAAGGACTGCCCTGGTTTGGAATTGTCCTGGGTGTCGTCCCAGTGGTAAGTTAAGCGGCTATAACGCTGAAGGAATTGCTATATGGTGCAGATGCCATGTAACGGTGGATGGAATCTGAATCGATATTAATAATGCATTTCCCGGTACATTATGATTTGTTCCAAAATTGCTAAGTCATAGGGCTTTTTAATTAATTGTATTCAAAAGCACTCCTTGCAAAACAAAATAACCCGAGCCTCTCCTTTGTTAAGCCATGCATACTATTTATTTGCATTTTGTGTATTGGCTCGCGGAGCACGGGGTCGGAGTGCTCACGCTCGCTGTTGCGACAAAATTCAGATTCAGAAATCAAATCACCTCGCCTCAGCAACAAGATTGGACAAGCTGGCCGAGAAGATGAAGATGTCAAGGGCTAGGTCGCGAACCTCCAGTTGGCTGCCTGTGGGCTTGTCCTGAAGGTCCCACTTGCGTGCTTCGTTCTTCCGCTGCTGCAATTTCATGATTTCGGCCTAATCGGCCCATGAGTAAGTCTACTAATATATTTACGCTTCCGCATGATATGTATTTTGATATTCATTTCTGTAACTGTGAGCACTATCTACTGATCCAGGGAATAGTGCAATGAAATCACAGTGGATTTGGATTGAAAAATCCGGGTCTGACAACGAAGCACCTTATTTTTTATAAAAGGAGAATCCTTTTGAGATTTTTAATAATGTAAGATAAATATTTTTTTTGTTTATTATGAAATAAAAGGGAAAAATATATTCGCACAACAACACAAAGAAAATATGGTAGGATAAAGGATGGGAGTGGAATTTTCTCTCCTTGATCAAACCTCACAACCGCGGGGCATGGTCAAACCTTCATCGCTTTGGTCCCTGCATCCATGTTATTTTGCAACACAGAACAAAAGCAACAAGAAGAAAAAAAATTGGGTTGCCACCCGCAAAGCACTTCCCTAAGGTCATTAGCAAATAAAGTGAGTCACTATTCTAAAAGTTTGAGGACCTCACGTCCTCCAGTTTAGGTTTATCCAGCTAGAGGAACACCTTGAGACGTTGTCTGTTAACTGTGCGTGGTGCTTCTCTCTTATCCAAGATGACAACTGCCCGGTGTTGCTTTGCTTCATGTACGGTGAAAGGCCCGTCCCATTTGAGCTTTCCATGTCCGAAGAGCTTCACCCATGAATTGAAAAGTAAGACCTTGTCACTGGGGTGGAGGATTTTGCAGTTTATCCGGTTGTCCTACCACTCAACTCTCATCTTACAGATCTTGGCACTGTTGTAAGCCTGATCCAGTAGTTCTTTGAGCTTGTGTAGGACCGATATGGCAATAGAAGAAGGTAAATGGTGCCTTTAAATTATTTCCTAAGTATTTCCCTAATCTTTACTCCAATAGTTATGAGAAGCTATGAAGATCAAGAAGCTAAAAATCCAAAACATTCTTGGAGCTATTGAAATTTTCAGCTCGTGAATAGTGGTTCAGCACTATTTCAAATCTGAAACATCATGTAACTTTTGATGCGCTGATCCAAAAAACTTGAAACACAGCTAGTTCATGACCTTAGGAACATATCCCAATCAAAAAACTTGTAATAACTAAAGAGATTTGAGATATTTGGGTTCATAAATCACTACTGCACCAAAACCGGTCCATAATCTAAAATTGAGCTAACTTTCAAACCAAAACTCCAAATCACTTAAAATCTGCTACACACCTTATCTAGGATGTCAGGAACATATTCCAATCAATAGTTAAGAAAATTGTTGCCAAAGTTCTGACATTTTTCTGTTCGAAGGCAGATTGCACTAAAAACAGGTCAAAAATCTAAAATGGTGAATACGACTTGCTTGTGGGTGGATGGATGATGGCCAAGATAGTTCTAAATGTATTTCCACATCTCACAGCAAGTTAGAACATCAAAGAAATCAAGCCAAAAACTCTCAGATCAAGAAATCACATGAAGGATCAAAAACGCGCAAAAACTGAGTTTCCTGATGAACTTGCTACCAAAGTACCTAGATGGGTGGAGATTAATTTTCTAAGATTATCTCCATCTCTTATACGTCCTTGGCACAATAAGATCAAAAAGAGTAAAGAGAAGAGATTAAAACCAACTAAATCAAAAGCAAATCAATCAAAATAAGAGATAGCCACAGAGATGATCAAACATTCATGTATTACTACTTGAGAAGGTAAGTTTTACAACCACTCAATCTTGGAGGACAAAGCGCATACAAAGTACTCAACTCTTAAACTATAACCCTAAATAAAAGAGCACAAGAGAGATGGATTGGATGGTTCACATAAGTCTCCATCTTAATCCCTTTATATAGGTGGGCTAACTAGCCACACCTTGATCCATCTTGATGAAACCAGCTTCTCCTTGACCTGAATCGCTCTCGAAGCACTACTCATGTGCCGCAGTTTTGATTCAAGGTAGATTCCAGTATTTTGGCCAAACTACCAAAATATCCTTTTTTTTACCTATTCATCTCTTTCTATTGCAAGCAATTGCTATACTTGCCATATGTAGGTGCACCACTGACTTGCTATGCATGGGCAAATCTCTTCCATTCCGGATCCACCAGACCATGCCTCGCTTGGACTGACCAGGCCACATGGTGCAAACCCACCGTTCGAACTTCTCTTCGACATTTTCCGTCTTTCTCATGCCATGTTTGAACTCACCATCTCATCCTGTATCTTTGATCGTTCTAAGCCTTGGCTCCTCCATGAGCATAGCCCCGATCCTCGCCGTTGACCATGGTTGACTTCAAGCGACTCTACACATCTTAAGACAAAGAAATTATTTTCAGACACAAGTTCTTCACAACTTGACCCACATTAGTAATGACATATCTCATGCAACCTATGACCACTGACCTAAGTCACCAAATCATCCTATAGCTCAAAATTCCCAAAACCATCCATTTCTACAGGTTGTCGAGAAAAAAATCTACAAATTCTAAAATTTCACTCCTCCAAAATGACAATGGTTCATCACAACAAAATATTAGCCTTCTCTCATTGTCCTTCAACTTGCTTATTTGGATTTTTGCTTGATGTGTGCAGCTTGTAGGTCCATATTCATATACTTTATTGCCCAATTTCACCATTATCAATTGGAGACTTGATTCAATCACATCATATATTGGTGATTAAATAGGGAAGTATATTTTTTATTCTATGATGTTCATTATTCGTTTTAGTCCTTTACCTATGTGTGAGTAGTCTGCATGGGCAGAGCAAATGTAGTGAATTGATAGCAACAGTAGTAATATGACTATGCTTTAATTATATATTGTAGACACATTCAGTTTCATTGGAGGCATTGATATACTTTCTATGCTTATGCATGTTATGTAATTTAAGGTGTCGGATAACATGAACATAGAATAATAGTTCCTATCTACGAATAATCACTGATTGCAACAACAATTCAGTGACCTGTAGGGTGACAGGCGTGGATATAAAAAATGAGTTATTGTAATCCGAGGAGCTCAAGTTATCACAAGAATGAATGTGTCAATCTGGTTTCATAACGTTAATACTAAAACAGGCCAAGAGGTGGACGCAAAGCTTGGAATCCCATGAGCAAAGGAACAGCGGCACAAGGGTAGTTCGCCCATGAGACCAAGAAAAGGGAAGTGATCCTACTAACTTATGAATATAAGTTGATGTCTACCAATCTACCTTGAACCAAAATCTTCGATACCTGGCCTTTGTTATTGTCAAGTCTTCATTTACTTTTAGTCATTCTAGTTATGTTAGGTTATTATTTTATCATCGCAATGATAATTATCCCCTATTTTATTCCTTGCAATTATTACTAGTGATATATGGTTGCGATAAAGAGAAACTAGCTTTCCTTTGCTCCCATTGGGTTCAATAAACATTGGAATACTCTAAGAGAAAGTGTTGCACTGATCTTGTGCACTTGTAGGTCATCAAGCATTTTCATGCACCACTGCTGAGGAGCATAGTGCTTAGTTGGTTTCTCTTTTTAAATTATGTTATTTAATCTTTAGAATTTATTTTTCAGATTTATATTTCTTTTAATTAAGTAGGTTGTTTTATTTACATGCTTTGTTTGGATAGACCATATCTATTAGATTATCCACCTCTGGAACCTATTACACCTTTGTCACCCAATTCACTGGAATTTTCTGAATTATTTTTGAGAGTGCCTATAGGAGCTTCAATTTCTAGGAGTCTAAGCTAAATGAATTTGTGAATCCATCTCCTAAAAGTATAAGATCTCCAATAGCATGTCCAGAAATCAAGAGCAATAGATATGAAATAAATCCTGAATTCATTATGGAGATCAAAGAATTTATCTTAGTGTTGTAGATGAATTATGTCGCTTGAATAAAATCAAAGATAAACCACATGATGTTATGATGATGAAATTATTTCCCTATCAGTTTTGCTATTGCACAGGCGACTGAAATTTTTTTATGTTTCAGTCACCTGAAATTGCACTCTCAATGAACTAAAATTGCAGCCCTTCTCCAAAAAAACAGCTGCAACTTTAGGTGATTCAGAGTGCAACTTCAGGTGACCTGAAATTGCACTCTCAATCAACTAAAATTGCAGCCCCCCTCTAAACAAAACATGTGTAACTTCAGGTGATTCAAAGTGCAACTTTAGGTGACTGAAAGATAAAAAAATTTCAGTCGCCTGTGCGATAGTCTATCCCTTTCCCTATTCCTTGAAAGGTAAAGTGAAAGCCTGGTTAAATTCCTTACCTAAAGGTAGCATTAAAAGTTGGATGGAATGTGCTCCAACTTTTATCGCTAGGTATTATCCACCGTCTAAACCTTTGAAAATAAAGAATGCAATCATGAATTTTGTCCAAAAGCCCAATGAAGATCAAGTTAGGTTCAATGAGCAACTCATGGTAGTCATGAACTAGTGGCAACCTTCCCAGCATGCACCACCACCAGCAGCTCCATGACCATATCGGCCAGGATCGCCTCAACAGGCACCACCACAGGCAGGCGTGTATCCAACGCCATACCCTTACCAGGGGTACCCACACTTTCTGCCACCTCTGCCACTGCAGTAGACCTCCAACATTGGCTTCAACCTAAACTTGGGGAGGTACCTATTTTATTGGGATAATTCAGGATTTGCCACTCCATAAAAATGACATTTTACAATTTGCCACTATGTAAATTGCAATTTACGACTTTCCACTCTATAGAAGATCTAGTTCAGACTTTGCCATTTTTGGCTTTTCCCAGCATTCCCCCATTTTCCCTGTTTTAGTACACCTAAATTTTCACTTTTGCCCCTATGGCCAGCTGCCATGTTAGGACATGCATGTATTCTTTCTACTTCTATTTCCAACGGACAAAGAATCTTATTGGCTTTGTAGTTGGTTTTAGACAACTCGTTTTCTTCCGGAAGCATGTCCGCTAAAAGACCTAACAGTGTCGGGAAACTCTTATCGGACCAACCGTTGCTTACCTTCAATTTCAACAATTCAAGTACGGCTGACAACCTCATGTACTTGGACTTGCAACACGTGAACAAAGGTTTCTCCGAGTCCTCCATTAAGCCCCAGAATTTAACATACTCTCTCTCATCACAGTTCCCTTCTGCAGTGAAGCATCTGATCCAGATTGTCATTATGTAGTCTATTCGAATCGGAACCACAATCAACATTATTCGGCGGCATATCATTGACTTCATTAGTGATGTTGTTATTACTACCTTCCTGTGTAATATGTTCTTCACCATGACTAGTCCAACGTGCAAACTCCTTTTTGAAACCCCTTCAAATCAAGTGTGTTTTAATCTGTGCTCAGTTCTTAAACATCTTTAGATTCTCACAGTTAATACATGGACAGTACATATATTACACCTCCTTATTCAACATATCCTCCTCGGCAGCTCTTATAAAAGCAAAAACATTATTAATGTACTCTTCACTTACACGGTTTCCAGTGTACATCCAGCTTCGGCCCTACGTTATGCATATAACAATTTAGTATTACATATTGAATTAATTAATTAGTACACCATATATCTACGGTCTAAATTAAGTAGCTATATGTAGCAAGAATTATTAATTACATTGAATTAAGTAGAAATATACTATGAATTGACTAAACCCTAAATCATATTAGATGTAAATAATCTTCTCTCTACATCAAGCTATCTAGATCTAAACCATTTTCAATTCTCCTTTTACCAAAAGTTAGATCTAAATTATAATGCAATTAGTAACAAATTACTAACCATAGGTAGCTAATAACTTAGTGGATTTACAGTTACTCTTGCCAAATAGTCTCCTTTCACCGAATGGCCTCAAAACCCCGCTTCTAGCTCAAAGCAGCAGCGTAGATCTGGAATTTAAGACAGAGGTTAACGGGTTTGTACGTAATTAATATAGTGGAATTATCATAGATAGTTTTTAATATAAACCATCTGTGATAAACGAATTATCACAGACGGTTTTTAATATGAACCGTCTGTGAATTATCATAGACGGATCAAAGTAAGAACAATTTATGATATTTGATAATATTACAGACAGATCTTGTTAATAACCGTCTGTAATACTTTCCAAATGGTTTTAACCACGAATCGTCTATGATATTTCATTTTCACAGACAGTTTTTAGCGCTGGCAGCAACACAGACAGTCACTAAACTAAAACCGTATGTGATTATATTTAACACTAACGGTTTTATGTAACCGTCTGTGATGTGACGTCTAGTACTAGGCTTTTTGTAGTAGTGCAATTTCGTTAAGGAGTTTAGGTAACAACAAAAAGTAACAAAAACATAAAGGAAAAAACGAAAGGAAAAACTCTAGATCAACAAGAAAACTGTCCGGCTATTGACATTTTCAATTTAATTATGGATCATGTTCATGCCACCTACTGAGGTAGAAAGGCTACAATTACTACAAACACATTTTGTCACAACCTAATTACTTTGATAGTAACACACACTTAACTTGATATAATCTATGACAAGCACATGATATTAAATTATGAAAAATTGTTACCAGCTGGTATGCGTATCATATTTTCACTTACCTATATTCATTGTGGTTTGGCCATCCCAGGATATTTCCTCTTTATCAGATGCAATGAAGTCTACAAGTTGGCCATTGGTGGCACGCTGCGACGATGTTTATTATACTCTGCTGGGAGTGCCACCTCTCTCTCTCTCTCTCTCTCTCTCTCTCTCTCTCTCTCGTGTAGAGCCTGCAGTAGCGCATCTGGCCATGTGCACCCTGCTGTGCTGCTCCTGCACCCAAAGCCAAGGGAATCTGATGATGTCAAGAGCCCATCGAAAAGATAGAACCTAAACTACACTAGTAGTCAGTTTGCTCCTTGCAGTCTCTGTCATCCTCCTCCCATCACCCTGCAGGCTCTTACTTCCAAGGTCAGCTCTTTGCACTGGCTGGTGGCGATCTCCACAGCAACAACTTTTTTATGCTTTATTTCAAGCCTTTTGTGCTATTGCTTTCAGTTAAAATGATTTGACAAGTTCAGTTGTGTAACTGTAAAAGGGGATAAGAGAGAACTTATATAGTGTCACATTGGCTTCTTCATTTGATGGATGGCACTGCTTTACATGGAAAGGGAGAAAAGAGCTTCTGTAATTGGGAAATGATGAAAAGGGAATTCATCCATCTTTGGTTAAAGTAAAGAAAGTTTTTTTACATCATCTTGTGGCTTGGTTGGAGGAGTTGGCTTGTAAATATGTGGATATGGCCTTGCTTTCTGTTGGGGAAATGCTACAATCTATTCTTTGGGTGTTTGTGCTGGTCTTGGACATCGAGCAAATTTTGGCAATTGTTTAGTGTAGCATTTTTTCATACGCAAATGTAGCCTATGATATCTTCTCAGCTGCAGGCCTCCGAGAAACAAGATCCCGGATAAATGGAAATCCACTTGCATTGTGTTTGAGTGTTTCGTTTTCCTGTTATTTTCCCACATCAGAGACCAAATTCCGAACCTTTTCTGCAGCTAGATCTAGCCCAGTAGTTCTCAAATCAGACAACAAATTTGTTGCACAGCAACAGAATTCTCAAACGCAGGTTTGCTCACATTTTGCTCAGAGAATGCAAGCAATGCGGCCGGTGGACGACAAGGAGTGCTACAGCTACACCACCAATGGCGCGGTCAACGGACGGCTGCAACGCAAGAACCCAGCATCCCGGGCCAAGCCGACGCCGTCCAAGTGGGACGACGCGCAGAAGTGGCTCGTTGGCTTGTCCAACGGCGGCGCCGACGGGATCCACGGAGGCAAGGTCAAGCCCCGGAACTCCAACGCCGACGACCGGCGCCTCCTGAGCTCGTCCTCGCAGAACGGCCGCATCTCCTGCAGCAGCGTGGACGGCGCGCTGGAGTACAACATGGTGGCCGCGGTGGCCGCGCCCCCGACGCCGCCACAGATGGGCGAGGGCGACGATGTGGGCGAAACCAAGAAGATCGACTGCATGCTGCAGCAGCATGGCTCTCCCGTGGCGGTGGTCCGGTCGGTGTGCTTGCGGGACATGGGCACGGAGATGACCCCCATCGCCAGCAAGGAGCCGTCCAGGACCGCTACGCCGCTGCGGGCGTCCACACCCGTCGCACGGAGTCCGATATCGTCGCGGTCGTCAACACCCGCGAGGCGGCCGCAGGATGGGCCCCTGGGCGTTACCGCCGTCGTGGTCAGGACGGCCGAGCCGGTGGCGCTAGGCATGGTTGGCGGCGGCGAGGTGGACGGCGACGGCAGCGTGGACAGTCATGTGCCGAGCGCGAACTCGCTCGAATCCCGCGCAGCGGCCTGGGACGAGGCCGAGCGGGCCAAGTTCACGGCGAGGTGAGAGTGAGACTGATTTTTACTATTATTTTTTGTGTATCAGAATTGTTCGTGTTTTATGCAGATCTGGCAGTTACTCAGCTTTAATTTCTCGTCTTTGCTAATTTCAGATTCAAGCGTGAAGAGGTGAAGATCCAGGCCTGGGAGAACCATGAGAAGAGAAAAGCTGAGATGGAGATGAAGAAAATAGAGGTATGGTTTGTGCAATCCCATTTTTGTTCCAACCATTTTGTAGTTTCCATTTTCTTGGAATGGCCGACCATGAAAAGAGTACTGCAGAAGCGCAGATACTATCATTTTTCTTTTGTTTTTCATTTATCCTCGTCTACAGAATAGGGTTTTGCTTCATAACACTTTGAGCTTTTGTGTGGTCCAAGAAATCACTGCATACAAGGAAGGCAGACAAGTAGGTCTGCTAATCTTAATATCCTGACCAATTTAATTGGCCTTACCAGTAATTTTCACCACACTGGCCAGAAGTCAGAACTGTTTGAACTTTACCACAGTGGATATAAACTCCTCTTTGAGTTTCACAGCAACGTACTTGATGTGCCATGGCCCCTTTGGTTGCACTATGGGAACACTTTTCTGATGCCTAATTAATGATCTCTGTAAGCATTACTGCGGATTCATCTGACCAGCTCGTTCAAACAAAAATCCTGCAGATGAAAGCGGAGCAGATGAAAGCACGGGCGCAGGAGAAGCTGGCCAACAAGCAGGCGACGTTACGGCGGATGGCCGAGGAGAAGCGAGCGAGCGCCGAGGCCAAGCTGAACGAGCGCGCCGCGAGGACGTCGGAGAAGGCCGATTACATCAGGAGGACGGGGCACCTGCCGTCCTCGTTCTTCTCCTTCAAGATGCCCTCCCTGTGCGGCTGACGCTAGCTAGCTAGCTAACTGCTCCTTGACGGCCTACGTAATATACATACCTTGCTTGTGTGTTCTTCCTTTGTCCAGACGGCTCCATTGTAGGGGGTGTAATTTTACTGCACCTCGTCATTGTGTTTGTTGCTAGAATGGACACAGTTTCTATCTTATGTTATCAGCACAGCTTGCTTAATTCTCTGTGATCTATCGGTCCTCGCTTGCTATTTTGTACGTACTTTTCCTTTTGTGAGGAAATGTTGTCTTACTGCTACTACTTAGAAAGGTGCAGTCGTTTTTATGGCACAGCCAGTCTCATCGTTCTGTAACCTTAATTTGATTTGGTGACAAAAACAGCCCAGCATACAGTAACCAAGCTCTACACCAGCAATGACAGAATTAAGGACTGCATGTTCAGAGCAGGTTCAGCTCACATAAATTTTTTTTTTTTTGCCTAAACCACACCGAGTCATAGAATTAATTTCATAAACCATACCAGAATTAATTGCCTAAACCACACTGAGTCTATTTTACTATCGTCCAAGACTGTGTAAATTCCAGTCTTTACTGTCGTCCAGGGCATAGTAAAATTCTAGCGGTTCCAGCGCTTTGATGCTGAAACTACGCCAGCCCTGTCCCAACTCTGAAATTAAGCCCAACTGATAGCAAATTCCAGCGCTCTCATAGTAAATTCCGCTCTGCCCAACTCATAGTAAATTCCAGCACTCATAGTAAACTTTCATGCCCCTGAGGATAGAAAACTCTCCATGCATGTGTAGAGCGGTAGAAGTGTGTCTACTTCTTTTCACGCGCCGCACGCGAACTCCTCGTCCGTCTCCAACCATGTCGCACGAGGGCCCGCCGCCGTCCCGGAGAGTTTGAGATCGGGGACACGCCGGCGTGCCGCCTCGAGAAGCGTGTGAGTGCTGACCAGGCGGCCGCAAGGTGGAGTGGGCGGCGGACGCGCAGGGCCAGGGGCGGCGACCCGCCGCAGTGTGAGGAGGGCGCCGAGGAGCCGGCGGCAGGAGGACTTGAGCGGCAAGCGGACGAGCGATATGTCACATATGATCATACTAGCATTAAAGCATCGGATCCCATTAGAATTTCAAAGTTAAGCGTGAGGGTGGGTAGGATGATGAATTGTTATAGAGATTTTTTTTTAGTAAAATCTTAATGCCTTAAGAATAGAAAAATCTCCTTGCATGTGTAGAGCGGTAGAAATGCGTATTTACTTCTTTTTGTCGTGGATCACCGGCAATCTTTCGCCGCTGGCGAACTCTCGAACTCGCACTCAAGAACACGATAAACACAGGTGTTTGGTGCTGCTAAAACGGGGTAGCATTTTCTGATATATTGCATGCTTATTTAAAGGGAAAAAATGGCTGTTAGCCTTCCCACTAAAGATGGTTGTTAGCATTCCCATAATGCACAGCACAAAACGCCTAGAAACAAAGAAACAGCTGCAGTTAAACAAAGAAATGGCAACCATTAATTGACACGAAACAGTGAGACACGGGAGTAACTTCAACATTTCACCCCCTAGTCTTTGTTGTGCTCATCGATCTTGTTGATGCCGATCAACGCACACAGTTGCTGGAACCGCACGCGTCCAAGCACCTTGGTTAGAATGTCAGCCAGCTGGTTCTCCATCGAAGTGTGCCGGAGGACGATCTTGTTCCCGTCGATGCACTCCCGAATGTAGTGGTAACGAGTGTCGATATGTTTGCTTCGGTCGTGGAAGACGGGGTTCTTGCTGAGAGCGATGGCGGACTAGTTGTCCACCTTGAGCTTCGGCGCTCCAAACTTAGTGCCAAGCATATCAGACACGAGCCGAGCTAGCCAGACACCTTGGCATGCTGCTGGGGCCGCCGCAATATACTCTGCCTCACATGAGGACAGAGCCACCACCTTCTGCTTGGAGGACTGCCAGGTGATGGGATTTCCGCCGAGGAAGAAGATGACGCCGCTGGTACTCTTGCGCGTGTCGACGTTGCCCGCCATGTCGGCGTCACTGTAGCCGACCAAACAAGCTCGTTCATCCTCCCTCCTGGCGTGGTGAAGATAGTAGTAACGCGTTCCTGCTACGTACCGTAGCACGCGCTTCATCGCGTTGAGGTGGTCCACACGTGGTTTCTCCATGAACTGGCTCAGATAGCCCACCGCGTAGGTAAGATCTGGCCAGGTGTGCACCAAGTAGCGTAGTCCACCGATGACGCGCCTGTACTCGGTGGTGTCCACCAGTGGAGCAGTACTCTCCTTGCTCAACTTGAGCCTTGGTTCCATCAGCGCCAGACTGGGGTTGCAGGTGCTCATGCCGCTCCGCTCAAGCAGTTTCCCTGCGTAGGCAGATTGGTAGAGCGAGATGCCGCTTGGCCCTTGGTTCACCTTGATTCTGAGGTAGTACGACAGCAGCCCAAGGTCGCTCATGAGAAAGACGCGCTTCATCTCAAGCTTGAACGCCACGATCTCATCGCTGCTGGTGCCGATGATGATCAAGTCGTCGACGTAAACCCCGACTACCAGCCGCGATGACCCTCGGCTCCGCATGTACACGCCGTGCTCGGAGCTGCTCCTTTGGAAACCAAGTGACGCCATGGACACATCAAGCTTGGCATTCCAGGCCCTCGGTGCTTGTCGGAGACCATACATCGCCTTGCGAAGATGCAGTACTTTCACCCCTACTCCGGTTATCCAACATCATACCACCGCATCAGCCTCATCACTACCTTGATGCCAATCGAATCTGAAGTCCTCCGGTGATCTCCTCCTTGCCTTTTTTCCCCCTTGCGCTCGCCTCTGATTTCTCTATTTGGGGCTAGCTCATGGGCCGAAGCCTTTCCAACCTCTTACATCAATCCTAACCCGGCGCTAGCCAACTCATTTTGAGTAAGGCCCAGCCCACCCTACCCATCTTTAATTATTGCCCGTTTCAAAGAGCCCGACGGCAGCCCATGAAAGGGCCTAGCCCTTTAAACCCTAATCAGTACGGCCCATTACCAGGCCTAGCTGCATCGCAACAAGCCGGCGAGCTTGGCTAAGTTTGCTTCCCCTAACGATTACGGGAATTTTCTCCTGGTTTGCTTACGTTTGGAAAGTTCCACGCATAGCTAGCAACCATGCGACTTGGGCCGTGATCCAGCCAACACTGGCCCATCTAAACAAGCCCTCAAAGAGAGAGATCATCGTCCCCTACCTTGAGGAAACAGTGTCAACTCCATGCTTACAACTCACATCATCCCCGATCGTGAGTGAGCCAGTTTCAGGTCAAGGCACTCCTGTTTGGTGGAAATACACGGGTCCCCACATAGGGTCGCTTCGGTACATTCCTCTTTGAAGTTAGGGATAGACTATTGCACTGGCGACTGAAATTTTTTTATCTTTCAGTCATCTAAACTTGCACTTTGAATCACCTGAAGTTGCACATGTTTTTTTGGAGGGGGACTGCAATTTTAGTTGATTGAGAGTGCAATTTCAGGTCACCTGAAGTTGCACTCTGAATCACCTAAAGTTGCAGCTGTTTTTTTTAGGGAGGCTGCAATTTTAATTCATTGAGAGTGCAATTGCAGGTGACTGGATTATAAAAAAAATTTCAGTCACCTGTGCAATAGCAAAACTGTTGAAGTTAACGAGCGCCAAGTACGTACGTGCCCTATAGGAATTAGAGATGTGTAGTAATTAGCCTGTCCGGCAGCCACATGTTATGATTTGAAAAGCATCTAAACAAAAGGTATAAAGATGGAAGAGAATTTATAGGATTTAGACTACCATCCTTTCAACATATGCTATATAAATTATAATTTTTTAAATAAATAAATAAATATAACGATAACTACACGCACTTTTTAAAACAACTTATTAGAGCAGTTTTTCGAAACGACTTATCAGCATTCGGTATATTTACACAATTACTCATGCTAAGACTAAAAAGACAGACTTTTTAAAACAGATTATCAGTATTCAGTTTGTTCACATAAATGCTTATATTAAAATCAAAAACTATAGATTATAGCAAAAAAAATCCAGCTTTATGCTCGAGGAGAGAGTGTACCTAAGAAACAATTCGAGCATATGGCTCTAGGCTTGCCCTGTCTTTTGGCACAGCCATAGAGTCCTAAAGCAGCCAAATAGGGGTGGGCAAAATACCCGCTACCCATTACCCGTACCCGAATTACCTGAACCCAAACCCGAAATACCCGAACCCGAGGTACCCGATCCCAAATTCGGATAGCGATTCTGATTACCCGAAATTAGTTTGGGTAGTTCGGGTAATATCCCCCGGTACCCGAACTACCCGAACTACCCGGTAATCATGTCACTTTATTAGTAATTTAGTATATGATTCTCTCTGTTTGAACAACTGCCTGTGATATATTATTCTATGCAAATTGCTGCTGAAATTCTATGCAAATTGCTGCTGAAATTATGTACAAATTCTGTGCAGTTTGCTGAAATTCGATGCAGTTTGCTGAAATTCGGGTATATCGGGTATACCCGAACCCGAACCCGAATTATCGGGTACCCGAAATTGCGGGTAGTATTTTTTTGGGGCTAATATCGGGTAGCAGTTTTCATTACCCGAATTTCGAATTACCCGAATTACCCGACCCGAAAAAATCGGGTAACCCGAACGCCCACCCCTACAGCCAAACCAATCGACAAACGACTTAGCCTCACCACCTCTCCTCGCCTCTACTACGAGTCGAAAAATGGCTACTAGTCCCACCTCCGCGGCCAACGCCGACGGTGGAAGCAGCGGAGTTGTTGACGCCCGCACCGGCTACTGCGCGATGACCAAGTCGTTCTGCAGCCTCCGCCCGCCGGTGCCGCTTCCGCCGCCGGATGACCCGCTCTCGTTCCCGGCGTTCGCGTTCTCGCTCCTACCGTCACCACTCCCCGCACATCCAGCCCTCCTCGACGCCGCCACCGGCGAGGCCGTCTCCTACCCGGCGTTCCTGTCCCAGGTGCGCGCTCTGGCCGGCGCCCTACGCTTGCGACTCCAGCTTGGCCGTGGCGATGTAGCGTTCGTCCTCGTCCCCGCGCGGCTCGACGTGCCCGTGCTCTACTTCGCGCTCCTCTCCGTCGGCGCGGTCGTGTCCCCCGCCAACCCGGCCCTCACCGCCCCCGAGGTCTCCCGCCTCGTGTCCCTTTCCGGCGCATCCGTCGCCGTCGCCGTCTCCTCCACCTCTGCCAAGCTCCCCGCCGGCCTCCCAATCGTCCTCCTCGACTCCCCACAGTTCCGCTCCCTCTTGGAGAACGACCAAGGGGAGGAGTCGACGCTGGAGACGGTGGTGGTGCACCAGTCGGAGACGGCGGCGATCCAGTACTCCTCGGGGACGACGGGGCGGGTGAAGGCGGCGGCGCTGCCGCACCGGAGCTTCATCGCGATGGCAGCGGGCTTCCACGCGCTGCGCGCTAAGCCGAGGAAGGGTCTCGAGAGGGCGCTGCTAGGTGCGCCGATGTTCCATTCCATGGGGTTCGTCTTCGCTCTGACGGGAGTGGCGCTGGGGCTGACGACGGTGGTCATGACGGAGGCGCAGGCCGGGTTAAGGGGATTTGTGGAGGCGGCGGAGCGGTGGGAGGTCACGGAAATGACGGCGTCGCCGCCGGTGGTGGTGGGAATGGCGAAGGAGCGGTGCAGACTTGCGACGCTGGAGCGGGTGATCTGCGGCGGCGCCCCGCTGCCGAGGGCGGCGGCGGAGAGGTTCCGGCGACGGTTCCCGCACGTGGATCTGTGCATGGTGAGTTTTCTATATCCGCACGTCGCTTTCTTTGTGTTGTTCCCGGTGCGTTTTTTTGCTGTCGTCGTTTCGTTCTACCCCTGTTTACTATTTCCTAGAAAATAGCGCTGAATGTATCATACTTCTCCTTTTTTTTTACTTAGACGTTTGGCTTTTTTTACCGTTTTTGAGGTACGAATCTAACCGTTATTTTTTTATAATTTTACACTAAAATATATTAACAATATTTTAATATTATAAAAGTATTTTTTAACAATAAATCTAATTATATAATTTTTGTATAGTTAATTTGAATAGTTTTAAATATATTGGTAGTTAAGATTTAACAAATTTAACGACACGGATTTTAAAATTCAAGTAAAAAATAACAAAGAAAGCATAAAACACCGCATTTTAAAAAGGACAGATGAGATTAAGGCCCTATCCAAACTGCTTTTGGCTTTTAAAAGATATCCCATATTACTTTAATCTCTCTCGTAATCAGTACTTTAATCTCTCTTGTAATCAGCTAAAAGCCACGTCATTTTTTAACACGGCCTAACTTGTTTTTGGGAGAAAGGTTATTTTCAGAAAATTTAATTCCAAACAAATTTCAAGTCCAAGCATATGTAGCGTGCTCTGTTTTAAATAGTGGGAAAAGAAGAGCAATGAGATGTCAGTAATCTTCAATCAAATCCTGATGGGGCAATCTTAAAGGGACAGAACATTACTTAGTAACATCAGTCGTTCTAAAGCCGAACGAGTAAGCGTCGTAAGGAAAAACCAACATCTGTTCAGTGGTGGTTTGAATTGAGCTGGCCATGGCCAACTTTGTCGTCTATATGAAACTCAGAGGCACTGATGTCAGTTTTCACCAACTATATGAGAAGTGCTTGTGAGGTAACCACATCGATTTAAACAAAAAAAAAAGACCCAACTATATAATTAGTATCACGATTTGTTATAAAATCTCTGAATCAAAGGTACGACTTCTGTGAAGTGTCTCTGTTTGGGTGACGTCGCCGGCAGCGTTGAGTTTTGCTTCTTCCATTGCCCTAGCGTTGAATCGATCGACCAACAGCCCTGATTGGCCCCGAAGGACCGAAAATCCTGCGTATTTGTCGCCCTGGATATAGAAAGACATTGATAATCTTGAAAGGAATGCTCCACGTAGCGTTGCTTGACGTAGCCCGTTCACCTTATCAACTAGCCGCCGGACTTGCTTATTTGTTGGCATGTTAGGTTTTAGGTAGCACGAGTTTGTCGGAGCAGTTGTTCCATGACATCGATCGCCCTGTTAGGCTCGACGTACGGACAGCGAGTGCCCGGATTAATCTCGAAACAAAACAATTCTGGGAGGCGATAAAAAGGATGCGTATTTTAACCACTGGGAGCAGTATTTACAGGAAGGTTCCAGCGAAAGCTGCCACTGAGGCTCATGTGATGAGACGTGAGAGCACGATTAGTTCCCGAACACTCCACGTAGTATTCGTCGTGCGCTTACGGATCATAGTGGAGGATCAAATCCTCTCTAAGATCCTTCTAGAGCTGTCTAAATAGACCGGATAACCGTATCAGTCCGAAACACATTATTGCTGATATGGCTTAGACACAGTATGATCCACGGCTAAATAGGTTATGCTAGTCTAGCCCAACTAATTATGCCGTGCTTGAGCCAGACACCGTATCAGCATGGTGGATTGGCCCAGCACCATTGTCACTTCCTAACCCTCATCTTTGCCTCGACGCCGCCTCCTCCCTCTCGGTTAGCATCGCCGGTATGCGATAACCCTAGCGCACTCCCTGACAGCCACCCCTGCCTCCAATCATGCTACCCTGTCCTCTTTCTCCCTCTCACGAATCTCTCTCTCTCTCTCTCTTTATCTCACCGACGTCATCGCCGCTTCCCCACTGCCACCAAGCCACCATGCCCTTCCGCCACTAAACTGGGTGGGTGAGGCGGGAAGGGGGGACTGAGGAAGATGACGAGATCGCTGGATTGCGGAGATCAAAGGAGCGGAGGAAGCAAAGGGAGAGTGGGGGGTGGGAGGTTGAGGCAAAGTTATCAATACCATTCCGTTCCGACCGATATGGGTCGGTATATACCATACTGATCCCTAAACTGATACAAAATACCCCTACATTCCGTACCGACCCAAATACCGGTCAATACCGACTTGATACCGTCAATACCGGCCATACCAATTTTAATACCGGCCGATACTGATGGAATTGATAATACTATTTATTGAACTATATATTATATTTGATAGTACTACTATGTATTTAGAATAATATAACAAATGATATTTGGTGTGCATATAATTAAACAAATATATGCTTATAAATATATATACTTGTACTATTATATTAAATCCAAAACGGTACACCGGTATAGACTGGTACCGAAATGTACCATTTCAAGAACTAAACCGGCATGGCCACCAGAACGGTATTGACAAGTATGAATCGAGGAGCTCCTTGACGAAGCCTCTGGCGCAGAGGGGGCAAAGGACATTGGTGTCGTACGAGGCAGGAAGCAAGATGGATATGATGTGGTCGCGCTGGTGCCAATAGTAGTGTTGGCGGTGCGGTAGAGGTGGAGGTGTCGACGACCAGGCGGCCATTGAAGGACGGATGGATGGGAGAGGAAGATCGAGCAAGATAGTTGATAGCCGACGATTAGGGCTAACTGTCTATCGGACTGATGGGCTAAATAGGCCGTCTGCAACCCGTCGGGCTAAATGTGCCTTGGCCAGTACGACTTGACCCGTAACCTCGTTGTGTCGTGCCTGGCTTCACGGCTGAGCCTATGGGTCAACATGACACGACCCGTTTAATTAACCAAGCCAACTGAATGGTGGCTACACGAGCTCGACACGAATCGTGTCAGGCGGCTCATTTAGGGTGTGTTTGGTTGCCTGAATCTCCTTCGTCCTGGCTGGGTGGATCCGTATGATCTGAGAAAGAGCCTGTTTGGTTGCCTGTATGAGTGGATGCAGCCTGCATGAGCGGATGCAAAAATACGCCCTCATCCTGGATGGGTGGATACGCTCAAAATGAGCTTCACTGGCCATCCTGGATGGGTTGATGCAGTGTATCTTATGCGGTCCCACGTGTCAACCTCTCAGGTTTGGTAGACTGCATCCGCTCATACAGGCAACCAAACAGCATCTCAGTTTTTTTGCATCCGCTCATGCAACCTCACCAAACATCTTTTTCTGAAATACGATTCCACTCAGCCTGCATCCACTCAGTCAAAATATACGATACAACCTCCATCCACGAACCAAACACACCCTTAGCCATATTTGGATCATGCATCCTCATGTGACGTTAGAGCAACTCCAGCAGTAGCCCTCAAAACAGGGCCCCTACTTTTTATTTGAGGGCTCTCCCTACTTTTGAGGGCTCTGTTTTTTGGGCTACACTCCAGCAGGAGTCCTCAAAACAGGACCCTCAAATTCATTCTTAGAGGGGATGACACATAGGACCCACCCTCATCCTCATCCTACTTATGAGGGCCGAGGGGCAAAAAACTCACTCCAGCAGGGCTCCTACTTGAGCCCTCAAAAGTAGGGGCTCCCTCCAAACCCCCCAGGAATGAGGGCTCGAGAGGGAGATTTGAGGGCCCCCTACTTTTGAGGGCTCAAGTAGGGGCCCTGCTGGAGTGAGTTTTTTGCCCCTCGGCCCTCAAAAGTAGGATGAGAGCTCAAGTAGGGGCACTGCTGGAGTTGCTCTTAACGCGTGAATGTTGTTGTTCCCATGCAAAGGGCGAGCTGAAGGATGGACCTAGGGCTGTAAACGAGCCGAGCTCGAGCGAGCTTGACCTAGCAAGCTCGAGCTCGGTAGAAATTCGAGCCGAGCTCGAGCGAGCCTGAGATCGACATCGAACTTGAAGCTGGGCTTGAGCTCGGCTCGAACAAAACTCGAGCTCGCTCGAGCTCAGCTCGAGCTAGGTTCGTGTAGATTCTGTGGGGGAGTAGGGAGGTCGGAGGGAGTACCTGAGGAGCCGTGGGCCGTGGCCGAGGCGCCAAGCTGCAGGGACTGCCGGACAGGTGGTCATCTGGCCGGATCCGAGTCGAGGAGGGGCGGCGGCGACGGGGGAGAGGAGGGGCGCCGGGCCACCGGGGGGATGAGGGGCGGCGGCGGGGCGAGGAGAGGCGGCGGTGGGCGAGGAGGGGGACGGGGGGGGGGGGGCGGCGACGAGGGAGAGGAAGGGGGCGGGAGAAGGAGGGGCGGCGGCGGTGGCGGAGAAGGAAGGGGACGGGGGGGCGGGAGAGGGGGTCGGCGGCGGGCGGGGCCGGGGGGCGGAGAGGAAGGGGACGGGGGGCGGGAGAGGGGGGCGGCGGCGGGGGGCGAGGAGGGGCGCCGGCGGGGGGAGGAGGGGCGGCGGAGAGGAAGGGGATGGGGGCGGGAGAGGGGGGCGGCGGCGGAGAGAAAGGGTACAGGGGGCGGGAGAGGGGGTCGGCGGCGGGAGGGCGAGGAGGGGCGGCGGCGGCGGGGGGCGGCGAGGAGGGGTGGGGGGGCAGGCGGAGGGCCGGAGGCGGGTGGGGGTCTGGGGGAGACGGGAGAGGAGGGAGGCCGTGGGGGCCGTGGGGGCTGGCCTGGCCGGGGGGATGGATTTGAGAGGAGAGGCGGGAGGAGTGTGGGACTGTGGGGAATTGAGTGGGGGTAAAAAATTGTAAGCTCGCGAGCTATTCGAGTTCAGCTCGTTAAAGCTCGCGAGCTTAGGATGGAGCTCGAATTCGGCTCGTTTGGAGCTCGAGCCAAGCTCGAATCGAGTCTAAAACGAGCCAAACTCGAGTAGCTCGCGAGCCTCGAGCTTTTTTTACAGCCCTAGATGGACCTGTAACAAATCCAGTGGACAAAACATGGTGAGACATCAAATCGTGTCCAGTGGACAAATACGTAAAGTACAAGTAGCCGGAGCCACGAGGCAAGCACCGGGAACACCGCGACGGGTTAGGTACTGGGGTTCGATTTTAGGGCCGTTCCAACAGGCTCCAACTTCGGACTGTTACCTTTTAGATTAAATTGTATTATAGTAGTTATTAGTTTTTTAGTCATTTAATAAAAAAATAAAAACATCATTATATCTTTATAGATAATATAAAAGAAAAGGAAGAAAAAAAACAAAAGCAAAAAAATCTTTAAAAATAGAAAAAAAATAAAAAACCAAAATAAAGAAACCAATACATCATTTTAACTTCTAACTTCTAAATACTGAAAGACAGAAAGCGAAGCCCCTTGGAGAGGAAAAAGGCTTCCCTGTCCCCGCAATTCCTGTCCCCCTGCGTATTCCCGCCATCTCCACCGTTCTTCGGTGATCCAATGGTTCACATTTTTTCTGTATTTTATATTTTCACCATTTACCTATTTTCACCTCAAATTTAAAAATAAAAATAGATTAATCTATCATAAATAATAAAAAATACAGAAAATTTTTTCTGTATTTTTTAATTATTTATGATGGATTAATATATTTTTATTTTTAAATTTCAGGTGAAAATGGGTAAATGGTGAAAATATAAAATACAGAAAAAAGTGAACCGTTGGATCATCAATGAACGATTCAGATGGCGGGAATACGCAGGGGGACAGGAATTGAGGGGACAGGGAAGCTTTGTTCCTTGGAGAGGGCCTTTTCCCGCCAAGCAGAATATCACCAGGAATCCGTGCCACTTAGTAAAACACTTTACATCGATCTGCTTTGGATTTTGTATATACTTTTGCCAGGCATTCTCTAGCCATTTCAATCATGTTTTTTTTTGTTGGGGGTCGTCATTCAATCATGTTTGGCTCAATCAATTTTGAAAATTCAAATTCAAACTAATTTTTACTAGTACTCCCATATTTTAAGCAACTAATTTGCACGGATTTTTATATAAACTATGTATGCTATTTTAAGACTTCCTTTTTCCGATATAATGGCCTCGGAAAAAATCAACATTTTCATGAACTATTCGGGTATTTGACTGGACAAAAAAAATGAAAACAAGTAGTGGTTGTTGTGGAGCCTTCAATTTACTTAGAAAATTGTGCATTTCATTTTATAAATAACATTGAATCACATCCTTAATATCTATATATCTACAAACAACTAGTGATATTTAAGTTATCTCCTTCCTTTTAGAGATATGAAAAACCTTGCAATAATCCTTAAATTAGAAAAAACAAAAATCCTAGAAATTCTATCATTAATCGAGAGAAAAAAAGAAAGATCTGCACTTATTTTCGTGGGATCAGATTATAATGGCGTATATTAATCATACACAGATATTACAACTACGATAATTGTATAACATATATAGCTATGTACACAAATATTACAACTACGACAATTATATAACATATACAACTATGTACACAGATATTACAATTACGACAATTGTATAATATATACAACTATGTTTCCAAAAGGAAATAGAGCTATATAACAAATGCATTATGTTGCAAAATATAGCCGCACAATTGTGCAGAAAATTCCACTAATTTGTATAAAAGAAAGGATTGACAAGATAGATTCTAGCCTATAGTCATAATCTCCCTCCAGTCTAAATTACATTTTGTTTTAGTCTGCCTCAAAAAGATATTTTGTTTTAGTTCTATGATCATAGAAGAACGAAAGTGTTAATAATTAGTTTTCTGACATAGCTGTCCTATTAATTGTATCTCTGTAACATTGCTACCAATAATTAATTAATATATTCATTTGACAGAAAATGTTGTCTTAAAAAACCAAAACAATAGCAGGTATTTGCAAATAAAAAACCAACTTACTGAAATGTTATCTATTTGTGTAATGAGGTGGTATTTTTTACTTGTCGTGTCACACATTTAGCCATAAATGTCGAGGACATGGTGCATTCTAACTTGACAATGTTACCCCATTTATTTTTAGCAGTGCAAAGAGAAAATATATGTTGGACTTAAGGTACTATGTAAGTTGTAACAATCTATTTATGGTATTCTACCAAATTAGTAGTTATCATGTGGCTTATGGCTTAAGTTTCTGGCTATAGTTTTTGGCTTATGGCTAAAATTGCATTATAGTGGCTATTAGTTTTTTTCTAAAAAAAATGAAAAAATGTTATATCATTACGGACAGTACAAAGAAATAAGTACGAATAATACAAAGGAGTAAGGGAGGAAAGAAAAAGGCAAAAAAGCCGAAAAACTCAAAAGGTCAAAATAAGCCGAAATTATATGTCGACACATTTCAAGTAGTTTCTGACTTAAATAAACCAAAAACCAAAATAAGCTAGAAGCTGGAGCCGTTTGGAACAGGACCTAGAGGTGAAAGGGAAAGGCAGTGTGATGGATGACCTAGAATACCGCCAGGTCCATGTTGTACCATTCCCAGCTATAACAATTGACATGCATTAGTTTTTTAAAAGACAAAAATCCTTGTTGGCCATGCAAAGTTGATAGTTTCCTTAGTATGTCATCCAAAATTTGATATTTCTTTATCTACTACTGGCTCTCTTTTCTCTGCTATTTCTTGCCACTTCAATCCCTTGACCATAAGCTGGCTATTAAGTTATACAGGAAAAGGCATCTTTGCCCTTCTTTCCTCTTCCTGTTCTCTGCCTTTTCTCTCTCCTACCCTACCTAACCAGGCAACATGCGCCCCTTAGTCGCACCTCTACATCTCCTCTGCCTTCGGTCGGTGAGCACCGCCCCTTGGTTGCACCCTCACCATGTCCTCTAGCATGCCCAGATGTAACCCATGTTGCGATGAAGACCCAACATTGACGACATATGATCTAAAGGAGGTGATGGTCGTTGCAACCAAGCCGACCAGATCCGTTGCACCATCGTTGATTTACTATCCGATGTCCAGGACGACATCTTCCACTATCGTTGTCGGAGTTGGGGGAGGTTGCCATGCTTTGACGGTGGCTCCACGGTGTTGCGCCCCACCTCTCGCGCCGATCCCGCCTCTGCCCTCACCTCCCGTGATGGCGCCGCCTTGGTCAGACCTCCGTACTCAATGGTGGTGCTCCCACCTCCTGTGATGGCCCCACCTCCGCCCCCACCTCCCGTGCCGACCCCGTCTCGAATAGGTCCCTGTGCTCGACAGCGGATCCACAGTGGTGCTCCCCACCTCCCACGCTGGCCCCACCTCTGCCCTCACCTCCTACGCCGGCACCAGGGGAAAAACTTCCGTTTTGCAAAAATATTCGTAGGGCAACGAAAGAGGTGAAACAACGAAATTTCATCACTTTGGTTAAAAATTCGAATGAAATATTCAAACATCATTTAAATTTTAACAAAATTTAACCAAAATTTGAATAAATTTTAATGATGACAAATTCGGCCAGAATTTGATCAAATGTTTTTCCTTTCGGAGGGTACCAAAATGAACAAAATTAGCAAAATTTCGCTGAAATGTTGAACCTTAATTGGCACCGCCTCGATCAGATCCCAGTGCTCGATGGTGGATCTACAGTGGTGCTTCCCACCTCTAGCGCCGGCGGCGCCTCGGTCCCCACCGCCCACCTCTGGGCTCTGGATAAGGAGGTTCAGGAGCCGGAGAGCAACCATGAAAGTAAGCTCGCACTGACGCACAGGGAGGGGGAGTAGAAATGAGGAAGAGAGGAGCTCCCATGACACGTGGGATCAAGGGCAATTTGGGCATAATGAGAAAAATAAGACAGCCTTTTGGAGTTAATGGCGACAGCGCTTAACGAAAATGACGGCAGTGGCAAATAGGGCAAGGATTTTCAAAGGAATGGCACTGAATGAAACGCAACTTTTCGATGGCATAGGAAACCGACAAGTTTGTATGGTAGGAAACCTGTCAGTGATACATTGGCTAGTATTTTTTAACTCTATGATCTTTATGATGCTACTTAGTAATATTACCGTTCTTTTTTAGAGAGAGAGAGAATCCACGGATTGCTTCTATGATTAGCAAAATACTCAATTCGATCACGGAAGAAGGACGTTTTGCATACGTGAAGTAAAGCTATAGTTCGTAGAAAAAATTTTACAGTTCTGGGCGTCTAGCCCTGGTTCTGGTCATTCGTTGCTGCGTCCAGATCCGCGCCGTGCGGCTCTGGCTGGCTGCCTGCCAGAGTGCCAGTAGTCACGGGAGCGTCGTGTAGCGCCGCTGCAGGTTTTAGGTAGTGCCTAAGAGCAACTCGAGCAGTAATTCTCAAAACAGGGCCCCTACTTTTTATTTGAGGGTTCTCCCTACTTTTGAGGGCTCTGTTTTTTGGACTACACTTCAGGAACCCTCAAAACAGGACCCTCAAATTCATTCTTAGAGGGGATGACACATAGAACCCACCCTCATCCTTATCCTACTTTTGAGGGCCCAGGGGCAAAAAATTCACTCCAGCACGGCCCCTACTTGAGCCCTCAAAAGTAGGGGCTCCCTCCAGACCCCCCCAGGAATGAGGGCTCGAGGGGGAGATTTGAGGGCCCCCTACTTTTGAGGGCTCAAGTAGGGGCCCTGCTGGAATGAGTTTTTTGCCCCTCGGCCCTCAAAAGTAGGATGAGGGCTCAAGTAGAGGCTCTGCTGGAGTTGCTCTAAAGGGCTTATAAGACCAGTTTCCCCCCTTTTTTACATTATATCTATTGTTAATTTTTATACGTAATTAAATTTTAAAAAAATAAAAAATTATACCGTCACGTACAATGTAAAGAAATAAAAAACACAAAAAAGTCTTAAAAAACCAAAATTAAGAAACTAGAATCTTGCCAAGCTTCTAGCTTCTTAATTTTTTTGTCTTTTTTTCTTATTCCTCTGCATTGTACGTGATGATATAACTTTTTATTTTTTTAATTTAATTACGTTGAATCTATTTTTAGCCGCTACAATAAAAAAAATCAGAAACCTAGACTTATAAGAGTTTTAGAGCACCATCAAATTTTCTCTAAGCTTGACCTATGGGTGCATGAGGTGCAAACTACGAACTCCCCCTCTCGACGTAGACAACGTCCAGTCGATTTTAGAATGAATTCATTGGAGTTCATCGCGGGACTTTGGGGTGTTATCACTTGTATCTGCGGAGATGTCTAAGTGAAATCCGCTTCATGGAAATCGTTTTGGCCCATCTTCCAAACCAACATGAAAAATAAAACAAATGTAGATGTTGCCTATTAGGCCAGTCTCAGTGGGGGTTCATGGAGTTTTATGGGCATTAAATACGTTGACATGGCACTGTATTGATGAAGAGAGAGATGATAAAAGTTTCATGGGAGTAGAGAGAGTTTCATGGGGATGAAACTCTTCTGCACTATTTCCAAAATATGGGTGTGTTAGAAACTGGGACATGAAACCTCCATTGAGACTGGCCTGAAGTTTTGTAGCACTATTTAATATTTCACCTTCAAACTCAAGAAAAGTCAGTACCTACTATGCGACAGGGCAGTGGCGGAACCAGATCTCGAGCTATCTGGGCTGTGGCCCGAGATCTGGCAACCAAAAGTCATGTAAAATTCATGAAAAATCACAAAAAAAACAGAGTTAGCCTAAGAATCAACCCAAAAGCAGCTGGCCCAGCCTGGAGCTTGGGCTTGGGTTGGTTCCACCCCTGCAACAGGGCATGTCGGGAGCGAAAGAATTTGGTGCCGTCGCTGCCACAGTGACACCCTCCACTAGCATGAGGCAGTTGCTCGAGAGGAGAGGACAACTCTGACTGAAGCATCTAATAGGGTGCTATCATTCGAGCTGCTCATCCCGATTTGATTCTGAATCGATCCTAAGTGTCTCATACCAGTAAGAAAGTGTGTGTCCATGCTTCATGAGTTATTGAATAAATTAAGAATTTACTTTATTTAAGTCATAGTGTGTATTTGGTAGTACGCACATATATGTGTGTGGTGCGTGGTGTGAATGGACGTCCCATTATAATCTTAAAAAAAAAATATCCCAAAGCATGTGAGAGGGTTTGGAAAATCCACATTTACCGGCCAATAACCTAACCGAGCGGGTAAACTGGAACCGATGCAGGTCCGGTTTTCTTGACCTGGTTTATACCGCAAACTTCAAATTTGCAAAAGAAAAAAATCCATCTTGTTTTTTTGGAAATTCGAAAAAAGGAATACCAAACTTCTTTTTTTTAAAAAAATCCATAATCTACAGTACTGGTCAGTTTTCGGCGGAACTAGCCGTCCCCTTGGCATACCTGAGAGATGAGAAATATACATACAGAGATGCATCATTCCATTTTCAACACTAATTCGTGTTGTCTGGAATACAGAGGGACAAGATTTACGATTCGATCGGACTGGGATAATTACTCCCGTCCGATGCCTCCCCTGTATGATTATGTTCCAGCCATTGCCGGAAGCAATGATGGACATGATGAAATCATGTGATGGGATCGCACGAAAGGCGTCCAAATCTCTGACGCGCGTGACCGTTCTCGATCATCATCTTGCACCTTTTGTGTACGACTGTAGTGTTGTACCTCACTACAGCAGTTGTTGTGTTCTGGCCTCGGTCATGTTATTTTGGACTCAGATGGTAACTTTTGCTATGTCTAATTTTTTTGTCCGTGCGGCAGAAACACAGATACAGATGACGTATACGGTTTGAGATTTGAGAAATTATTTGTAGAAGTGGTTTTGAAAAGTTGCTTAAAGAAGTCGATCTATTTATTTTGGTTTACCAAGAAGTCGAAGCTAAAAGCTATGAAAAAGAAATAAAGAACAGGCCAAATTCTGGAGGGCCTAATCGATCGGGTAGCTCGAGATATTAATGGCATGTTTGGTACCGAAGGACCAAGTTGCCATGTTAAAATCTCTCCTTAATCAAATGTTTGGTGTCGCTACAAATTTGGTCAGCACCCGGGAGTACCAGATCTGAATTTTGTTAGCTACCTCATTTGGGCAGTTCATATGAGTTGGCCCTGTTCTTGTCACAAATTTCGTCAGAAATAAGAAATGTCTTGCCAACTCAACTCGTAGCGCGAAATAATGTAAAAAGATTGGCTAAGATGGTTGGACATGATGGAAAAATTACTCCACGAGTTGGCCAAAAACCAAACAGGCCATTCAATTTGTAGTTACCTTTCGTCATTTCGTTGATTACGTGCATTTGCTTGGTTCAAATCTGGATTGTGGTTGCCGACTCTGGTATCAACGCCTGAGATTAAGCACCAAAGAGTGAAAAATTGTGTGGAATTTCTCACAAAAATAGCAACTTCCAGTCTTAAGATCTAATTACCGTGTCAAATCTGTACAAGTCTTGCAGATTTGGACTAGATTTAACTCACTTATTAGGAAGTCATTTGCTGCGATTTTCTCTCTAGTGTCTGACTATGATCTGAATTCCAACAGCAAATGAAAATTTCTCCAGCTGTTCACAAACTTACTAGTTTGTCTAGTTGCATGGCACTGGCAGTAGAACAGAGACGCCTGAGCACGAGCATTTTTGTATTGGGATACTAGTAGGGGTGTAAACGGATCGGATTCGATCGGATATTGCTTAAACCGTATCCTAATCCATATTTTTTTCGGATTTGGAGTCGAATACGGTAAGACCGGATACGAATACGAATTCGGAATATTCGGAGTTTCGAATACGGTACCGTCGGGACGGATATATAACGAATTCGGCTCGGAAACAGATAATATAGGCGGATAATACAGATGATTACAGTTCCAAAAGGTACAGTTTCACTAGTAAAAAGCTGCAGTCAACACTCAATACTAAATCAAAGGTGGATTCTTACCAACGATCCCAGTGAATGAAACATGAGGATCCGAGAGATATATATCATATATTCATATGGCTGAACCTTTTTTTAGCATATCTTCTTTTTTTCTTGATGGAAATAGCTGCTTTAGCACATAATCCAGGTAGCAAAGTGACAGGGATCGAATTCGGTCAGATATTACTCATTCCATATCATATCCCATATTTTATTGGATTTGTTGAAATTTATTTGGATTTTTTAGATTTTATTTTTAAGCCAAGAGCAAAAAAACTTATTTTAACTATTTTCTAAAAGCTAAAAATAGTTTATGTTATTTCCCTAAGTTCTCCTAGATTTATAGTATTTTTTGTGCATTTTCTGGAATTTTTTTGGTGTTATTTGCATTTATTGGATTTGTTGGAATTTATTTGGATTTGCTAATGGGCTGATGGGCTGAAAATGATGATTTGGCTGATGGGCCGGATATCCGAAAACTATATCCGGGTATTATCCAATAAAATTCCGGATAGTATCCGTATCCGTCGGATAGTCCGCTCCCAAATCCGAATCCGTATCCGAAAACAACTATCCGAATCCGACTCCGAATCTGATAATTATCCGATATGACTATCCGAATTCGATCCGACTCGGATTCGGCGGTCGGTCGGTCGGGAAATATCCGATCCGTTTTCACCCCTAGATACTAGTCTAGTGTTTTTTTTTTGAAAGATCGATACTAGTCAAGTGTCAATGCCTACTTCCCTAAAAAAATGTGTTAATGCCTTCTGTATCTCATCAGTGCTTAACGGATGGCTATCCTGCGAGCACTAAATCAAGCAATTGGCAAGATTCCTCTAGACTGAAACTTTGAGGTGTAAATTCCTTGCAGGGTTACGGTTCAACAGAGGCTGGAGGCATATCGAGGATGATCGGCCGGGACGAGTGCTCCCACGTAGGCTCCGCCGGCCGTGTCACCGAGAATGTCGAGGTGAAGATTGTCAACCATGTTACCGGCGAGCCCTTGTCAGTCGGGCAGAAAGGGGAGCTATTTGTGAGAGGGCCTGCCATCATGACAGGTAACAAAACAACATGATCTTGCAATACATATGCACATTTTCTTCGGTTATTATCATAGTGTTGCATAGCCTTGTTGAGATTACTTATGTTGGCACAGCCTAGGAGAGAAACGCACGCGAATAGAGAACGAGTAAACAAGGGAGAGATTTCTTTTATAGCGATATACACCTTTTCTTCTTTTCTATTATTCACTCGCGTCTCAAATTGCACAACGGATTACATGGCTTAAATAGATACGACCGGGTCGCACATGCAGGCCACTAACGCACTACAGCCACACGACTCACTGTGATCCAGTTTTACCAGCCACGATTCCTATGACTCGGCGCACACCACACACTAACCGAAAAGACTCGCTCCACTAACCAACTAACACAGTTAGTGGATATGACTGGTGCAGACATATTGCTACCTGATCAAGTCTACGACCACACACAGACCTGACTAACTTAAAGTCCTTCTTCGAGTCTTCGACCACGACTGTTTGACCGCGGTGTCTCGACCACGGCTCTTCGACTACAACTGCTACTTGACTTACGAGTACTTTGACTTCTACACGTACTCAGACACACGAGTACTCAATACAAGACTACATAGTACTCAACATACGAGTACTCAACGTACAATTACACAGTATTCGAACACACGAATACTCTACACACAGTACTCGAACACATGAGTACTATCAACAACAAGATTAGTTCCAACAATCAACCCTCTAATCTTGTTGTCATTATTTGACATGTCAACTTATGATGCTAATCATCCACATCATCTTGCCGCACGCAGCAGCCTTTTTGCCACACTCAGCAGCATCTTGTGCGACTCACGCGCCATTGTTGGTCTCCCACCAACATACCTGACACTGGCATTATCGTGCCATACATAGCGGCATCTTGCATTGCCAGTTGTCGATGTTGCATTCTAACTCTCTTGTGACGATGACTGCGACCACCATCATTGGCTTCATGTCGACTCTCCTCATGGTGTGTCCGCACCGGCGCCGTTTGTTGCCCTTCGCCGCTGGCATCGCCACTACGCATGTCGCGTGTGACGTCGGTACACAACTGGTCTCATTATGGCCACACAGACCTCCGTTGTCATGTTCCTGGGTGCTTGGTGCTACAGCCGGCTGGTCAACAACGCCCTGTGCACCTCCGCCCGACACATATCGCTGCGTGCGCCATCACGCCGATCCGAACGCATGTCACCATCCGACCGACACAGTGACACACCGTCAGCTGCGGTAGCCTCTCGCCTTAGCCCCTTGGATCTTGAGGCTCTGATACCAATTGTTGGCCTAGCCTAGGGAAGAAATGTACACTAGTGGAGAACAAGTAAACACAGGAGAGACTTCTTTTGTGGCGATGCACGTCTTCTCTTCTTTTCTGTTATTCACTCATGTTTCAAACTGCTCAACAGAGCACATTGTTTAAATAGATACAACCGGGCCACACATGTAGGCCACTCACGCACTACAGCCACACGACTCCCTATGATCTAATTTTGCTGGCCATGATCCCTACGACTTGATGCACACCGCACACTAACTGAAAGACTCGCTCCACTAATCAACTAACACATCTAATGGCGACTAGTGCAGACACACTACTACTGACCAAGTCTATGACCACACATAGACCTGACCAACTTTGAGTTCTTTCTCGAGTCTTTGAGTCCTTCGACCACGGCATTCCGACCAAGGCGTCTCAACCATGGCTCTTCGACTACGGCTCTTCAAACATGGCTGTTCGACCATGATATCTTGACCACGGCTGCTACTAAACTTATGAGTACTTTGACTTCTACACGTACTAGGACACACGAGTATTTGGCACAAGCCTATAGAGTACTCAACACACGAGTACTCGACACACAATTACACAGTATTTGAATACATGAATACTCTATACATACAATACTCGAATATACGAGTACTATCAACAACAAGATTAGTTCCAACAGCTTGCACTATTCAGTTCATCTATTGCAGGTTATGTTGGTGACGATGAGGCGAATGCGGCCGCTTTCGATTCCGAAGGCTGGCTGAAGACCGGTGACCTTTGCTACATTGATCAGTATGGATTTCTGTTCGTAGTAGACAGACTGAAGGAACTGATCAAATACAAGGCCTATCAGGTCTGCTCTTAGCTTCTGAACAATGTGCCATGTAGCGCCTTTGCAGTTATTCTTCGTTAATCTTTTGCCGGGTAAATTAAACGCTGCAGGTTCCACCTGCAGAGCTGGAGCTTGTCCTGCAGTCATTACCAGAAATTGTTGATGCTGCAGTTATGCCGTAAGTCCAGTAACACACTGATCATTGCTGTGTAATAATTGCAGAAGGCACTGCACGTACTCTAAATCAAACTCGTGATAGTTTTCTGCACACCATCTGTTTTAGATTTTGCAATGGAGCATGAAATATTACAGCACAGAATGACTAGACTTGTACGTAAAAAAAGGAAATGCACACAAGGAGCAGTGTGTCTTCGTTTTGAAGGATAACGAGCTTGTAAACATCACAATCTTGTGCCCTACCATTAGATTACATCGGCGGCCCCAAACTAGTACATAGAATTTACTAACGACTGGGATGCAGCTCATGTGCACGTACTGCAGCAATGACTATTCTGATGAATTGCAGGTATCCTCATGAAGAGGCAGGTCAGATACCCATGGCGCTTGTCGTCAGGAAGCCCGGAAGCAAGCTTACCGAGGTAGAAGTCATGGACCACGTTGCGAAGCGGGTAGCACCGTACAAGAAGATCCGCATGGTGGTGTTCGTCGACTCCATACCCAAATCGCCAGCCGGGAAGATCTTGAGAAGGCAGTTGTCCAACCATCTGCAGTCATGCACCCTATCGAGGTTGTGATTACGTGTGTGTTGTGGCCGGCTGCGAAGCTCTCTTCACATATATTCGCGAGAGGAAAATGAAACTTTGTTGACATATACTGATATACATAACACTTTACAAGGATATATATTATTTTTTTTAGAAAAGCCCATGTCAGTGTGTGCGTTCGATAACATTGTTGAACGCACGGCATAAATAACGGAGGAATACATGCTTGACCACATCAACAAAAAAAACAGTCTTGGCCCCCATCTCTCCCCTTCCTCTTCACTTTCCCCTTTCCCTCTCTGCCGTGAAAACACACAGTAAGTCTTTCCCTGTTCCAATCTTCTCTATCTCTCCAATCTTCTCTCTCCCGAAGCATTTCTCAATTTTTCCATTTTTATTATGTTTTGCGTCACATGCGCACCTAATTTGATTTAAAATGTATACCGATTTTACTTGAAAATTATCCTCAGCTTGCTTGCATGATTTGTATCTAAATAATTCTAGATTTGTTTTAGATAGTATCCTGAATTACTTCCAAATTTATACTAACTTTGCTCAAAGATTTATCATGATTTGCTTGCTGGGGTGGGGATCAGCATGTGGTGGCAGTAGCACGCAGGCAAATAATAGATTTAGTTCAATATTGGTTTTGATTTGTTTAACTGATTGGATTTTGGTAATTTTTTGGAGGGGGTGGGTGGATGTGAGGAATATCATGTGGTGGCAAACAAAATGAGAATAAATTGCTTTGGATAGTATCATGAATTGCTTAGTATCATGAATTGCTTCTAAATTTATACTAACTTTACTCTCGAATTTATCCTAATTTGCTTTCAAAGTTTGATAATTTGTTTTTCAAATTTATCCTAATTTGCTTCACATTATATCATACTTCATGGTGACAACCCCCGACACACGACGACAGAAGCAGATGGTATGTGTGCACTGCAAGCAGATCAACAATCGCACTGTATATAGTAAGTGAGGGTGTATGGTAGAAATCACCAATGGACGCACACACAGAACATAGATGCGCCCTTATTTTTTTCAATTCATTTTTTTTTTTCAGATTTTGTGTTAGTTCTCAACCCGATTTATGATAGGAAAAAGAAATCCAAAAACTCCATGCACTAATGGTTCACGCCGTTATGTACGCATACACCATGGCAGGCACCCTGGATCACCATGCCATGTTTAGGAGTGGTTCCGTGAAGTCCCGAATCAAAGCGCCCGTTCTTTGTCTCGCTCTCATCGCCCACTGTGGCTGCCGCCTTGCATCATCGCCGTCTCTACCATGCGGTGGAGAAGACGAGAGAGAAGATTGGGCCACCGCATACCAATCCCTATCACCCGTTGAGGTCACCAGGCCACGTGTGAACGAGGAACTCACCCTCTTAGGAGCAGGCATCGATAGCCCAAGGCCCATGAGATCTCTCGCTCGATCTCGAAAAATCCCGCCATGATCGGATCTCAATGACCTAGAACTTGTGAGACTTCTAGTGGAAGCCATTCAACACGTAGCAGACAAACTACCCTCTTAAGATAAATCTTGAGTTTGGATCTTGCGAAAACTGCAATCGAACTAAGTGGCAATTAGATTTCAGGAGCTAGTACCCCATTCTGGAATCAAAAATACATCATTTAAGTTTATGGCTTAAGTTTTTGGCTGTGACTTTTAACTTACTAGTATAGTGCCCGTGCTAACGCCACGACGGCATTTCAAGGATGCATATGAAAACAACCAAATGACGATATTTTTTTTTCATAGTTTAAGTTTCACGCAATTGTATATCACCATGTATATAATCTGGAAAACACTAATGTATATCACCAGCAAGTTCAGGTCATGAAATTACAAGCCTAGGCCAATTATAATACATAACAAGGCAATAATAAGTCATGTCTCGCATGAACCATCTAATTTCTGATTTGCTTAAGTAGGTCTTGGAGTTCTCCAGGGATAATATCTTTACATTCATTTTTAGTGCTCTTCAAAATGTCCACCAAGAAATTCGTCCTCAGTGAATGTGATCGCTGTGCATGGCAGATAATAAGTTAACTTATTAATTTGCTATGTAGTCTACAAAATATACATAGAGAATATTATATGCTCACAGTGTTGATAACTGGTAATCTTACGCCATTCCACGACCACATGAAACTGTATACAAGGAAGCCTGACAGGTTGCTGGAGAAGAGCACGTGTTTAATTGTTATAGATAAATCAAATGATATTTGATAATAAAGATGAAACATATTATAAGTTATTACCAGTCCGTAGTTTTTGGAACCCATGTTGGGAATTTACGACGCAATATATTGTATAACCAAATATTTTTTTCACAAAATGAATATCACATAAAACGAACAATCAGATTCATTAAGATTCACGTCTCATATATTGTATAACCAAATATATCACATAAAACGAACAATCAGATTCATTAAGATTCACGTCCCACCGACAACATCAAAGGAAGTGAGAAAAACACAATGGTTGAAAAGTACAAAATAGATCAAATAATGATTAGCAGAACATGCAAGTCAGCTTGAAAATTAGAAGCATAGCGAACATTCTCTTGTGCCTGTTGACCACACTCCTATGATTTTTTTACTTCTAATAAGGTACAGACAAGAACGGCCTTGTCCTCCCCCGTGAGTATCTTCTCCGCCTCGTCGACGGCAGTGATGTTGTGCACCCCGGGCCACAGCTTCTTGTTGATCCACGCAACTATGGCCTCCCTGGAACTAACCTGAAACTAAGGAACATATCATGCTGGCGGAAATTTTATTGGCCACCTCGCCACTAATCTGAAACTAACAAGATTCGGGTTTTGGCTAGGTGTTATAACAAACAACAACATGAGGGCATTTATTCAGCAAAGGACAATGCTTAGGCTGACATGTCCAATTTTAACCTGTAAGAAACCCAAATACCGTGTCATTGGGTTTTCTTCTCACTATATGGCACACCCCAGAACATGATGAAGTAAAGATGCAAAACAAACACTAATAAGCTTTTTTATATGAGCTGAAAAACTAACATGAATTTTATATCAGAGCTGACATCCAAAATATTTAAACAACCAAAATATTCCTATCATCACCAAGTTGACTCGCCCCATTTGGAGACCAAAAAAAATGTGGGTAATAACACCACAAGAATCTACATGAAGGAGATAAACATATTGTTTGGCATATATTTGGTCAGACTCAAAATGGCAGGAACTAAATTCATGGCTAATCCCAACAAACAAACACTTCACTTGCCTACAGGTACACCTTTATAGAAGAAACTAAAACAGAAATAAATAATTTGTTGCCAAATTCACTTACTTTGATTTTTCGGATTACAGTGACAAAGTCATGAAAATCACTTTGTCAATATCAACTATTTTGTACTGCAATTCTAATGGCAGACATAGCACAGATGTTTGCCTGAGCTGGATCCTGAAGTATCATCTGAGAATATATATAAACTATAACAATTTTGAATACACGAATATAGTTACAAATAGTTGTAAGAATATCCAGCCTTTTCAGCAAATTTTGCTAGACCACAGCCCACAGGTACCACAGGTTGTTTCTAACTGACTGAACTATAGTACCACAGGTTGTTTAGACTACAAAATATAACTGGTCCACCTAATAAAATTGATCAGACATCCATTTTGTTAAAACTGCACAAAGGAAGCAAGTGCAGACCTGTATTAGTCCTCTTAGAATAGATTTTCTAATCATCATTTAGTAAATAAGAAGTAAATAGGAAAAAAATAAAATGACAGTACTACTATCTTTTACAGGGGAATAGAGATGATTTACTAAATAATGGCCTGAAGGTTGTTATCATATTAACATATCAACAGCACTACTATCTTTTAAAGTGGAATAGAGATGTCTTACCAGTAGCAATCATAACTCCAACAACTGCTGAGATGACAGTAGCAGAAATGGCAAAGATCATAGAGTTGACCAGCAAGCTCTTGAAGCTGAGGATAGGAAGTGAGCCATTGATGAGATTGTGCATGTAAAAAGGTGTGCTTCAGATTTTAAGAAGGGTTAAAATATGTGCCTTTACCTTGCTTAGCCTCAACCTTTTATCTTCATTAAGTGTGGCTACCATCTTGTCAAGTTTTGACAATGTATCGTTGCTAATGCTCTTGCAGTTGTCAGCAATAGAGTCATCAAGACTGGGATGAACTTCAGTCACTGTGCTGAGAAAATCCATCCCCAAGACAGTACAAACACAACAGAGCAAAGGCAATGCTTGAAGCAAGACAAAAAGGCAGAAGTACTGTTAAATAGATCAGTATTATGGAATGCTATTGCCCTAGTTATTAAAATAAAAGAGAACAGAACCTATTATGTTTTCATGATTGAAGCAAAATTTGATCCTTTTCAACAGATAAAGTATGTAACAGACAAATTTACCCTCATTTGTTTCATGCTCTTGACCTCCTCAGATCCATATTGTTGACAGTCAGCCTGTGCAAGTTTACAAAGAGGAAAATAAGAATATTTTTTAAATAAGATTGCTACAGAGAATATAATAGCTGAGTCCACTTCCTACTGTATTAGCAGATCTATATAAAAGAAGCAGATTAGGAGGAGAAACAATTCTCGTGTTTTAGGTATAGAGCAAAGAAATTAATCTCCCTCTAAACAAATAAAAGCAACCTTACCTTTCTTTGTTCAATACTGTGCTTGCCACAATATGCTTTATGCCGCAACATACTACCAAAATTTTTGGTATTCATGTAAAGACCAGCATCTCTAGCACATGCAGGATGGAAAGTAAGTTGACAGTCTACAGTGCTGCACTGCATAATTGAATGAAAAAACTTGTAAGATTGTATTGGTTTGTCTTTCAGTTATAGATTAGAAGGTACAAAGGATAATATAGAAGTTCAAACCTTCAAGCATGTGCCAACATTGTGGTGGCAGATAGAGCATGTGTCTTTATCCTTAAGAAGGCTCTCCTTGGATAGATTGAATAGTCAGAATATTATAATAAGAATAATCACGTGAAATTATAATGAAGATGGCTTCTAGTGGTATCATCATATAAACAATGAAATAAAATTATGGAATACGACCTATTTATTTCTAAATATGAAAATGTGAAAATTCTTAGCATGTACGATGCTGGTAAGAGATTAGTACCAGTCCATCTACTGCATTATATTGTCCAAAAAATATATGGAATTTGGCTAAAAATGATCCAATCCAAGGTCAAGCACAGCCAGCCTGTCAATATAATGCTACATGACTTCACCTCAGCCTCCGTGACACCAGCAAGGGTGATGCCACCATTCGCAGTCTCTCGAATCTGAATTGGCACTCTGGCAGGAGCTGCTGCTTTGGCGACAGACCCCGAATCAAGTCTGAGAGCAGCATGACTTGGATCGAGCAAATCAAAGACTTCTTCCTTGAATATCTGAAATGTGCATCAACACACCACGAAATGAGAACAAGCATAATGGCTGTTGGAACCAATAAACGAAAAATAACTGCTATCGGCTTTCATACCTCAATGAAGGATACCCTAATTAAAACCTCTGTATCATCCTTCATGGCATCAACTTTTTTGAATATTGTCTCCATAACTTGGGGTATTATTCCTCCACAGTTAGCACCACCACTATAATTGGTACCCATTGTATATGTCTTACCAGAACCAGTCTAGAGTTGGTACAGAAAAACAGCTCAATCACAGAACAAACAAATCATCTAAAAACAGTATTAATTTCATCATACTAAAAAAATAGCACCTGGCCATAAGCTAGCACAGTAGCGTTGTATCCGCGGAATAATGAGTCAATTAACGGATGCACGCATTGCTCAAATATTAACGAGGAAGGAGAGCCTGTGCTGCCATAGACATGATCATAGGTGAAGACATGTGGGCCAATTTGGACCTACAATACCACAGAAGAGCGTCATCAACATCCATTTGAGCCTTCAAGCCATTTGGAGAGAGAAATATCCTGGTATTAGTAGCAATTGCAGAGTTTATGCATGTTCAGCATTCTGATCCAACAAGCATATGGAAATTTAGAGTTCTCGAAAAGAAATTGTGACTGGTCCCAAAGAATAAATCCCCACTACACATGTTCCGTATGCACCCATTGGCCCTTGCTGAATCAGGCCGCCCAAATAATCCTCCAATTAGCCAAAACCTCCAGAAAATCTCGTGTCGTTCACCGATCTATGCTCGCGCATGTATTGATTCGAAATCCTAGAAGCATCACGCTTTCCCAGACCACCCGATCGTACCCCAACCAGACACACCGGTCACCAGACGAATCGATACATGCGGCTCGCCGGGCGTGACGGTGACGCAGTCGGTGCAGCCGAGGAGGAGCTCCGGCGTGAGTCCTCGATTCGCTTCAGGGGAGGCGGCGGCCGGGAGTCCTCGATTCGCTTCGGGGGAGGCGGCGGCCGGCGCGGGAGGCGGCGGCCGGGTCCTCGCTTCGCTTCGCGGGAGGCGGCGGCCGGGAGTCCTCGCTTCGCTTCGGGGGAGGCGGCGGCCGGGAGGACGCCCGACGGCACCACGATCTCGGTCGCGCCGTCGAAGCCCAGGAGGAACGCGCGGTCGCCGCTGCCGCTGCGTCTCCGGGTTCCCCATCGCCGCCGCGAGCTCGCTAGGGTTTGGTCCGATCTGAGAACCGGCTAGGGTTTCGAGAGATTGGGAGGCGGATCGGATTGGGGAATTGGAGGATGGGGGCGAGACGAGGGGAGGCGGAGGATGGGGGAGGCGCGGTGGAGGATGAGGGGAGGCGGAGGGAGGGGAGGCGCGGGGGAGGATGGGGGAGGCGGAGGGAGGGGAGGCGTGGGGGAGGATGGGGGGAGGCCGAGGGAGGATGGGGGAGGCGGAGGGAGGGGAGGATCGCGGCGCCGCCGGGGGAGTCGCGCGCGGGGTGGGGAGGATCGCGGCCGCGCCGCCGCCGGGGGAGTCGCGCGCGGGGTGGGGAGTACGCCGCCGTGCCCTGGGGTTCCTGCGTGCGGGAGAGGAGAGGAGGAGTCGGCGTGTGGGAGATGGGGGAGAGGGGGAGTCGCGCGCGGGTGGGGAGGACGCTGCCGTGGGGCTCCTGCGTGCGGCAGAGGAGAGGAGGAGATGGGGGCGTCGGGGGAAGTTGCGCCTCGCGCGGGGTGAGGGCGTCGGGGGGAGTCGCGCCTCGCGCGGGGTGCGTGACGAGGTATGATCCAAACAATCTGGGCCATTGGATTTAAGTGAGTAAGAGAAAGGAGAGGCTACAGTGGATATCGTCCCTTCGTTTCAAAGGTTCGCTGGTTCTGGGAACAGTTGGTTTGGTGCATCTAGGAGAGGTCTTGACTGCGGGGGACATTTGTTGGGGTAGCTATAGAAAAGTTTACAACTGGTGGTTTTTTAGTGGTAGAGATTGCTAAAATTGCACTGTAACGGTTGTTAGTTTTTTTTCTTCTGAAGATAAATAAGAAAAAACTAGAAAAAAATAAAAATCGTTATATTGTTACGAACAATGCAAAGGAATAAAGAGAAAAAAGAAAAACTAAAAAACCAAAATAAGTCAAAATTAGGAACCGTAGCATTCTAAGTAGCTTCTGGCTTAAATATGCCAAAAGTATCTAGATTGGTCTTGGACACATGAAACTACAATTTTTTTTTGTTAAAAGTCTCAAAAATATGTTTTTCTAATTTACATTACTACAATATTATGAAAGGAGGGATATACTAAGTGCCAGTGTGCTCGATAACAATTGAATGCACAGTCAGCATCTAAACTATGTTGCCCCTCTCCAATCATCTCTACATCGCCTCTTCTTTGCGTTGCTCCTTTATCTTCTCCACATTCGACACAGCGACACCTTGCATCTCTACCTTGACCTGCATCCGGCAACCATCATTATCCACAGTTGCATGTCATGCTACCATATGTTACCTCTGTTATCGGTGTCCGACTACCCCAACACACCCACAACACACAAAAAACAAAGATACTACCTAACGTGTACCTTGGAAGTGCTTCCTAACCGTATATCAATGCTTTAGCAAGTTTCATGTTTTTCAAAAGTTTTAGGTTGATGTTTCAACCAAGTTTTAGAAGGTTTCACCAACATTTTTGAAAAGTTTCAAGCAAATTTTATACAGTTTTAGCACGTTTTAGGGGATTTCAAGTGTATTTAAGATAGTTTTCTGCACATTTCAGGGAGTTTCAAGCGTGTTTTAGAGAGTTTCAAGCATAAAGCATAAAAGGTATAGCACGATGCATCCATGCTTCATGTTTCCAAAAAATATATTTTATCCAAGTTTCGATAAGTTCCATATTTGGGTTTCAAGAAAGTTTCAACATGTTCCAATCGAGTTTCATGCATGAACTCAAGTAAACATAAGTTTGAAGATTCTCAGTCATAAAGTTTCAATAAGTTTCAAAACTAAAACTTTGAGTTTCCAGTAAGTTTTGACAAGTTTCAAGATTTAAAAACAAGTTACACGCAAGTTTCACCAATATTTCAAAAATCGAGAGATTCAACATGTTTTCAAGAAAGTTTCACATGCTCGGGTGTAGGTGAAATCCACCATGGAGAGAGAGAACCACAGAGAAGGAGATGTCACTTCGGATAAGACCAAAGCCAAATGAGTGGAAGAGAATGAGTGCATGGCTTGGGTTGATATATGCAACAACTTTGCTCACAGGCGAGTAGCTACAAAAAAAGTACATCGGTTTCTAGGTTTTCTTGAAAAAGAAAAAAAAAAGCTTGACGAATGCCCTCCTTGCCGGTTACCAAGAAAAAATCTAACCCTAACCTGATCGCTTGCCGTTCGCTAGTGATCCCCGTCGTATGGCCAGAGGTTAAAAACGTGGCTTTACATCTAAAGAAAGAAAGAAAACGTGACTTGGAATGCAACAGCGAAATCAGGCGCGGCGAGGACCGTACACCGACGGGCATGAGGCAACATTTCACTGCGTGTAAGCACTAACCAAACGCAGCGTCACGTGTCCGTTGTTGCCATTGCGACACGCTGGTGTGCACGACCCGAACATCCATCCATCCATCCATGATGGTTCAGTTTCAGCCTTTCCTACCCAATATCGGATCTGCTCTTTTTAATCGACGTTTATAGTTTTTGGCTACAGTTTGTAGTTTTTAGGTTATTCGTCAAAGAGATCATAGGGTAACAGAAATTTACGTACGGTTTTTATCGATACAAATGAAGTTGGTATAGTATGTACTACAACTAACTATTAGACTATATCTTAAAAAGACACTTCGTTTAAAAGTTAATTATTATAAAAAACAAAAATAAAAGCTAAAATCTGAAAAAAGAACATGACATCATCTAGCGATTCCTTCCCAATATATCTCTCCCCGGCGGCTCGGATTTTTGGATTGTTCGTCTGAGAGATTACAGAGTAATAAAAATTCATGTGCGATTTTTACTGATATAAATGAAGTTAATACAGTACGTACTATAACTAACTATTAGACTCTATTTTAAAGATATTTTGTTTAAAAATTAGTTGCTATAGAAAAATCAAAAACAGAAGTCAAAATAAAAAAAAAGACAGGACACCATTCATATGGCGATCCCTTCCCAATAGATATATCTCTCCCCGGCGGCTCGGCTGCGCGGCGCTGCCTCCCTCCCCGACCGTACTACATAATTGTAGTCGTCGCTCGCTCCAACAGCGAACCGCCCACGCCACCCAGCGCAGTCATGCCGCCTCCGACCGCCGTCGACCCCCGTAGCGGATACTGCGCCGCCACCAGGACCTTCCACAGCCTCCGCGCGCCCGTCCCGCTGCCGCCCGCCGCCCTGCCGCTCTCCTTCCCGGCCTTCGCCTTCTCCCTCCTCCCCTCCCCGCTCCCTTCCCATTCCGCGCTCCTCGACGCCGCCACCGGCGAGGCCGTCGCGTTCCCCGCCTTCCTCGCTCAGGTCGGCGCCCTCGCGGCGGCGCTCCGAGTGCACCTCCACGTCTCCCGCGGCGACGTCGCCTTCGTCCTCGCGCCCCCCAGCCTCCACATCCCCGTGCTCTACTACGCGCTTATGGCCGTGGGCGCCGTCGTCTCCCCCGCCAACCCGGCCCTCACCGCAGTGGAAATCGCCCGCCTTGTCGCGCTCTCCAACCCCTCCGTCGCCTTCGCCGTCGAGGGCACGGCCGCCAAGCTCCCTCCCGGCCTCAACACCGTCCTCCTCGACTCCCTGAGATTCCTCTCCTTCTTGCAAGGACCCGACGATGCCTTGGTCACGGAGACTGCTGTGATTTACCAGTCAGACCCGGCGGCGATACTGTACTCGTCCGGCACCACAGGGCGTGCCAAGGCGGCCGTGCTGACCCACCGCAACCTCATGACCTCGGGCGCCATGCCTGTGGCGACGACTGCCGCGGTTCTGATGCTGACCGTGCCGATGTTCCACGTCTACGGGTTCGTGTTCTGCCTCAGGGCGGCAATGGCGGCGCAGACGCTGGTTCTGTACACGGCGAGGAAGTTCGACGCCAGGGTGGTGCTGGGCGCGGTGGGGAGGTTTCGGGTGACGCGGCTCGTGCTGGCGCCGCCGGCGCTGTTGGCCATTGTGCGAGCGGCTGAGGAGGACGAGAGTGTGATTGCCGGCCCGGGAACACTGCAGGCGGTGAACTGCGGCGGCGCGTCCGTCGCAGCAGAGCTCGTACGGCGGTTCTTGCATAAATTTCCCCACGTCTGTGTTGCACAGGTTGGCTTTGTTGCTTCTACTTCATATGTGATTTTGACTTTTTTTTACTCTTAATAGCAAAGTAACCATTTAATTAGAGTCTGCGTTGTTGAGAAATCGATCCTAGTTGGTAATACAATCATTCAACCGCGCCTTACAATTATCCAATAACAAGAATTCAGGGGATAATTGATACTCCTGTTGTCCCATAACAATCAAGGTGTCATTGATTATATTGACTTATGCTTCTGATTTCTGGTTAGAGAAGTCAAAAGAAAAAACCCAACTTTTCGAAGCGGCTTGCTCACTCCGCTTGCTCCGAGGATAAGGCAGGGGTCATGGGTGCATCACACACCCACTCCTCTCACTTCTGTCTCGTGCATGTATCTTTCTCACTTTTCCTATCGCTCACTGCTTCTTCTAAAAACCACTACTTTCACTCACTACTATTCATTTTCAATTAAAAGTCATCGGCCGCAATCCAAAGGCATAGGCCCTATAGCTACTAATGGGTTAATTTCCACTTGCAAAAGGGTTACGGGCTGACGGAGACTACAGCTGGTTTCTGCCGTGCTGCTGGAGTAGAAGAAAGTCGACGAATTGGATCAGCGGGCCGTCTTTCATGGGGCGCTGAAGCGAAGATTGTTGATCCTACAACAGGAGTTGCTCTGCCTCCGGGTGTGCCAGGCGAGCTTTGGGTCCGAGGACCTTTTGTAATGAAAGGTATATGTCTGCCATCATGTGTTTAGGAAACGTTAGGCTACCAATCCATTTTGATCATATCAGCAATCATGCTACTTTGCTACAACATTATTTTGATAGCTATTGTTGGAGTGAATCCACATTGTCTTCTGCTATGTATGCACGCATTGAATTCATCTTATGTATTGATTTATACTTTAGAGATAAAGATGCATCTTCTTCGTGGTCCATTTCTTCATTTCAGTGAAAGCATGATATATCAGAACTAATCGTTGTCTTGTATAATTCGTGCTGAGGTTGCATAGGTAGACAATGATTTTAGGGAAAATTATTTAGCATCGGACCCAAGGTTCCAAAACCCGGTACCGGCCTAAATCCCGGCGGGGGGCCGGTACCGGTTCCCGGTCGGTTATCGGCCGGTAACCGGAAAAAACCCGGTCAAATTTCAAGTTTTGAAATTTGAATTTGAAACCGGTAACTGGAAAAACCGGCCGGTTGCCGCCCAAAAAAACGGAGAAACTGCTAAAAAACCGCTAAAAAACCGGGAAACACAAGAAAAAGTTGAATTTAGGATGTTTCGAAGCATATTTAACTCATACAATAGGTAATCTAGTACAAAAAAGGTTTAAACCAACCTAGGAGGTGCATTACGCAGTCACAAAAGATTCACAAATATAAATACACTTCGAAAAAACCCGGCCGGTTTTTTATTTCCTGGTATCCACCGGGAAATCCGGTTACCGGCCGGTAACCGCCGGTTTTCAGAACCCTGATCGGACCAATGTAATTGTCAATGGCTGCCCCTTGAGTCACGGAAAGATGCTAGCCAAGCCTTCTATTTAATTACAAAATATGGATAAACGAAGATAATTTGCAATTTTACATAAGAAAGTTGGAAAGCATTCTAATGTGGTAGTCTAGCTTGATGGATGTTGCTTTCTGGCAACTCAGCATCTTAAAAGTCTCTTTTTGGCAATGCTGAGTCTGCTGACTGAACCATAGGTCTTGTTAGCTTTGTGTTGCTATCACCTTAATGGTTCGCATAAACCTACACTAATACTTCATCTCTTTTGAAACATTAGCATAGGTTACCTTGGTGATAAGGAATCTACGTCTGCGATTTTGGATTCTGAAGGGTGGTTGAGAACTGGGGATCTCTGTACTATTGACAAAGATGGATTCCTCTTTGTTGTCGATCGGCTGAAAGAGTTGATCAAGTACAAGGGCTACCAGGTACCTACTACTATTATCGATTTGCAGATTAGCACTTCATGATCTAGCAGGCCATGTGTTGCTAATTTCAACTTTCCATCTTACCTGGTGGCATTTGTTTAATGCAGGTTGCACCTGCAGAACTGGAGCACCTGCTTCAAACTCACCGAGATATTGTTGAAGCCGCTGTTGTCCCGTAAGTATACACCATGACATGCAGCAAATTTGCTGCTAATCAGTTCTTTAAAACTTCCCATGAAAGCCGCATGTTAGCTATTTCTTGTACAGATACCCTGATGATCAAGCTGGTGAGTTGCCAGTAGCATTTGTTGTCAGATGCTCCGGGAGCAACTTGCATGAGGCGCAGATCAAAGGATTTGTGGCTAAACAGGTATAAGCTTCAATGTAGCTATTTCAGGGACTGTGCTGTGTATCAATGGCTCTAGCTAAAGCTTGTCATTTGCATGCAGGTTGTGCATTATAAGCGGATACACCATGTTTTCCTTGTGGATTCCATACCAAAAAACGCCGCGGGTAAGATCTTGCGGAAGGACTTGGTAAAGTTAGCATTGCATCAGAATAGCTCCAAACTATAGTGTCCGTATTTGGACAGCATTAAGGCCCTGCCGTTGGATAACTAAATAGTTGCAATGCCACCTTAATTGTACCAAAAAAAATGTAGATGGTGATTAATTGTATGGTGGTATTAGTGCCCACATATTGGGTATCAATTGTTCAGCAACTCTGCGCATACGAATTATAAAGATCATTAGATTAATATTTAATTCCGTTGATGTATGCAGACTGTAGCGTTTTCATCCGAAAAATATACCAATGTAGTTTTACATTTTTTTTAGTTGGTTAGCTGCAGCAGTTCATTTTTCAGGGGAATAATCTTTTACAACCTCAAAATTCTGTCGCGCATTGGTAATTGTATAAGTTCTTTGATCTAATATTAGCAAGTACGTTCAAGAAGTGTGTGAAGTGTGCCAGACAAAAGGTTTCCGATTTCTGAAGGATTTGAACCATTTACTGCAAAGTTTCTATAGAACTCTAGAGATTTTCCTATATTCCTAAAGATGTATGTATAGTGTTACCACGATTGATGTAATGTACTTAAGTCCAAAACAGATTATGTTTTAGCAAGTTAGTTTTGGTTTGCAAATAGATGTCGTCTTGGGTTTTCGTTCCACCCAATGTCAAAAACTGAAGTGTTAACGCCGTCCTCGTTCTACATGGAGCTAAAACGACAAGCGATTCAAAGCGGAGGGAGTATGAGCACAACTAATGGGAATTTTTTTGTAGTTTTTTTAAATCTTCCACAAATAATGGCTGGTGCACTAATTTAGCTGTGAAGATGATAGTTAATTAGGCCACTGAAGAGTCTAATTTCGTCAAATCAACACTGAAAATGCATGTGGTATCATGGAAATTTTCGTAATACTCAGGGTAAAAGATATTTCCTTTTTGAGATAGAGGTGCGTTGGCTAGAACATATGCGTTAATATGCCAATAATTTGCTTAAAACTGGAACGCGGCCCAAAATGCGTTCCTTTTTTTTTTGGCTAGGGTTTATAGTTATGGCTTATGATTTTTGGTACTAGTGCAAGCGTTTGTACGAACGAATCAAAATCCGGTAAGCAATTTCTAAAAGGCTATTCCGATAAACCATTCTGAAACGGTAGCAGTTAAATTTATTCAAGAGAAGTCATAACCTATAAGCTAAAATAAAAGTAATGGCAAATTAAACAGCTACCTATCGGAGTGTAATGGCAAATTATGGCGCGTGTACTCATTTATCGCTCATGCATAGCCCATAGAGCACCCCAACAGAGGGAACATTCAACGATTTTCATCTTTACGGTGCTTGCGTCCTGTCCTTGTTAAAATACGTTGCAGATGGTCACAAAAATTATATAAAAAAATTGGTAGCATTGACACAAAATCAGTTTATAGTACCACAAAATTTCAAACATAAATTCCGTCTGCACAGAGAAAAATAAAATGGACAAATTCTGCTAAACAGGAAATTAGAAAATAGGAGGAGAGAAAACATAGTTACTGGTACTGCCACTGAAATTTCATTTATCCCTCGTGCATAGCGTATAGAGCGCCACTGGGAGCTCGGCGTCGGCGAGAGGAGACGGCGATAGCCCCAAAAAACGGAAAGCGGCTACCAAGATCATGAGGATGGCGACGTTGTGGCTTGGGACTGTTAGTTGAGCCTTGTACACTAGTTAGTTAGTTAGTTAGTTAGCTGCATTTTGCATGCGCATGCGCGACGCGCCTGAGCTTGCGGACGCGAACGCGTCGTGCGGGCGTGGGGATGGACAAGCGCTCTGCTCCCGTTTCTTTTGCGTTGTTTCTTTGCTCTGCATAATAAAAGGAGATGAGAAAAAACTGAAAACGCTGCTTCTTCATTGCAGCACAAAAATCTTCCGAGTTCCAGTTATGTTCGTGTGTGTTTGTACTCGGGTTCTCGCCGGTGATCCTCGCCGGGGACCTGACAGTTGGTATCAGAGCGTCCAGGAGCTTGGACCCATGATCGTACATTCGCTTGGGCATTCATGCCTCGAGGACGCACGCATTCGCCGTGTCGGCGATCGACGTCGCCAGCACAGACACCTCCTTCCGGCGGCCGCGCCTCGGGCAGTGGCGGGAACGACAATCGCGGCTACCAAGTATATCACTGCATTGTCAAGGAGACGGGCGGGTCGGCAAACTACCCGTTGCTGACTGACCAAGACAAATTACAACGACTGGTCGCTGCTCATGAAGATCAAGCTGCAAGCACGTTGCCTCTGGAACGCCATTGAGCCGGGCGATGTCGAGTTCCACGAAAATAGGATGGCGTTGGACGCCATCTGCAGCGCTGCCCCCCCCCCCCCCCCCCCCCCCGAGATGATCTCCGCGCTCGCGACCAAGCAATCTGCGAAGGAAGCGTGGGAGAGCATCAGGGCGATGCGGATCGGCGATGATCAGATCCGCAAGACTAGCGCGCAGAAACTTCGACGGGAGTACGAGCTACTCTCGTTCCGTGACGACGAGGCGGTAGAGGATTTCGCCATGCGCCTCACCAGCATCGTCAATCAGCTGGCCACCCTCGGCGACCCCGAACCCGGTCAGAAGGTTGTCGAGAAGTATCTGCACATCGCTCGCCCCAGGTTCAAACAGCTTGTTCTTTCAATTGAGACATTGCTCGACGTTTCAACCTTGTCGGTGGAGGAGATCACTGGGAGGCTGAAGGTGGCCGAAGACGAGCACGAGCCTCCGTCCTCCCAGAGCAGCAGCGGTAAGCTTTATCTCACGGAGGAGTGGCTCGAGCGCTACAAGAAGAAGGAGCAAGCAGGCTCCCGCGGCACTGGTGGCTCAAGCAATCGTGTTAAGCGCCGGGGCGGAAAGGGGCGAGGTTGCGACGACGGAGGGAGCTCAGAAGGAGTAGGCTCTGCGCCGAACCGCAACGGCGACAAGTGCCAGAGTTGTGGCAAAATTGGCCACTAAGCCAGGGAATGCCGCACCAAGCCCAGGAATGAGGATCAGGCCCATGTGGCCCAGGACGACGAGCCCACTTTACTCCTTGAGACTAACGCCATCGTCCCAACCACTTTATCGTCGTCGCCGTGCAATTCCCCACCCAATGGGGAGAGCGACGGATCCAGCCAAGGCGCGGCGACCTTGGTCTCGACGCCACCACCACCCCCTGCGACTATGCCGTCGTCATCGACCCCATCACCACGTTAGTTAGCTGCATTTTGCATGCACATGAGCTCTGGTATGTGGATACCGTGCGCGTAGGAGGCCGTGGCGAGAATAGCTCGTGACGCGCCTGAGCTTGCGGACGCGAACGCGTCGTGCGGGCGTGGGGATGGACAAGCGCTCTGCTCCCGTTTCTTTTGCTTTGTTTCTTTGCTCTGCATAATAAAAGGAGATGAGAAAAACTGAAAACACTGCTTCTTCATTGCAGCACAAAAAATCTTCCGAGTTCCAGTTGTGTTCGTGTGTGTTTGTACTCGGGTTCTCGCCGGTGATCCTCACCGGGGACCTGACAGGGACGGCGCAAGGTAGCATGTGGCTTCGCGCGACGGCAGCGGCAGCGCACTACCACCGCGGAGAGGGCGCTCCAAGCAGCGCAACATGTTGACCGCCTCGTCACCTTCAGTTCCCCCACACTCCCTCCTCTTGCTCTGGACGCTCGGAACGGCCGGGCCATCGTCGTCTTTCCCAAGTTCGGCGGAGATGTCACCTACTCGATCTTCTGCTTCGGTGATACAACCAAAATTTTGTCCTCGTCAAAGTGTGTTCCGCATCACTTCCACTCTTTTCCATCACCCAGTTTCATATATTCCGCATCGTATGAACCGAATCGTCCTCGTGTCGCCGTCAGTTGTTGTGGGTGGAATCGCATGGGCACCGTACTGCACGTCGACGCCACCCTCAGGGTTGCCATGCCAGCCACGTTCCATTTTTGGGGTCACTAATCACCGCCTCCATCTTCTCTTGCAGGCGCCGAGCTCCCAGCCACACTCCCATAGCCGTTGCTCTACCTATCATTCACCCACTCTCTCCAGCTTGTCATCCTACTTGATAAAAGCACCACTCATGATGCCACATAAGCAAAACCACCATGCAAAACTAGGCTAGGGGGTTATATGGATGGAATTATAGAGTTCACGATGTTAGATACCCAGTTTTTAAGTTGAAGATGCTGGACGGACTTTCGACAAAAGTCCAAAGGTTATATGGACTTTTTTCGTCTAGATATACTTGGATCTATGTTTTGAAACATCGTTCTTAGTTTATTTCTATTTATTAGGCATTTGGTAAGATAGTTCACACTCAATTCTCTTCTTTCATTCGTGTTTTCGTTCTGACTCTAGGGAAGTATCTTTCATCAACTTTTCGTCAGTCCTTTTCATTTGAGGGTACTCTACCTCAGCTCTCATGTCATAGCACATGCTCAAAATGGTGTCATTAAATGTCACATAATTGAAATTGTTCAATTATCAAAATAGGCATTTCGCATATTAAGATATCATATCGTTCGGGACCAGTCGATATCTCTCACAGCCATAAAATTTTATCATTTTATATTAAAAACCATCTTGAGTCCATTCTAATTTCCAATTCACTTCCATCCAACCATTCCTCCAGACAGTAGCACGGCACAGCACTAGCGCACAGCCACGACACAGGGGAGGGGATGCGGGCGAAAGCATAGCCAGCGTGAGAGAGAGAGAGAGAGAGAGAGAGAGAGCCATTTCAACCACGATCGCAGCAGCAACCATTCCCCTCGACAGAGCAACAGCACCACCATTCCCCTATCCCTCTGATCCATTCCATGCCGCAAAAATCCACCAAGCCAATCGAAAGAGGAAGGAGGAGAGGTGAAGCACGATAGCAAAGCCAAAGGCACTAGGAGGCGACAACCGAGCCAACCGCGAACCAATTGCAGCGCAGCCGAGCCAAGCAAGCAACTGAGAAGATGGAGCCTCAGTTCTTTCCCAAATCAAGCCAACCATCACCCGACAAGGTAGCCCCGCATCCCATTTTTGATCTTGCCATCGCTATCATGGGACCACACCACGTGCATCATCATTCGGAAGCATTGCACCCAAAACCATAGCAATCCATGGAGATAACCTAGAGGAGACGGAAGAGAGTAGAGATGGAGTGGTATACCAGAGGTGAGACCACCACGGCAATGGCGTGCTACCATCGGCCACCATGTGCACCCGATGGCCACCACACTCCCCAGCATGCGGGAAGTCTCAAGCCCCGCCACGGCAAGCCACGGTTGCATAACCATAGCCCTCTTCACCCTGTCCATGCCCAAAAATAATTCAACCCACAGTAATCAAGCAAAAAGCACGGACTTGAAATAAAAGAGGAAATTAGTAGTAGAGGGGGAGCTCGGATCCCGGAGGTCAGCGTCAGATCCGGGGTGCCAAGGACCGGATCCGGCCAGAGGCAAGCCAGGGAAGCGCTCGGGGTGGCCGGTGGCGGTCGAACCGAGCAGGGAGGCGGTGACCGGAGGAGGGCGGCCGAGTGGCGGTGATCGGGCATGAGGTAGCAGGAGCCAGCTAGGGAGGAGAGACAAAGGTGCGGCACTGGTGGCCCGCCGGCCCAGGGAGGCAGCGCCGAGAAGGGAGGCGGCGCGTGAGGCGCGTGAGGCGGCGCGTGAGGCGTTGGCCAATGAGAAGCAGAGAGCCAGGAGAGAGGAAGAGAAACCAAGGAGATAGAGAGAGAGAGAGAGAGAGAGAGAGAGGGAGAGAGAGCGTCGGCAAGGAGTTATGGGCCAAGCCCAGTTGGCCAGTCCGCCGTATTTTTTTTGTAATTTTCTATAAATTTTCTGAATTTTTCTCCCTTTCCTGACTTAATGGGTCAACCGTGCCGGCACAGCTTGTTAAGGCCTAACCGTACTCGTGCCGGCACGACACGATCATGGGTCGTGCCTGGGCTCGAACCTCCACCTGTGGGCTGGCACAGCATAGCCTATTTATTTGTTGTGCCTAAACAGATCGTGCCTAAACTGGGCCACTAGACAGCACTGATCCAGATTTTAGTACATCAAGTTAAAAAACAGAGGGAGTACCTCAATCACTCAATGTCACTTGAATTTATATGTTCTCTTTCACCGCCGCTACCTCTCCTCCCACCGCACCGACATCTCCCCGACAGTCTCTGCCCTCCGCTCAAACCGCGCGACCCCGCTCCGTCAGCCACATCTCATCGGCTGGCAGTGGCAGCTCCGGCAAGGCTACGGCTCGCTAGTCAGCACCGGTGAGTCGGGGGCGATGAGCCGGGCCGAGCCATCGTCTCCCTCCTCGGAGTCAATTTAAATTTCGGCTCTCCCCCTCCAGCTTTCGGCTCCTTTAAATTTCGGTTCGTTAGGTTGGACTCAATTTGTTGCATGTACACATTGGTTTATTTTGTTTGGTCTCGGTGAGAATACGATACTTAGATTGGGGGTGTTATGAATAGCGCTTGTATTCATATGAGGCCAATGGGCCAGTATATATACACAAAGTACAAGTGGTAAATATGCAAAGAACCCCTCATAACAATGGGGAATAACAAACTATACATATATCTCTAACACCCCCCCTCAAACTCATGGTGGATCAACAACACTGAGTTTGGAGAGATAGAAGCTGTGCTGTGCTCGAGTCTGGGCCTTCGTGAAGAAATCCGCTATCTGAAGCTCTGAAGGCACATACTGAAGAGTAATCACCTGATCATGCACACCAGTCCTCATGAAAGAAGCATCAACACCAATGTGCTTGGTGAGCTCATGCTTCACAGGATCACGAGCAATACTGATAGCACCTGTACTGTCTGACAAGAGAGGGGTCGGTGTAGTGACAGAAACACCAAAATCCTCAAGTAACCACCGTAGCCAAGTAATCTCTGCTGTCAAGAGAGCCATAGCTCGCAACTCAGCCTCTGCACTCGAACGGGACACTGCAGTCTGTTTCTTCGTCTTCCAGGCAATGAGAGAACCACCAAGAAAAACACAGTAAGCAGAGATAGACCGGCGATCAGAGGGATCACTGGCCCAAGTAGCATCCGAATAGGCCTGAAGCTGTAACGAGCTGGAACGTGGAAAGAAGAGACGGCGAGAGATAGTCCCACGAAGGTATCGCAGAACTCGAAGAAGGTGGCTGTAGTGAACCTGAGTGGGAGCTGAAACAAACTGACTCAGAATATGAACTGGATAAGTGATATCCGGACGAGTAACAGCAAGATAGACAAGACTCCCAACAAGATGACGATAGCGAGTCGGATCAGAAAGAGGCTCGCCATCAGAGAGTCGGAGGTGAACATTGAGCTCCATGGGAGTCTCAACAGTACGCTGATTAGTGAGAGAGGCGCGATCAAGAAGATCCTGAATATATTTCTCTTGGGACATAAAGAAACCATCTGGAGTGGAAGTAACCTCAATCCCAAGGAAGTAACGAAGAGGACCAAGATCCGACATAAGGAACTGCTCACTAAGACGAGCCTGTCTCCTACCGGGATGCTGTTACTCACCCTGAGTGGCAGCTTGCCAGTAGGAGACAGGCTCACGAGTAGCTGCGCCAGCAAAGGCAAAACGGGCAGGAGGCCGAATCGACTGGCGATCGCGGAGAGCGTAGCGAGGAGAAGATGACCCATCAGGGGAAGATGGAGCATCAGAAGAAGATGGAACATCAGGAGAAGATGGCTCATCGGAAATATTCTCAACACGAGGTCGACGAGTGTAGACGATAGTGGGAGGAGCCTGGGGAGTCGTAGGAGACAACACAGGCGGCGACAACGGCGGAGAGGCCACAGGGGGAATATGTGGAGACTCAGTAGGACAGGTGGACGAGGGCAAAACAGATATAGGAGTATCTGGAAAGGTCAAGAAAGACAGAGACTCCACAGAGGAAGCCGAAGGAGAGGCAGGACGTGAGTAGAAAGGACGAGACTCGTCGAAAGTCACATCCCGAGAAACCCGTATCCGACGACCAACAGGATCCCAGCACCGATATCCCTTGTGCTCGGCACTGTACCCCAAAAAGACACACTCAACAGACCGAGCGGTCAGTTTGGTGCGTTCTCGAGGGGCAAGGAGAACGTAGCAAACGCAACCAAACAGATGAAGGGCAGAGTAGTCAGGAAGACAACCACAGAGACGCTCAACAGGGATCGCACCCTTAAGAGCAGAAGAGGGCTGGATGTTGACGAGATAGGTGGCAGTGGAAACAGCCTCGGCCCAAAAGTGAGGTGGAATAGAGGCGGCGATCATCAGAGCACGAGCCGTCTCAAGGAGGTGACGATGCTTGCGCTCAGCGACACCATTCTGAGCATGAGCACCAGGACAAGAAAACTGAGCGAGAGTGCCCTGCTCAGCAAGGAAGCTGCGCAGGTGACGAGAGAGATACTCGCCAGCAGAATCAGCACGAAAGACACGAATAGGAGTGGAGAACTGTGTGTGTATCATAGTGGCAAATTGTTTATAGATAGGCAAGGCCTCACTACGAGAAGACATGAAATAAATCCAAGTGTGGCGAGAGAAATCATCTATAAAAATAATATAATATCGATGACCCTCTTTCGAAACGAAGGGAGCCGGACCCCAAACATCTGAATGAACAAGATCAAAAGGACGCTGAGACACAGTCTCACTATGAGGATAAGGAAGCTGAATCTGTTTACCTAACTTACAACCCTGACAATCTAAAGACACGTCTCCTGAGACAGACCCCAGAAGACCACGACGAATTAAGGATGACAGACGAGATCCACACAGATGGCCAAGACGGTGATGCCACTGCTGGAAGGAGCCGGTAGACAGTGGCAGAAGCGGAGAGACTGGCGGCGGTGGTGGCAGCGGAAGGAAGATGAAGCCAGTCAAGCTCCCAGAGACGCTGTGAGTCACGGCGCCGAGGGCCAGAACCAACCAGAGCTCCCGTGTGGCAGTCCTGAACACAACAAGAGTCAGAGTCGAGAATAACTCGATAACCAAGGTCAGTAATCTGCCCAGCAGAAAGAAGCTGCAAGGTAAGGCGAGGAACATGAGCAACAGAAGGAACATGAAAAGATGAGTTGCTAAGAGATCCTCGACCAGAGACAGAAAGAGATGTACCATCAGCAGTAAGAACACTGACAGGTGAAACAAGAGGTGTAATAGAAGACAGAGTGGAAGAATCAGGAGTCATGTGAAAAGATGCTCCAGAATCAAGAATCCACGGGGAGGTACCTGACTGTGGAGGAGGTGGTCTCTCAGTGCCTGAAGAGTCAGTAGCAGAACCTGTCGAGGGAGAACCTGAAGCGGCAAGTAGGCGTCGAAGTTTGGCTATCTCCTGCTCGGTGAGAGAAGCTGCTGAAGAAGTCGAGGCAGACGTCGTCATAGAAGCACTAGTGCCAGTAGAAGAACGGCGTGAAAGATGCCGCTTCTTCTTGTAGCACTGGGACTCAGTGTGGCCATCCTTGTCGCAGTAGGAACAGTGAGGACGGCCACCTCCAGACGGAGGACGGCCACCACCACATGTGGTAGCTGCTGGAGGAGGCAGTGTAGCAGGCGGACGAGCGGCGAGCACAGAGGGGAGTGGCATCAGACCAGCACCACTCAGACGAGTCTCCTCCGCGCGTATCTCGGTAAGAGCCTCCAGGAGAGTGACACGAGGGTGGCGTGCAAGTAGCTGGGCACGCCTTTGCTCGAACTCGGGACGAAGGCGAGTAAGGAACTCGTAAACCCGCTGAAACTCCAGGTCAGCACGTACCTCCAGGCAGCACGAACAGGTACGACAGCCAGCAGTGCGGAGAGAGTCCAACTGACGCCAGACAGCATAGCTCTGAGCGTAAAAGGCGTCAACAGTAGCATCACCCTGCTGAAGAGAGTGCTCCTGGCGAACCACGGACAGGTACAGGGCATCACCAGAGGGCTCGTAGCGCTGACGAAGATGAGTCCACATCTGGAAAGCCGAAGGGAGTCCCACAACCTCAGAAGAAAACTGAGGCTGGACACTGGCGATGAAGACAGCAGCAGCTCGAGCGTCGTCATCGTACCACTGAGTGTAGACGGTCAGACGATCCTTGTAGAAATCCAGAGCCTACTGGTAGGCAGAGGCAGCTTTATCATCAGCAGCAGCCTTATCGGCTGTCGGAGGCAATGCAACAGGCGTAGGCTCCGTCGGAGAAATAGGGCAAGGCGGGCAGATGACATCGCCAGAGAGGACGCCCCAGAGACGAAGACCACGCATGTGAATGCGCATGTGAGACACGAAGTCGGTGTAATTAACACCATCAAAAATCACCGGGCAGCGAGGGAGGGAAACGGTGCCCATTGGTAGGCGGCGCTGGACGGCGCGGCGACCAAGGCAACGAAGTCTAACAGGCGGCGCTGGACGGCGCGGCGGTTAGAACGACGTTTTTTTTGCTTTTTTTTTCTTTTCCTTCCGCTCGGTTAAAACCTTAAACGGGCCAAAGGCCCGTTCGCACGCACGCGTTTAGGGTTTTCCGCGGCGGCGGCGGGCTGGCGGAAGGCGGCCGGGCGGGCGAGCGCCAGGCGGGAGGCAGAAAGCGGCGGCGCGACGGCGGCGGGCGAGCGCCTGGGGAAGGCGGCGGCGTCCGGGAGGCGGCGGCGCGGCCTGGGGAAGGCGGAGCAGCCGGCGGCGGCGGCCTCGGGCGAGGAAGGAGCAGCCGGCGGCGGCGACCTCGGGCGGGGGAGGAGCAGCCGGCGGCGGCGGCCTCGGGCGAGGAAGGAGCAGCCGGCGGCGGCGGCGGCCTCAGGCGAGGGAAGAGCAGCCGGCGGCGACGGCGACCTCGAGCAGGCGGCCTCGGGCGGAGGCCCGCGACGGCGACCGGGCGGAGTCGGGCGGCAACCAGCGGACGGCGGGGCCGGGCGGCGGCGCGAGGAGGCCGGCGACGGCGCGTGGAGCAGCCGGCGGCGGCTCGTGGGAGTCGGCGACGGTGGTGCAGAGTCGACGACGGCGCGCGGAACCCTAGGTAGGCCAAAACCCTAGTTTTGGCTCTGATACCATGTTATGAATAGCGCTTGTATTCATATGAGGCCAATGGGCCAGTATATATACACAAAGTACAAGTGGTAAATATGCAAAGAACCCCTCATAACAATGGGGAATAACAAACTATACATATATCTCTAACAGGGGGATGTGGTACTAGTAGATTGGGGGGATGCAGCTGGTGATTTTTTTTGGGGGGGTGGCAAAATAAAACTAATCTCTACAAAGGGGTGCACCATACTAGCATGTTATTGATCTATGGATGTTTCATTAGATACCCCTTCCTGATCACCTGATGGGTGATGCAAACAGCATACTTCCACCTTGTCCTCTAATGCAACACGTATGACATTATTTCTTGAGGAAACCATGCACAACATTATTGTTGTATTGGCTTTTTTTTTAAAAAAAATGAGAGGTCAGGCTAGTAACTTGAAGCAATACCATTCTGCATTCTTTATTTTTCAATTCTCCTGTCTCTGCTTCCACCTCAAGTCAACATAATAGTCTGAAATCAAAATTGAGAACCTTCATAAATTTTACTTCATGTATCACAGTTTAGAACTTGGAAGTTTAGGGTCAGCTGTGCTAATTTACCAACCATGGCTAGAGAAATCGTTGAGGTATCAAGTGTTACGTTTCTGCCTGATTTTGACAATTTGTGACGGGAAGCTTGGCCTTGAGCATATCGAAGCTTCAAGGATGGGCCTCTTCTGCCTTATTCAACATGGATATAATCAAGAGAAGAAAACTTCCACCATCCTTGGATGTTACTATTGTAATGTGAGATCGTTAACTGACTGTTACATTAATCTTCAAAGATCGATTGGCCTCCCTGAGCTCCGAAGCTTACGACGCACTTTCATCAAACTGGCAGGGCAGCTTGAGTGGACCATCCGCACCAACATAGGCCTGTGTGGCTTTTAGCTTTTGCTATAGTACCTAACTTTTAAACGGAGTATTTTCTCAAGACGGGGTCTACAAGTTAAACGATCTACACGTTAAAAGACCAACATCTGTACCAGCCAAAATCGCAAGTGAGTATCTGTCTCTTCGTAATCTGTACCGTAAACAGTTAAAATTCAAAAATTTCAGCCAAAAATCATAAGCCTCAGCCGAAAAGAACAGGCCCAGATGCTGATAGGGCAAAGAGTATGTTTGCTGACTATTTAAACCGGGAAATTGGTGGCTGATAGTACTGTCATCTCTGGGGTTGTTCTTTAAGTCAAAAGTTGGCGGCTTTTGGCTTTTACTACAGTACCTAACTTTCAAATGGAGTATTTTTTCAAAACGGGGTCTACAAGTTAAACGATCTACACGTTAAAAGCCTAATATCTGTACCAGCCAAAATCACAAGTGAGTATCTGTCTCTCCGTAATCTGTACCGTAAACAGCTAAAATTCAAAATTTTCAATCAAAAATCATAAACTGCAGCCGAAAAGAACAGCCGTAATCTAACGGATTAACCCTGTGTATGATGTACTTCCCTTAAGGACAGTATTTAAGCAAGAGGCACTGAATGCCTTGCAGCGCGTATTCATGGCGTGCTTTGTCATGCTTTTGGTGTGGTTGAAGAGATTGTTTGCCTCACCTGATCTTCGGCATAACTATTCAGAAGTATCATCACGCTGTGCAACTCTCGTGCTGCCGAATTGTTTTCATCGCTGTTGCGACATGTAAACTACATAATTTGGAGAAGAAAAAAAACGATTTTTTTTGGTACCTGTTGCAACTTAATAGCTACATAATTTGGAAATTTCTAGTTGAAAATTGGCTCCAATGCTAAGGTTCGTTGTTCTGCTTGTTTATATTTCCTTTATTTATATCTTCTGCTGTTCGTAAGGAAGCGACTGCTGGTCCTGCTAGTGTCATTCATTTCATGTGGAAAACATAAGGTTGCATGATCAAACGTAAAAGAAAACAGTGCTTTTTGCCAGCCTGACCAAGCTTACGAAGCTACCAGCTCGAATTGCATGTAGTCATGTACTTGCAAGTAGCGACTTGCAAACCGCAAACGATACTGCATTACACGTTTGAGTTCTTAGATCTCGCAGACAGCCTCCTACCAGGGCATCCGAATTCTTAGAAAAAGAAGATTGTTACTAAAGACAAGGGGCGGGCCTTCTCCAGGCAATTCATAACCACATGTCAGAGAGTCATGTAACAAGCAAAGCTGTCGTCAAAACTCAAAGGGTGAACTCATTGCAACACCTCAGTATTGGTACAAAAAAAAAAGCCTTCCATCATGCCAGAGATTATTGGAACTAAAAACCGGTGAGATACACTGTGCTCATCAAATCTGATTAGTGTGTGACGCAAAAAGGGAATCAGTAAACCTTGGCATGTAGTCAGTATCAATTTGAACCCTCTAAAACCCGGAAACAGGGTCTCAGTACATCTGCCGCAATTGATCTAAAAAATGGAGGTACTTCACGAAAGGGCTTTCTGGACCTCAGCAGTCACTTCCTTCGGTGGCTTCTCTGCATGAAGATCCGCCACTAATCCCTTCTTGGAGTAGTATTCAATCACCTGATGGAAGCAAATCAATATTTAAGCAAAAATACTGAAAAGAATTGACATGATGAAGTTAGAGAAGAGACAAGAAGAATCAACTATTCAAAACTTGCTCGAAACGTGGCAGCAGAATGCATATGAAACCATGTGATGTTGAAATGCTAACAGGAAAGATAGTGACATACATGGCAGGCCGTCTACACCCTATAGAACATAATGCAACAGAACAATTCTCTCTATTCATGACAATAAATATCTTACCATGAACTGGAAAATAAACAAAGAGCAAAGTTTGCCAAAAACCTACATTTCCTATCTTGAGGCTAAGACAGGTGTCAGCAGAAAGTGTGCAATAATACCACAAAAAGGGGGTACCTACATTAGTCCAAATCAAGTGTTCCTGAAGATTGTAGAAAAAACTATAATGCACTTGAAACAGTAGCATACCGGTCTAGTTTGTCTGTGGAAAGCTTCAAGTCTAGACTTCAAAACCTCAGCTGTGTCATCTTTCCTTTGAATCAGTGTTTCTCCGGTGACCTTGGTTAAAAGGACAGCAAAAAGCACCAGTCAGGGAATAATGGTTCTGGAAGAAACAGAATCTCACAGAAGAATCTTGGATAGTAGCTGCAACTCTTGTAAAAAAAAAAATCTGTAGCATCTCAGTTGAATGAAATGGCAAGAAAGCAGTAAACTACCTGCAATAATTTGTCTTCTATTCTTGTTGAACAATGTGTGCTTTTTCAGAGTGAACAATGTGTATTATTCATATGTTACTAACATTTCTTTGCTAAGACAATGGTCCTTAATTGACTGGAGAAATTATGCGACATCACAGTAAACATCCACGAAATAGTAATGAAAACGGTGAATTAGTGACATAACTATTAAGAATAGAATATGATTGTTATTTGTTTCCTTATCTGTATATGACATATTCCTCAGTATATCCCCTTTGTACTCGCTATATATATTGCCCTTTGGGTTTCATGAATATACACACAATATTCATAACATTGTATTAGAGCTATGGTAGTTTTTCGCACCTCTACCGAGGATTCGCCGCCGCCACCAATCTCTGGTCGCTCCCACTCTCCCTGGCCTGCTACTCGCCATCCGCCGCCTCTGCCAAGGCCGCCATCGCCTAGGCCACCGCCACCAAGGTCGTCGCCGCTTCAAGCTGCTCCATCACCGCTCAGGCCGCCGCTGCCAAGGCTGTCATCGCCCAAGCTACCGCCGCTCCAAGCCGCTCCACCGGCTGCAGATCCGCCAGCTGCCGATCCGCCGTTCGTCGCACGCCGATCACCGCTCAGCCACTTGCCGCCTTCCGCGTGCCTGGCTGCTCATTGATCGGCGCCCGCCATCTAGTAGACCGCCTCCTGTTGTTGCCCACCCGATCGTCGGTCGCTGCCCCCGCCAGTTTCCGCCCCCGTCACCGCCCATTAGTCTCCGAGTGCCTGAGCCGAACGTCTTGGTTGAGACTTGGATCAAATCTGATTTGAAGTCTCTTTTGTATTAGTTCCAGAGAGAGAGAGAGAGAGGGGGGGGGGGAAAGAAAAAAGCGTTGCTCTAACCGCCGCGCCGTCTAGCGTCACTTGTTAGACTTTGTTGCTTTGGTCACTGCGCCGTCCAGCGCCGCCTACTGATGGCTTCAGTTCCATTAGTTGCGATCCCCTTCTGGGGAACAAAGCTACCTGGGACAAACTACATGTTGTGGTTTTCTCTTATGGAGATCACGCTCTATGGTCTCCGCCTCTAGGGACATGTCACCAATGCACGCCCTTCTTCACCACCACCGGTTTAGCCTCCTCACAGGCAGTCCACTTCCGTACCTCCTGCAGAAGATGAGGCCGCCAAGGAGGCAGAGTGTTGTTGCTGCTAACGCTGCTGATAAGACTTTTCAATATGCCATTGACGCTTTCGAATGCTGGTGTGCTGATGAGGCCCATGTTCGTGCCATCCTGGTGGTCAGCATCGACGACTCCATCCAACCAAACATCATGGGTCTACGGTCTACTCGACAGATCTGGGAGTACTTGCGTGAGCGATACCAACAGAGCAATGATACTCAGTTCTTTTCGCTTCAGCGTGAGTTGGAGATGCTTCGCTAGGGAGACTCTTCCGTCGACAACTTCTTCCAAGCCCTGGCCAGTTTCTAGCGCCAGCTGGACGAGCTGGCCTCTCCACTCTGCTAGAGTGTTCTAAAGTGCAGAAGGCGGATCATGATTGCTTTCACTTTTATGATTTTGTCTACCATCTTCGCCCAAAGTTTGAGCCTGTCAAGGTTCAATTGGCTCACCGCGCCTGGTGGTCACCAAGGCCCTTCCAACGCTTCGAGCTGAGAAGATTCGTCTGGGGTTAGAAACATAGCCTGTTCCAACTGTACTTGTTGCCCCTTCTTCAACTACGACGACGTTTTCTGCTTTGACTACGGCCTCTCCCCAGGTGCCTGTCTCCGCTCTTGTTTTTCTCCGCTCTTGTTTTTGCACCAACTGAAGTTCAATACAACTACTGCAAGAACTTTAGGCACGACTACCAGAGTTATGTGGTGCAGAAAAAGCGAAACAAGGCGCGTGGGGTGGATGACTAAAGGGGAGCAGGGAGGCTCTTCCTTCACAGGAGGACAGACCAGTTCATTAACTTCTGCTCAGCGAGATGACTCTGTTCAGCAGCTCTGCTAGGCTCTACTTCAGCAGCTCTCTCACAGCTCAGCAGGTTCTACCAGTCTAGCTCAGACGTCTTCTCTAGGTACCTTTTGGGTTCTGGATTCCGGTGCCTCTTTTCACATGACACCAGACTCCACATCTCTCACTTCAGTAAGATCTGCTTTTCCTATCTCTTTCCAAACAACTGACGGTATTTCCTTGTCTGCCAGCAGTCAGGGCACTCTTTTGTCTTCTGACTTTTCTGTTCTAGCTGTTTCCCATGTTACCATGCAGCTCATTTCGGTGGGCAGTTCATTCAGATTAGGGCTGTAAACGAGCCGAGCTCGAGCGAGCTTGGCCTTCCAGGCTCGAGCTCGGTAGAAGCTCGAGCCGAGCTTGAGTTAGGGTCCGAGCCTGGACCTGGGTTCGAGCTCGGCTCGGCCTAAGCATGAGTAGGCTCGAGCTCGGCTCGTTGAAACCCGGTAACAATTAAAATAATTTATTATGCACTATTTTTCAATAATAAGAAAATTTTAAGCTCGAGCTCGGCTTTAGTAAGCTCGATAACAGTCAAAATAATTCAAATATACACTAATTTTCAACAATAAGAAAAGCTCGAGCTCAAGTTCGACTCGAGTAAGCTTGGTAAGAATTAATATGTATTACTATTTGAGCTCGAATCGGAGCTCGCGAACTATTCGAGCTCGGCTCGGTGAAACTCGCGAGCTCGAGATCAAGCTCGAGTTCGGCTCATTTAAAATTCGAACCGAGCTCAAACCGAGCCTAGAACGAGCCGAACTCGAGTAGCTCGCGAGCTTCGAGCTTTTTTTACAGCCCTAATTCAGATGTATGGGGACCTGCGCCTATTATCTCCAAAGGCGAGCATAAATTCTATGTAATTTTCATTGATGGTTATTCTCATTTTACTTGGCTTTTCCCTATGTCTAATCGCGGTCAGTTTCTTGCAATCTATCATAGCTTTGCCACGATGGTTCGTACTCAGTTTGAGCCCTCTATTCGTACTTTTCATTGTGATTCTGGCGAGTACTGTTCTAGCACTTTCAGACAATTCCTTTCTAAGTAGGGCACTCTTTACCAGTCTTCTTGTCCTGGTGCCCATGCCTAGAATGGGGTTGCTGAGCGCAAGCATCGTCATTTGATTGGAACTGCTCGCACTCTTCTCCTTGCCTCTCACGTTCCACCACAGTTCTGGGCTGAGGCTGCTTCTACGGCTGCATATCTCATCAATATGCAGCTTTTCACTGCTCTTAAGGATGTCAGTCCTATAGAGCGTCTCTACTATAGTCTCCCAGTACAGTCATCTTCGTATTTTTTGGCTGCACCTGTTTTGACCTGCTACAGCCTCGTGAGCGCACCAAACTGTTTGCCCAATCAGTTGAGTGCGTGTTTCTTGGGTACAGTTCTGAGCATAAGGGTTATCGCTGCTATGATCTTTCTGCTCGTCGGATCAGGATCTCACGAGACGTTGTATTCGACGAATCTCGACCTTTCTTCTGTCGAGATTTGGCTCCTCATCCTGCTTCCACCATCGAGACGATCTCCTGGTTGTCTCTCCCTGAATCTTCACCCATTTCTCCCCTTTCATAGACATCCTCTAGTTTGTCTCCAATGGTGCCTTCTGTACCTCCACCTCCTGTGTTGCCTCCTGCAACACCACCGTCTTGTTTCTCTGGGGTGCACTACTCCAGACGTACTCGTCCTTCACCACTCATCTGGTATCTTGCCGACACCAACGTCTGACTCCTCTGATGATGCTCCTGGTTGGACACTGTTTCTTCTCTATGTGGATGATATGCTCATCACTCGTGATGATGCCTCATTCATCACATACGTGAAGAAGCATTTCAGTGAGCAGTTTCTGACGACTGATCTTGGTTTGCTTACATACTTTCTTGGGATTGAAGTTTCTTCCACGTTTAAGGGTTACTACCTCTCCCAGCAGAAGTATGTCCAGGATCTTCTTGATTGGTTTGGTCTGACTGATACTCGCACTGTTGAGACTCCTATGGAGTTCTCCTTTCAGCTTCGTGCTACTGATGGTGATCTTCTTGAGGATCCTACTCATTATAACCATCTTGTTGAAAGTCTAGTATATCTTATGGGCACTCGCCTAGATATTGCTCATGTTGTTCATATCTTGAGTCAGTTCATGACTCGTCTTACTCATCTTCACTACAATTATCTTTGTGTTCTTCGCTACTTGCGTAGGACAATCTCTCATAGCTTGTTTTTCCCTAGCACCACCTCACTACAGCTTCAGGCATACTCCGATACGATTTGGGCTAGTGATCTTTTTAATCGTTGTTCTCTTTCTGCTTACTGTATTTTTCTTGGCTCCTACATGATTGCCTGGAAGACAAAGAAGCAGACTACAGCAGTACAGTTTCCCGTTCGAGTGCAGAGGCTGAGTTGAGAGCCATGGCAGCTGCGACAACAGAGGTTACTTGGTTGAAATGACTACTTACAGACTTTGGAGTACCTATGAGGGAACCTACCACCATCATGACCAGCAATACAGGTGTTATCAGCATTGCCCATGATCTAATGAAGTATGAGCTCACCAAGCACATTCGTGTGAATGCTTCATACACTCGCTCATATGTACAGGAGGGAGTACTCGCTTTATAGTTTGTGCCCTCAAAGTTACACCTCGCTGACTTCTTCACGAAGCCACAGACTAAAGCACAACACTTGTATTTTCTCTCCAAACTTAGTGTGTGTGATTCACCATGAGTTTAAAAGGAGATGTTAAGGATAGAATAAGATTATTATTTGTTTTCTTATGTGCATTGTTTTTCTTATCTGTATATAGCATATTTCTCTGTATATCCTCTTTGTACTCTCTATATATAGTGCCCTTTGGACCTCATGAATATACACGCAATATTCATAACAATAACATCTACATAAATGATGTATGTTAAGCCAAAAAGATACAAATCAAACCAAATGCATTCAGAAAGAAATAGAACTAGCAGTATTCGCAGTTGTATCATTATGAATGCGGTTATAATAATATGCTTGGCAAACCAAAACTCTGATACTGCAAATATAAGTATTTTGGAGAGTTGAAGATATAAATCATGTGAGATATTTATATAGGTTTTAACATGCCATAGTTTTGGGAAAGCTGTCCAAAAGAATAATAGTAGATAGTAGATACACATAGAAAAATAACTTATCCAAATTTTAACTAGACTGGTGAACCAAAACTCTGGAAAAAGGTCTATAAAACGTATTTAGAAAACATGCTAAGTGGTCTGCATTCAACTTACATCATCAACTCCAGGAACCTTTGGAGGTGCAAATTTTGTGTGATAACTCCTACCACTGGAGGGATGGATCCAACGGCCAGTAATTCTTTCTTCCAAAATTGCATCCTCGATGGCGAAGTTAAGGACCTTATCAACCTTAGTACCCTTCTTTTCCAGCATCTCATCAAGCTGAACAAAACATTTGATGAAACAGTAAGAAAAGATTACGTTTCAAAACATAGGTTTACAGTCTATAACTAAATATTGAATCTTTTACTGGAAATCAATAATATAAGTACAGATTAAATGACAAATCGTTCAAATATCTCACCTTCTGTGCTTGAACAACTGTGCGGGGGAATCCATCAAGAATGAAACCCTTTTGGCATGAAGGTTTCTTCATGGCTTCATCAATAATTCCAACAACCAAGTCGTCGGAAACAAGCTCTCCCTAACAAACAGGACATTAGCAAACGAAAGTCATGGAACATCTTCTTTACATCAGCTATTCATTTGCCCTTTAGTTCCTTTTTTTGTAGTTGAGTTCCCAAAGCAATACCTTGTCCATGGCTTCTTTTGCCTTAATTCCTAAAGGAGTCTTAGCAGCAACAGCAGCTCTCAACATATCACCGGTGGCCAAATGGCATAAGCAATACTCTTCCTTGATAAGGGGCGACTGTGTTCCCTTTCCAGAGCCCGGTGGACCTACAGATCAACAAAACTAGGAGTTGTAAACTCTCCAACAAAGAGCATACTAGAGTTGATATGAAGATCATAAAACTCAGTACACATGAATCCAAATAAATCCTCCGTTTCAAGAAGAAAGCACCACAAAGACTTTCTAATTTGACTGAACAAGGATTTTCTAATTATTCCACATACTAGTTGAATCTTGAAAGTAACTCTGATGGAATAATTATGTCAGTAACAATCTGCCTATCCCCAAAAACTACTAACCAGCATGCTTTCAAACTGACACAAAACACAATCCATTTTCTTCCTAAATCTGATTATCATAAACATTTAGGATTGTGGGCACATATTTCTCGGCAGGGTTTTTTTTACATGCATAACACTTCAAGGTTCACAAAACCCTGCCATATTTAATGTACTTCTTAACATACAACACACAAAACAGTGCCAAGTTAACAGCAGAAATATATGGAGACACAACAACAACAAACCCTTTTGCACAAACAAATTGAGGTAAACTAGAATGAAATCTCCTCAAGATCAAAGAGACGAGCCTTAAAATAAAACTCATAATACTAAAACCATATGCTGTACATCCTGCCATCTGAGCCGAGAGCCTAAAACACCGCCCCTAAACCTTCTTATGGTTCCGGTACGTGGATTGCTAACTTCCATACACTCCTATCCAAAACTAATTCTTTAGATACATTCCAATCCCTCAAGTCTCTTTTAACTACTTCCTCCCATGTCAGTCTTGGTCGATCTCTACCTCTTCTTACGTTTTCAATATGTCTTAAAATTTCATACGTACCGGTGCCTCAAGAAGTCTCCATTGGAGATGTCCAAACCATCTCAAGCGATGTCAGACAAATTTCTCTTCAATTGGTGCTATCCCTATCTTATCACATATAACATCATTGCGGATTCGATCCAGCTTTGTGTGACCACAGATCCAACGTAATATTATCATCTCCGCTACACTCATCTTCTGTATATGTTGTGTTTTAGTCGCCCAACATTTTGCTCCATATAACATCGCAGGTCAGATCGTCGTCTCATAGAACTTGCCCTTTAACTTTTGAGGGACTTTTTTGTCACACAGGACACCCGATACTTGGCGCCATTTCACCTACCACGCTCTTATCCTGTGGCTCACATCTTCATCAAACTCGCCGTCCTACTGCAGCATCGATCCCAAATATCGAAATATGTCATTTCTAAGCACTATTTGTCCGTCCAGCCTAACATTTTTGTCTATCATAGCATTTCACGGAGACATTTTTGTGTACACTTGAAATTACCAACTTTTCTCCCAACATCAGAAGGACCTGAGCCTTACGTACGTCAACATATTGAATAGTAGAAAATTTTGATGCCTCCTTTATGATAAAAATTGAAGGTTATCGAAACAGAACATTGAAGGGGAAAAATAAACTGCAGTACTCACACTTAGAGCAAATTATTACTGTAAACTGAATTCAAGAATTAAAATGTGCCAGAAATAAGTAAATCAGCTACACTACCCATTTTTTTAAACTAGGATGCATTTCCTTTTGAACACAGAAGATTGTAGTCACAGTCTCACAGGCAACCAAGGAACCTATTAAGCTTCTTCCTATATGATATTGCATCCACGCAAGGCTACAATATTTCAGCCAAACGAAGTACATTTTAAATCAAAATAGGTAAACTATAAGCCTTGGACTACTTTTTATAGGGTTTGTAACTCATTCATGGCAAGGAAACAAACTATTGTGGACACAGAAGGTTATTGTTGAAATGAAACATTGACTAGGGTCAATTGGGATGTTGCTACTTTTGTGGATTTCCACCATTTGATCAGACACAAATGGATTCCCTCATGCAAATAGAGTCTAATGCCCAACTTTTTGAAAGAAGATTTTCCATTTTTTTCAGCGACTTCAATTTGCACAACATTTTTTTTTTGTCATTGGGCCTCAAAGAACAAGCCAACTTGGCCCCCAAATTTATTGCTACCAAAAATACCATAAAGATTTTCTTCAAGATATCCTCAACCTCACTTGCATACCCAAACAAGAAATAATATTCTCGAAAAATAAATCTGTGCCATTCAGCTGAAAAAAGTTTAGATTTTTCTTGAGAACCACACCCATTCTAGAAAAATTAGCACTTTCCCCGCAATGACCCATCAGTAAAGGCGAAAATCTATTTTAAAAAAGGAACAATTTTACCCGTGGGATCTTGCGCAAAGACACGCACTATGACCAGGACTACACAACTATAGCTACGTCTTCTCCTTCTAATTTCATCTTTTACATGCACATGGAAAGAGAAAAGGAAGTAAATTTGACCATAATTAAAGAACAGACATGGGAGGAGAGAACGAAAGGAAACCAAGATTTGGACCACAAAGTTACGCGGATCTAGAGCCTAAACCAATGCCCGTCGATGATTGGGATCTCCTGCTTGCTAATCGGATCTTGAAGCGTACGGTATGCGCAAAGAGAAGAAAAGAAAAGAGAGATGTTGGGCAAAGAGGCAGCGTACGGACCGATGAGGATGAGGCGCTTGTCGGGCTTGGTGCTGCACTTCATGCGGCGGAGCAGCTCGTGCATCAGATCCAGGGACGGCACGTCCTCCAGGTTCGCCGACGAGGCCGCCATCGCCGCAGAAGACCTCTCCTGCTCTCGTCTTCCCTTCGCTTCCCTTCCGGGTGGGGTCTGGTTTGTTCTGCTCACGCACAGAAGTTGGCCTGTTTGGCAACGGCTGCGGCTTTTGGCTTTTGGCTGAAATTTTTGAATTTTGGCTGTTTACGGTACAGATTTCGAAGAGATAGATATTCACTTGCGATTTTGGATGGTACAGATGTTGGGCTTTTAACGTGTACATCGTTTAACTTGTAGACCTCGTTTTGAGAAAATACTCCGTTTGAAAGTTAGGTACTGTAGCAGAAGTCAAAAGTCACCAGCTTCGGAGGAAAAGAACAGGCCCCGCTCTCTTGTGTGTGGGGCGGTTCTGTGGGGGCCTTTGTTGAGGCCTGTTTTGGGAGAACGAAAACGGACCGACCGCTACTCGCACCAAGCCACCAGCCAGGCCAACCCTCTACCGGCTAGCTTTTACAAACTGAAGACTAACCAAGGACATTCGCAATAGCGAGTCCATAGCATATACAATAGCACTGTAGTAATATTTTTTTTCTAAATCTGGACTTTAGATATACGATTTTGTAAAATTGACTCTCTTCATATCGTCTGACGCATAGTAGGTGATGACCGAGTCCGACGGTTGGTGAAGCTGTCGAGCTCACATAGCCCGGTAGGGTACTACCGAGCCCAGCCAAGGCGGTAGGCCTGTGGGTCCCTTAGCTATCGAGGTCGTCTAGCTCGATAGGTCACTTGTTGAGACCGTCTAGCACGGAAGATCACCTATAGTGCCGGGCGCGGTGCCGGCCACCTACCATGATGGGCGAGCGTAGCAGATAACACGTGTCGTCTACCACTGCTGCCATGGTCACGAAGGGGCCTAAAATTGCAAAATTGTGTGTCCAAGGGCCATATTTGAAAAAAAGTTGTTATAATGCTATATGGCTAGATTCTTTTAGGTTTCATGCTTATGACTTTTGGTTTTTGTTATAGTAACTACCTTTCAAATGGGGGAGATTCATATTTTTGCCACTCTTAAGATTGGCCAATTACCTCTGTCACTTACATGTGGGACCGTCTGAGTCACTGACAACGGGCCAGGGTGGCAAATCTGTTGCCCCTCACCTCATAAGGGTGGCAAAAACATAAATTTTCCTTCAAATGGTATGTCTTTTTAAGACATAGTCTACAAGTCGATTGTAGTAGACACTATATCGATTTTAGCTATACCGACTGAAATCGTATGTGACTATCTCTCTTCGTACTCTCTCGTGAACAGCCATAATTCAAAAGCCATAAGTCACAGTCCAAAAGAACCCACCTTATATGCGATAACTTCCGCAATAGCTGTTACTAAAACTTGATACCAGAGGATTTCAAAAAGAACTTAATGCTAGAGAAGAACCAAGCAGAGCTCGGGTGGCTACTAGCTACATCATTCGCTCAACTCGCCTAGTTTCAAACTCTTAAGGATAGAATACTGTCACTGGTAATTGACAGCAAGATACAAATTACACTGGTAATTGAAGAGGAATTAGAGGGAATTGGACAAAGTTTAGACTGGGAGTAGAAGAGAATCGGGGGTAGACAGCAAGATTGAAGGGGACACAATAAGGAGACACAGTTTGGAGGAAGAAGGCAGTGACTTGGTCTAATCTCTTTGATCTGCAGTAGGGCGTGTGCTCCTTTTAATTGACACTCCACTCAGCCCAGTCCGATGCCCAACATAGATGAGTCCATGACATGATGTTATGTTATTCTTCAACTTTTTTTTGTGATTTAGGAGCTTATTTTGCATTCACATGAGCAGGAGTACAATCATGCTGTAAGCAAGTACAAAGAAAATCTGGCATATGGTTAAGCCAAGTGAACCAATGCCTACTTAATTACAAACGCTTGATTCACACATATCGGCCGCTAGATTAGCAGTCCTACGTCGGTGTGAAACAAAAATCAAGCCCAGTGAACCTCCTTGATCTCAGCGAGGATCGAAGACACCTCTGCACGGTGATGACAGCAATCATTTCAGGGGTGGATGTATCACATTCAAGCACCACCTTCTGGAGACCCCATTCTGCTGCGAGTTGAACACCATCTCGGCAAGCTAGTGCCTCGGCAGTAATGGCATTAGGTTATTCTTCAACTTGTTAACTCCTGTTCATAACCAACTTGTAACTTATTAGACTTTCTCACTTAGCTCAAATTGAAAATAAATAAATCTTGTTATCAAGTATCTAAACTAGCTTTTCCATGCCAATGGGGCCTCCAGGTAGAAGTTGCATTCAGGTGGAATTGACATGTTTTTTACTGCGAGGGCGCCTTACATAGGAATTACATGGTTCGATACCGTTGAAATATATTGAATCAAAAGTGTGGTACATGCATACATCCGAACATAATTGGAAATTACAAAGAAATTCCAACCAAGGGTGACTTTGCCAGACACACGATCAAGAGAAAAGGATGAAATTCAACATGAGTTGACCTTCATCTTCCTGACTGATGGGTTCAGAACGATCGACGGCGACGGGGAATGTGAAAGGGGTTCGTCAGCTCAGATCAATGGAGCCATCTGGAGGTTAAAGTCATGTGGTGGCAGATTCATGGTTCTACGACGATGATCACAAATATCGCCAGCTCCTCTCTCAATCTGCACATTGATCTCCACTGAGAAGCAGCATCGATTGGGTGGGATTTTCATTTTCTTCAGCATGGTATGTACCACTGGAAGAGGTTGTAGATTTGAGACCGGTCCAGACATGGCCAAATGGACCGTCTGGCACGACTATCTCTACCCCTATAAACCACCAGTTGAAATTATCCTACATCCACCCAACAATTACTTGCTCCACAGTCATGACCTTAACTACGTCCACACCACAATATGCACCCAGAATTACACCATTCTAAAAACGTCCGCACCAGATTAACTCTCCTCTATTCTCTCTCCTTACTCAACCATATCCGACGATCATCCTTCAATAGATCTGCAGTACCCCTCCCGCGTCCCTGACGCTCGCGGCTTGCATGCATGCAGGTCCCCGCGCGAATCCAGCGCCTCCCCCATGTTCTCTCCCGTTCTCCCCCGTCTCCCCCTCCGCCCTCGGTTCTCCGCGCCGCCTCCTCCCCTCCAGCGCCGCCTCCTCCCCTCCATCCTCCGCCCTCGCCTCCTCCCCTCCCTCATCCGCTGCTCCGCCCTCGCCTCCTCCCCTCGCCGCTCCGACTCCAAGACCAAATCCCCAAATCGCCTCTAAAACCCTAGCCACCCGCCATGGCCGGCTCCCCCACCGCATCCGCCTCCGCGGCCGAGGCCACCGACGGGCCGGTGCTCAGCGTCGTGTCGATGCGCCTGCGCGCGCTGCGGAAGAAGTACAACCGCATCCTGCAGATGGAGGAGTCGTTCGCTGCCGGCAAGACGCTCAACCGCGAGCAGGAGGAGGTGCTCCGCTCCAAGCCCGTCGTCTCCGCGCTCATCGACGAGCCCGAGCGCCTCCGCGCGCCCCTCTCCTCCGCCCTCGCCGAGGAGCTCTCCTCCCGCCCCGCCACCCCTGCCCGCGACGCCTCCTCCTCGTCCTCGAACTTTGATTCATCCATCCAGGACATAAATGGGAGCGGCCGGGACCTCAACGGCGCACCGCCCTGCGGCTAGGTGCGCGTCCTCGTCGTCGGCGACTCAGGTCAGCCAGTCCTGCCCGGATTCAGTGAGTTTGTTGAGGGGTTAGTGCGAAATGTTGCGCCCTTTCTTCTTGACTTGGATGTGCGTGGGACTCCTGCCGTCAGTAATTGATTGTTAGCAATAGGTTTAGGGAGGATTAGAGATCTGAGAAGCAAAACGCTTGCTTCACCTCCCAGTGTGGGGGAAAAACACAGTTTCGTCCTAGCCTCTTTGGAAACTTGAGTGGGGCTAAATATGATAGCCAACCAAATAACCAATCAAGAATTGGTACTCAATTTTTGCGAACTCAAGTAATTTCTGTTTTGATCTGGGCCGCGTAAATATATGCTGTCCATAAGGTTGCTTCTCCATATATTCACCTGCAAATTGGCTTCACAAAGAACATTTCGTGTCGATTCCAAATAGGATAATCATACCTGTAACTGTTAATAATTATGGACAAATTATATCGCCATTTCTTGCTAAAATAATTTGACTTACGTATCTTTGCACTCCTCAATTTGATGCTTCCTTTCCCTTTCACTCTGAACAGTGACATGATCTACAGATCCTTCTGATTGCTGCTTAAATACGCAATCCGGTTTAGTTATGAGTTCAACTTGTAAACAGCAAATGGAATAAGCTGTCTTCACTCTTCAGATTAAAATGCAATACTCAAAAGGAAGATGTTGTGATGCCGTATTGTTGAACTGCATGTTTGCCTATGTGTAGGTCATAAATCATATGTGCTTGTGATCTCTTTACCAGCAGAATTCACATACCACGTATCTATGGGCTAGGAAAAAGTTTTGTGGACAATGAATTGGATTTGCGTCATGAACTATCAGGATCTCTTTTTGGGACAGCTTGGATAATGTGCAGACTATAAGCCAACGTCTGCATTTGTGGAGTGTAGCCATCCCCTTTTTAAAATTATTAACCTTCCAGTGAATACAGCACCTCAATTCTCAATGTCTCATTAGGCTTCTATTTTGTTTGTATTTTTCTTTTATAAGAATTTATGTCGTACCCATGATAGCTGTTTCTTCAACCATTATACTGTTTTTATTGTTTCAGTCTTTTCTTTGTTTCAAAAAAAGTTCCTGTCAATTGTCAAAAGATTCATTTGGGAGATATTCTTTCATATTCTTGAACCTCAACTTTGCGAGCCCAAGCTATTTTTAACTTGTCATACGCATCAGTTCAACTATTTTAAATTGTCGATAATGGTTCTGTTTGCTTATTCTCCTGCTAATAACATGCTGCACCATAATATGACTTGTCTACAAGAATTGGCGAACTATATATACTTTTTATTGTCTGGAATAAAATTCTGCAGCATCCCTTATCATCAAATTATTCACATCTGCTCTATCAAAAAATAAATTGCACAATTCAACAGAAAAAAATTCTGTTGAGTACGGTTAGTTGTAGAGTAGTGGGTGGTTGCATATCAAGCCCTCAATTTGCCCTTTAAAAATGTGCTTTTCAAATTTTGGGAGATGATTGAAGCACATCTCATATGTTTCCTGTAACATATTAATGGATTTTCAATTGCCCTTCGATCATGGATGTTGCGAACTACTATATTTGATAACATTAGGATTCACATCTTGGAGCAACTTGTAGATATGCTCAGATAATGTATCACTTTACCTGCTATTATTCAATTGCATGGTAGATGATTATTTTCCTTTTTTTCAGGTGTGGGGAAATCTTCACTGGTGCATCTCATTTTAAAAGGTTCAGCAATTGCTCGACCAGCCCAAACGATTGGATGCACAGTTGATGTTAAAGTAAGTAATGTTATTTGCCTTGTTTGTATTTTGGAAAGATATTCTCACACTAGGTTTTACTCATCATTTCAGCATATTACTTATGGAAGTCCAGGGAGTTCGTCTAATAGCATCAAGGGTGATGCTGAAAGGAACTGCTTTGTTGAGCTTTGGGATGTTTCGGGACATGAGCGCTACAAAGAGTGTCGTTCACAGTTTTATTCGCAAATTAACGGTATGTGCTTTCTGTATCTTCTTCTTTACTTACATACTAATCTTGTTCTGTCATCTTTGTAGCCATCATAAAGCTTGTTTCTTTAAAATTTTAGGAAGAACAAAATAGAATTGAAAACATTGCTGAAATGCTTTGCTGGGATAAAATATCTGAGAAGGGAGGTACTGTTGTTTGGCGGAAAAAGGCAAATTCAAATGCATGCCGTAACAAGAATGGTCATGCTGGCAAGATGTGCAAAGTTCAAGATGCAGATGATGTCTGGTATGTTGTCTTATGTATACACAGTGATTATCTGGTAGTAGCTTTATATGCATTCTGTCAACTTATCAACTCAATGGAGCCATAACCATACATAATCCCAATATCCTTCATAAAATTAACAAGTATAGCAGTTAGCATTTCAAGACACCAAAAGATCATAGGATTTAGAATCGATTGCCCTTCTAGAGGTAAATTGAGATGAGCATGGATCACTTATTACAGCAATTACTACTTATATATGCAAACGTTCTGTTCCCAGTGGAAGCAAGAAAAGTTGATTTATGGGAATCATTTCTAGCTCTGACAATCTACTAAATTTTCTCTGCCTTTCCATTATATCAGTTCTTTAATTGTGTTTTCTTGATGGTTTATTACTATAGGTATAAGAAAATGGAAGCTTGTATGACACCTTTCCCGGAGGGAGCACAGCTAAAGAAGTTTCCAGAGAGACTGTTTGCTGTCCCTCCCAGGATTCTACAAGGTTATGAATGTTGTACCCACGATATCAGAGAGGAACACTCTTGGTATCATCTATGAGCGGGGTCTTTTTGGCATATACCATGATTGGTGAGTCTTGAAGCTCTATTCTGGTATTTATTGTCAAATGAGATGTCGATGTGTTGGAACTGTTCTTGCATTATTGTGACTTTGTGTTGTTGGCAGGTGCGAAGCCTTCTCTTCGTACCCTAGGACATACGACCTAATACATGCCAGTGGTCTCTTCAGTTTATATCAGAATATGTAGGTGATCTCTATTCTTTCTCCCCTCTTGGTAGGTGTGACGGGACAATGTTGAGGTGCTGAACAAGGTTACGAGGACAGTGGTGGGGATGCGGTGGAGGTCCAAGCTACTTGATCACGAAGATGGCCCCCACGTGCCTGAAAAATTTTTGATCGCAGTAAAAGAGTATTGGGTTGGCAGCGAAGAAGAAAATAGTTCATAGAATAGATACAGGACCATGGTTATTCTTGATCCCAACATCATGCTGTTGTATCCATTAATAGATTGATTTTGTTCATAGGTACTACAGACCTCACCGAATCACAATCGAGTTGCCATAGGCAAACACCATTTTGCTATCCTGGATATTGTTGGTTGTGCATATACAGTACCAGGGCAGTAAGGGAAACATCGGAGATCTGCCAATACATTTTGTAGGTAAAGATTAATACTAGATAATACAATCAGTCACTCTTCAATGTGTTTACTTAGTAGTCTTTGCTGAGATTCATTTTGTAAATATGTACGAATGGACTTTGGTAGTGCACTATGCGCCCATTACTGATGCACAAGATATTTCTTTCCTGCGAGTATGAGCCATGAGGTAATGCTTCGCCCAGGGACGCTAGCTGTTTCTGGTGCTGTAAGCCTGTAACAGTGAACACTGACGTTAGGGCTGACAAAAAAAAAGCAAGTCACGGCCCGAATCAAAATTGTATCGATGGATTCAAAATTGAAATCTCTTACTCATTGAAGATCCTAAGGCCAAAATCATCCGGATCATGCACATCATTGAACCCAGAACCCCACCCCGCGTCAAAAAGGTTTCACAAATTCTTTCCAAAAGGTAAAGAGTTCTCTCTCTCTTAGCGAGGCCACCGTCGCTCGCGTCAGGCGAGGCCGCCGCTGCTTGACCTTGGTCGTCGCCGACGCGCGCCAAGTGAGGTGGGCCGCCGGGGCTATGGCCTCGTGTCGTCGCTGCATGCGTTGCTCCTGTCGGGCCATGAGTGCGTGCATGGCTTGGGCAGCCGCGCGCAGGAAGCCGGACGGCTGCATGGATGCCTTGTGTTCTTGGTCCTAATTTACTCATCCCATTTAACTCCATCTCTAATCATTTTGCCTTGCGGGTAGATTAGCAAGTGGGGATCGATAGAAGTGAACTTTGGACGGCTTTTTTCGATCATTCGTTCAGTCGGTCTGCTGAACGCTTGGTAACGACCACGTTGTGCGACCATGTTGAGAGCGAAGCCAGAGCTGAGGGCAAAGCCGTGCGACACCATCTGCTCAGTAAGAGCGTCTCGCGCACACGCATCAGCCAGAGCGATCGTACGGAACGGGGAAACGATGACGTGAGCATGTTGTACATAAGTTTTAGGTTTGTTTACAAATTTTATCTTGTTTTGTATTTTACCGTAGCGTTAGCACGGGCAAGGAAAAAATATTGTCATTTGGTTGTTTTCATGTGCATCCCTCAAATGCCGTCGTAGCGTTAGCACGAACACTCTACTAGTCCTGAATAAGTTATCGTGCTGTACCATGCCAGCCTACTGCCTACCCTTCAATTTAGGTATGACATAGAGAGGGGTTGGGCTGTGCCAAGCTGGCTTAGGCACATTTAGCCAAAATGGGTCATGGATAGTTCATTGATTTTATTGTCAGTCATAAGTAATTTTATTATTAGTCACAGATAATTTTACTACCAGACATATGTAATTTTACTGCTGGTCGCAAATAATTTTATTGCCAAATCACCCATCTATACTCAGAAGAGTACATAACCCTAACGTAAGTATTTTACTGCATTACCATAGGAAAATACTATTCGTGCTGGTCCAGGCTGCTGTGCCAAGGTGCTGACCCAAAACATAGCACGTCCAGTCATGCCGGGCCAGTACGACTCATTTATTGTTTATGCCATGCCATGTCTGAGTTGGGCCAATAGTATCATGCCTCGGGCCGGCATAGTTGACCCAGCCCATTTGGTCAGATCTGGACTGACTTTTGAAGGAGCTCGTTTATGTGGTTACCGGCATTGTTTCAACAACCTCTACCATGGGTATATAGAAAAAATAGAGATCTAGATATTTGTTCTGCTACTGGTACTTAGTATAAAAATGGAGATATAAATAACTATTGTGTTTTGCACTGACCTAAGGTGCCCTGCCATAACTTGCCCCACCCCATAGTGGTGTGGGTGGATGCTGGTTGTAGGTCACCCCCGCGGTGCCATGTGATCATATAAAAGTACACTATATTTTTGTATGAATTACTATATTTTACACACTATGCAAATTCAACTAATATTTACCCATTTGGAACACATTTTTTTACTATCATTGTAAGTTAGTCTTTACATATCTCTATTCTATGATACTATTTCTATCAAGTTTAGTAGATAAATTATTCCTATCTTTCAAATACATCAAACTCAAAACTCACCCCAACCCGACGAAGCACCACTAACTAGTCAACTCCAATCTATTCACCCAAACTAGAGCCAGGGTGAAGGAGGAACAAGCCAAAGTCAGCCCTACCCTACCCCATCTAGATCTGTAGCAAAAAACACAATAGTGTGGACACCTTCTGGTGGCTAGCATTAAGACAAAGCGACTACCAATAATCAAATCACCATGAGAGGCTTACGTATAAATGGAAAAATAACAAAACATATTAAAAGAGAAAAAGGGGGGAAAAACAAAAGAAACCAAAAGGAAGGACCACTAGGGTGGAACCCCCTCACTCGCCATTGGGGAGGAGGTGGCCACGGGATCTATAGAGGGGAAAACCTTGTTTGAGAGGGGGGGAGATAATTTGAGAGATAGTGTCTTAAGGGTTGTAGGTGGGCTACACTAGTGTAAATTAAAGTTTTTCTATCGTGTATACTAGAAAACTATGCAAGTAGGAGGTCATAGCTTGTTACAAATATATACGTAATGTAGTAAAAGAAGAGATGTAATAGTCCAATTCAATGGTGTGCGTCCACATAGCGGATGGATCCCACAAATATCCCACGAACCGTTTGGCGTCCCAGCAACTCCTCGCAATCCCAAAAACATTCTCGTAGTGCTCGCAGATCATCCTCGATCAGCACCATAGTAGTAGTTGAGCCTACACCAGTATCCGCACGTTCCAAGGTGGAACCAGCTCCAACACCCTGTCCCTCCACTCCTTTGTTTGGGCGTCAATTTCCTCCATGTCTGCAAATCCCTGCAACAGTGCGTTCATGCTGCGTAGCTCGCTCTCGAGGAACTTGACCTCTTTGCAAACCCCTTTGAGCGACTTGTATTCACTTTGAAGAAGGTCTGCGAGCTTGCAGAGGAGGGATTTCATCATGCCTGTCAAAGCGCTCACCATGGCTGCCTGCATCCTTGTTGATCTATCCGGCAGACACAATGTTATGGTGGTCTGAGTAAATCAATGGAGCTTCCAGTTGTCTTACCAATTAGTATATGATGATTCCTATAGTCGCAGTACTACTAGAGAATTATGCAGTTTAATTAGTTTCTTTTCTTGAGATCGACACCCATTTCTGGCCTGTTTGACAATGAGAGCCCTAGTGTAGGCTTTTGCTATTATTTTTGTGGAGTATCAAAGCTGGGCACCGGCATAGCCTAACACACAAAATTCTAATCTATAGGCTCTCGTTGGTACGCAAGTCGCGTACAATTTTTGTCTTGTGGCTTCAAGGCAGCGGCAAACTAGACAAGTTCACTAGTTTCCACCTCCACCTTGACTTCAAAGTCCACTCAAAATGCACCTTTCAACCTAAATTCAAAAGCTTTAAACTCAAAAGTTCAACTCAAAAGCTCCCCGCTCACTTCAGCTTGAGCTTCTGGCTTATTTTTCACTATTCATAAATTTTATCTTTTTCTGAACTTTTGGCTTTTTTAGTTTTTTTGCCGGTTCTTTTTTTCTGTATTCGTTCGTGTTGTCCGTAATGAGTTAATATATTTTTCTATTTTTAATTTTTTTTAAATTTAATTACGCTAAATAAACCACCTTCAACTACAGTGCAATTTCAGCCGCTACGGTGCAATTTCAGCCATAAACCATAACTTTTCAGCCCAACTGAGTGGGGCCTAATCCATTTGGGCTTCCAACGTCGCCCTTGCTAGCGGACGTAGAGGGGTGCATACTCTCTTTTAGTTTATAATTTTTAAATTCTAATTATTTATATAAAAATATAAAAAAATAATTACATATAAGTTTTAGGAAAAATTGCTCCCCTACCCCAAAGTTTATTGATGTTTGCTCATTTGCCACATGATGTCTCACTGACATGTGGGTCCTGGACCCACATGTCAGTGAGACATCATGGGGCAAATGAGCAAACGCCATTAAACTTTGGGGCACATGAGCAAATCCCCCTAAGTTTTATTGATATAGCTAAAATTGATATATTATCTATTAGTAGACGCTGTTTCGAAAGCACCGAAGAGCTAATAGTGTGTTTGGTTTGGAGGCAGTAGGGATAGAATGGTTCTATCCCTGTTTTTAAGGAAAGGACCGTCCCTGTTCTTTGTTTGGTTGTAAGGGATAGAACCGTCCCTATTTTTTGTTTGGTTCTGGGACATCAAAATATGGGATGAGTCATCCGACGTATAGAACCCTTTTGTCATCCTCTTGTTTTTGAGAGGCGAGGAAGAGGGACGAGCCCATCCCCTCGTTTTTGAGGGACGGGGGCATCCTCAATTTAGGAAAATATTCCCGAGATATTCCCCAAAGGTGATAGACTCTGTCTTACTGACTCCAATCTAAACAGGTCTAAATTTAAGATCGTCCGTCTTATCTCCTATTATCTTGGAACCAAACACACCCTAAAAGAACGAGGAACCACTCCTACAGGGCACTCCCTTCCGCCGCGGTCCTCTTCCTCGGCTCCGCCTCTTCGCCGGCCGCCAACCCGGACATCCTTCTCGCCAGGTTCGCCCGCTGCCATCTCCTCCTGCACCACCTCCACCTCCGTTGCCTCACCTGTACCCCCTCCCTTCCCCTCTCATCCTCCCGCAGATCTGCTACGCCGCCGCCCGGCGTTCTCGCCTCGTAGGCGGCGGTGAAGCTGTCGCGGGGTTCGCGCTTGAGATCTCTTAAAGTAGCGGCCAGGACGTAGGTCAATGATCTATTTCGAGCTCCGCGTAGAAGGGTGGGGTTTGCTCTGACCGGTGTCTGCCTTGCCAAGAACTCCGCCGGCTCTACATTCCCCCCTCCTCTTTCTTCCCCTCGTACCTGTCCCAAATTAGTGATTTGTGTTCTTGGTTCGGTACTTCAGTTATGATCTGTGTTTGGCGAACTGGGTCCACTGAATTCTGGTAAGATCTTTTGGTGCTGAGGCGTTCTAATTTGGTGATGGGAGTTTTTTTTTCCGCCCTCATTTCGATACATAGTGCAAGCTAGTGTGAACATTACACAACAGTTCTATACTTGATCAGATGTGTTCCTAATTGCTAAGTACTGGAACTAGTTGTTCTTAGTTAATCCGTTGATGTATGATATATGTATGTATATATACGGATGTGCTTTGTGGGTTGATAGCTTGAGATACTAGCATCCAACTATTGTAACTAACTAACTTAACTATCTATTGAATTCAAGAGGAAGTTGAAATAAATTTGCGTTTATCAGCACCGAGGCTGTTAATTTCGTTATTTGTGTTTCCAATTTTAAAAGGGAAAGGGTAGAAAACACAAGTGGATGTCTATATTTCCATACACAAGTTGACCGAAATTGACTAAAATATTGACAAATGACAAGGAATGCGTCCATTTTACACACTTAAACTTTGCAAAAGTCCACTTAACCCTCTGAACTACAAAACCGGATATTTAACCCCCCCCCCCTCTCCCAGAACTTGATTTATTAATTCAGTGTGGTTCTTGATTTATTGATTCGGTGTGGTTCTTTTCTTGTTTGTTCTTAGATAACTAAATTGAGAAATCATACTCGTGCTTCTACATGTCTTGATAAATGGTAAAGAGTTATTGAATCTAAAGCATAGAACATGTGCAAGTAACTTAAATAAAGAATATTTGCATAGGTTGCTATTACTAGGAAAGCAAGTGATTTAAGTTTTAATCATTTTAGCTACTAGGGAAGAGAAACTGGTTTCATTAGTCATTACCACCTAGATGCCTTGCATATGGTGTGACTCGATTTCATTCCTAAATTCCTGTAATTGTGAGCCCTTGGTGACTGGACCAAAACAATTTGGTCAATATAGTAGCATGTTATTTATTCATTGTTATAGAGACCAGTTAAGATCCCTTCATATAAATGAGCACCAAGACAGTCATTTTGGTTAAGGTTCTGTGCGCATGGTAAACAGTGCAGATGTTTATCAGATTAGTGTACCTTAACCTGACATCGTTTGTTTGTTTACTCTGTTTTAAATTATCTTTAGATTTTCTTCCTGATCCTAGGATGCTATTCTCCTATGGTAAGTGATTATTTATATTTTGAAAAAAATGATAAGTTATATTAGTTATTTAGCTAGGGAGCAGCAATCACATCCATAGTTAATAGAATACCTCTGTATTTTGACTACCACACCTGAATGTGACGCTGTGAATTCTGTATGCTTTGCTTGGAAATTCTAATTGGCAATTTTTTTAGGGAATAGTAGCGAGTTTGCATTGGATATGCATAACAGTATCAACTGCAGAAATATTTGGATATTTCAATGCCTAAAATTAGGTCATTGAAGTATGTGCCATGGCTCATCATAGTAAATCGGTGTTACTATGACCAGGGATCCAAATACCGGCGGTAACCGGCCGGTTACCGCCGGTAACCGGTCTTACCGCCGCCGACCGGGAGGAAAAAACCGGCGGTTTTTATTTTAATTCAAATTTAAACTTTTGAATGTAAAAATTAGTTTCTCTAATGATATTTACATTGTTTAATACTAATAGAATGTATTAGGAAGATGCATATATTTCCCGTGTTTGATTTCATACTTTTTGCCGTAAATGTATTAGGAATTTTCAAATTTTGAATGTAAATGTTAGTTTCCCGAATGATATTTACATTGTTTAACACTAATATGATGTATTAGGAAGATCCATGCATCTCCCGTGCTTAACTTCATACTTTTTGCCATGAATATGTTAAGAATTTCTAATTTCAAATTTGAAAAACCGGGTTTTAGCGGTTTTTCCGGTTTTTAGCGGTTTTTCTCCGGTTTTTTGGGCGGTTACCGGCCGGTTTTTCCGGTTACCGATTTCAAATTCAAATTTTGGCACGTGAAATTCGACCGGGTTTTTCCCGGTTACCGGCCGGTTTTTCCGGTTACCGGCCGGTAACCGGTACCGGCTGCCTGGCGGGATTTATCCCGGTAACGGTATTTCGAACCTTGACTATGACTACACCAGTAATACTATTGTTTTGTTTTAGCTGTTTTTTTTTGGCTGCTTTTACTTTCACTTTAGTATACCGCTAAAGCAGGCCTAGCAAAAGAGTGAATGCTAACTCACTACCTTGTGCTTTTCAGAACATTTGGGGGTCTGACAATCTAGTCTACTTTTTCCCACATTGGATTGTTTTGATGGAATTTTACTGCTGTGCAACTCCAACTTAACTGCCATTTGGTGTGGTTTCTCATGCACTTTGCATTTGTGTGCATGCAGGGAGCTGGTTTTTGTATCCAAAATCAAGGTTAGATTTGTATAAATTTCTAGACAAATGGAATTGGGAGACAATGCAGTTGGCTTTCTTTTGACCGTGATGAGTCTGTCCATCTTTACATACTATACTTTCTGGGTCATCATCCTGGTTAGTAACTTTTATGCTTTTACGTTCCAATTCAAATAAAACTTTTGTGATATTACTTCTGGATGGTGATTTTGTTTCTCTCTTTTTTCCCACCTAGCAATTTGTTGACAGCGATCACTTTGTCCACAAGTACTTCCTGCCTCAAGAGTATGCGATTTTGATCCCGGTGCTAGCCGGTGTACTTCTCCTTTCTTTCTTAAGCGTGTTTGTGGGTCTTGTGATGCTCAAGTCAAAGAAAATGAAGAAGACCACTTGATCGGGTCTTTATTTTTTTGGATGAGATTCGTGGGTACAATTATGAGAAATTTGGTTTCATATATGATTTCATTCTGTCAAATGGCGTCGTTATAATTCAATTTTATTTTTTCCTTTTGCTTTTGGCACTTGTGTTGTCAATTAAATTTAAAAGTCATATTTATATGTTCTTGGCTCATGGTTGGTCACAAGTGTGCATTCCTAACTGTAACACCTGGACAAAGATTAGCTGCAGTCCTAACTTCTGTTACAGTGGGGGACACTGGCAAAACAAAGCCGTCCTGATAGGACCAGATGGTTCGAGAACAAAGGCTTCAAGCTTAAAAAGGCCAAACTCTTTTCTTCAACCGACGGGGAAATTCCTCGGAGGCCCGCCTCCACGGGGAAATTGCCTCCCTAAATAACAGCAGGAAACACCAGGACATTCAGGTGGATTTTTGTAGGTTGTGGTTTATGATTTTTGATTAAAAATTTTAAATTATGGTCGTTCGTGAGAAAGAGTATAGAGAGATACTCACGTACGATTTTAATTGATATAGATGAAGTCAGGATAGTATCTACTACAATCGACTTGTAAACTCTGTTTTAAAAAGTCACTGTTTGAAAGTTAGTTATTGTAGTGGGCTAAGTTATAAGTCCTGCCGAACCATGCATCAATATTTAGTGTGAACTCATTCTGATCCGCTGTGGTAGCTTATTAGGATTCGCATCCGGCACAGTGCAATGCATCCACTATTGAGCGTTTTAAAATGAATCAACAAAAGATGACGAGGCTTCACGTTTGAAATTGCTCCATACGGTAGTTCAGTTTCTTCTGCTCTCTAGTTGTATCAGTTTGGCGTTTGGACAGTGATCCTGCTTTGAGCCTGGGAAGAAGAGAACAAGGAAATTCTTTACTCGCGAGCAGTTAATTTGGTTTTGATTTTAACTAAATCGGTCCGACTCAATAGGTATTTGAGGCTCCGCATGCACTTGGCGATTACCGGTACAGCAAAACTGAAACAGAAACAAGATATGCACCAGAACCTGACGCAGTATCACTTCAAACGTCCCTGGCACATGTTTCATACATGGTGGATCTTAGAAGACATGCTTTGAATGATTTGGTCAGTAAAGCTGAGTGAACGACTGTTGTTTACCAGAAAAACTCAGGGGCCCAATTGTACTATAACTAATAAAAGCCACGCTGGTTCACGGAATTTAACAACTTGCCCAACTTTCCACTTGAAATTAAGTACACCACCAACAATAGAGCTTAACGATAAATTAAGTGATGGATGCGAACCGAAGATTATTGCACATAGGTGGGCCACACAGAAGCAACACCGGAGATGAAACTACTCACAAAACTTTTTAGGTTAGCTAAAAGGCGTAGTACACAGAAATATGATGCAGGGTAGAGCTCACCACTTGTGCTCATCGAAATAAACAGATACTATCAAAGGTAAAACAATATTCGTGTGCCACAACCAGTACATCCAAGAAGGTGAGAAAGCCACCACGAAATAATCTGGCTACATTCGCTGAATTAGAACTATTTGCACAGACTTTTTATTCAGTTTGGTCGACTTCCATGGCCTCAACAGAGTCCATCAGAATTTCTCTTAACTTCCGTCTCCTTTCTTTTGCCAAACTAATGCATTCCTGCAGAAATTATCGGTCATTAGCTCTTTTGGAACATCCTTTCCAAACCATCTTTACAGGATCAAATACAATAGTATAATTTGCAGGATCAAATACAATTAACAACAATTACCTAAAATATTCTTCATAGAGGAATACTTACACATGTGAATTTGATAAAAGCATAACAGAAGGAACCCTCAGAAAATCAAATCAAATGTTATCGTGGCATGAAAACCCCTTAATTTCTAACTTCTATTATCTCAGCTGTCTTTTGACCTCAATCAAATACTATATAAGGATAATATCTTTTTTATCGAATACATTAAGTTTGTCCCTGCTAATGATACAGCTGCAATTCCTAAAAAGCACCACGTCTACCAGAAGACGAAAAAAATATCTGTATATTGCATGAAATATTTTAGTAAGCACAGCTTAACAAACAGACCTTAATAATTGCCATGGATGTCACACCACCTCCAGGTTTTTGTATTGACACTATGCGGTCTGAAGAATCAAGAACAACAGTCACGGAGGTGTCTATTATTGATTCTTCCTCAGCAGTTGGGTCCGCCAGGACATTATCTTTGTGAAGTGCACATGTAAGGGAAAATGGAATGTCGCTAAGATTAAGCTTCCTCTTTTCTCTGTTTACCGATTCATATTTGGTTTTGCCTTCATTGCCTCCAATAGTAAATACTCTACCATCATCACCAACAGATACTAGAGGAATTTCCACTGTGAATACAACTAGTATTAGTAGTAAAAAATAACCTCATCACCGATAGCTGTTACCATGAGCTTAGCCGAGATGTATAGAAGCAAACTTATTTAAAGAACAAAAATGGAGAATAAATGAGCATAGCAGAGCTGAGAACTTGGCCAATAAACAAAGTACAATTGCCTCCCTCAACTTTTCGTGTCAAATATAGCAAAACCTACCTTGCCCAAGTGAATGTTTTGACCAAATAAACACAACTGTAAGTTCTCTAGCGAAAACCGAAAAGTAAACACAAAATTCCTAAACTGTCATACACTTGGATACAGTTTAAGAGTTGTGCATGATCTCCAAATAATTGGTAAAAAATCCAGTCTAGAAAAAGAAAATTAACTTTTTTTAACTAGGGTTTTTTCACCCTTGCATGGCTGGCAATCAAACCCAGGACAACGTGGTCGTGCACCCCCGCACTCCACCCAGAAATCATCCAGGTCACTGAGCAACATAAATTTATGACCTTTTTTTTTCGTATCTTCAATGATAATAGAGGGTGTTTGCACTCATGATTTTCCTGTACTACTGGTCTTAAGCACAGTTCAGAGCCAGTCACAAAAAAGAGACCCTAATGTTCATTTGACTACATAACATATTATAGTATATCTCAATATGCCTATTATTAGGAGGTTCACCAGGATGAACCACCATGAAACCAGCTGAATAAGGATATTGTGTTCATCCCCATCATTCTCTCCCTTGCACAGAAGGATCTCAATATCAGGTAAAATGAATGTTCGCAGCTTAGTTATGGGTGGTTTGAGTGCCTTGACATACATAGGATAGTAGGATACTTATGCTTCCTATTCTAGATTTTTCTAGTAGCTCTTTCATTTATATCAGTACCACCAATTAATACTTCGGGATCATCCATGATTCTTGAAAGCATGACAGCTCATCTTCAATAGAAAGGGATATGAGTGGCCCACTCTATCCTTTTACACTCCGTACAGATTTGGAGTTAGTCAGACAATTTCAGATCCGTCAAACACCAACTGCCTGGTTAGGAGTCACTAAATAACACAGCGTCGTTTCCTCTAAGAGCTGAGCTTCACTAGTATCTGAGAACAATTATGTGCACAACAAACCAATGCTCCTACAAAAATACCATGTATTCTTATATGGAACAAGTCCATTTTGCACCCCCCCCCCCCAAAAAAAATTCTAATTTTCACCCTCAACTACAAAACCGTTCAACTCTCAAAACCAGAGCAAATAACTCACAATGCACAGGAGAAGGCAGAGCGCGTGAGTGGTGCGCTGAGGCGATGCATGAGTGCGCGACTGCATGAGCACCAGCAAAGGCATCGTGGCTGGGGCAGGGTCTGGCGGCCGTGCCGACGTTAGCTCGTTAATGTCAAGATTACAATTGGTACCACTGCTGCCATGTTCTCAACATCTCTGAGGGGTGGTTGCTGCCTCCCTTGACGCCCTCAACAACCACCAAGCTGGGGTGACATGCGGTGTGTGACGGGGTCGGGTGGGTTGGCGCATGCTAGGAGACATGGACGGACGGGCTGGCCTAGTGTCCTGTTACTTTAGTGTTAGCATAATGCGAACCCATCCATGTGTATAACTTGTGGTGCTGGTCATGGTCTGTCATGGAAGCAAGGTAAAGGAAGAAACATGCAAATGAATTGAACATCAAGGACTAGAACTGGTTGAGTACGCTGCTTGCTGTGACGGGTGGCACATTCGTCTCAGCCAGGGCTTGACATGCCATGCAGCAGCAGGCTTGTCGTGACGGCGTGGTGTAGGAGGAAGTGGATGCGATGGTGAACTCAATCCTGGCTCGTGTACGGGCATAGGACAGAGGAGAGAAAGAAAGAGAAGATAGGAATGAAGAGATAAGAAGATGAAAACGGATGAGCTGGATACCAACATGTGATGTCAGCAGCTTACATGACAAAACCATCCATAAAACCACCTTTGACCAGCCTAGGGGTGATTTTGCACTGGTTTTGAAGTTGAGGGTGAATTGGACTCGGGCAAGAGTTGAGGGAGGTAAAATGGATTGTTCCTTCTTATATTGAACAATCCGGCATAAACTTGGTACAGTAGGAACAAATTCTCTTAGTATACCGAGATACTCAATTCTAAACTAATACATTGAAATATATTAGGACCATAAAAGGATATGCTTGTAGTCATTGAACTTTTAGGGTTAGTAAAGCATTGAATTTTCAAATGATTAGGATGGCCCTAATACCAATAAACTACCAATGCCCCCCCCCCCCCCCCCAAAAAAAACAATGGCTGAGAAAATCAACTTAAAAGATTAATTGATTTCATTTGAAAGTTTCAAGCAAAAAATACACTGAACCCCCAAGTTCAAGGATGAAAACAATACTTATTCCAAAAATAAAATAAAAACACTACAGTATTCTACCTGAACAGAATAAGTTGGACATTCTGTACCATAGTTTGTCTACATTGAAACTTACCACTTTATTCCTTTTCTTCAGCATAATCTTATGTTTGGTCAAGGGTTAAAGGACTCTAGAGGAGTCTAGCTATAATATTTCCAGTCCAAACAAAATAAGCCCAAAAGTATTTTTAATTTAGATCCCCTATATAGTTCAGTGCGCAAGTCCCAGGTACAACAACTGTCAAGGGCTCCTGCTAACTTAATCCAAAACTAGGAAGTTCAAATGTTTTCTATTTGTAATTAGTAATTTGTTTGTTCAGTGATTCTTAGGTTATGTTGACAACAGATACAGAAAGTAAATATTTGAATTCCTTCAACTCCTGTAGGGGTATCAATTGTAGTATAAATTAAAATCAGTCTCTACAAGCTTTCTAGAGATCAAATGATGCAAAAACAGACCATGGAGTAGAGAGTTAGTAATATAAGTGAAAGGAAAAGTTGGAAAGATGGGGAAAGAGAGAGAGGACTTTCGTTGGATCTTATTGTATGGGATGTAATAAGCGGGAGGGAGTATAGATAGGGATCCTGTGGTTATATTAATGAAATGAAAACATCTTAAAATAGCTTTCTTTCATACTCATTGCTCGCCATGTTGCAGCCTTCACCCTAACTCCAACGAGTCTCTGATTTCTTCATTTGTCCATTGACTTCTAGGGGAGTATCATCTCCAATTGAAGTTTTTTCCTTCAAATGAACTTTGTGGCCTAAGAAGTTAGATAACTGGTATATGGTTGTGGCCATGTAGCAATACATACGCGTCCACTTGCTGGCAGTAAAATATCACAGTTAAGACAATCATGACTTGGGGTCTTGCGCTCTTGGTGAAGCTTCACATGGGCTCTAAGCCTCTAATAGATCAATAGAAAATGAACAACCACACACTACAATTTACACTACTGTGTTTTGTATACTTCTCATCATGCATTATTTCAAAAGGTGCTATAAACTTTGTAACTTATAAACCAACCCGTATAATATTTAGATGATTAACAATCAACAATATCATGGCCAGATCTGACTACAGGATGTATCTACAATTCCTTAATAAGTACATGTGTCGATTCTAATATACAAAAAAAGGAAAGTGGAGATTAAATCAATAATAGAATTCATACTTTGTTGATGAAGTAACTGCTACAAGAGTACTATAGCATATTGTTACTTCCAATTGTAGGGTAATTAAATAGTAGAACTGTAGAAGGATATCAAGTCAATAAAAACAGTGAAAATAAATGAACATACAATGTGTAAATGCAGACACCGCTGAAATCAATGCAGCATCGAACAGAGATCCATCGGCATTCAAACAATAGACATCCTGTAAAACTGAAATGTCAAGAAAAGAACAAAACACGTGCCTTTTTGCAATCTTATTTAGGATCGGCAACATCTCTTTTACGTCATTGTGTGTACACTGTACAAGCCCACATGACACATACACGTGCAGTGTATTATCTACTGAAAACAACCTATTTTGTGCTATCGCGTGGACCTACCGGAAATGAATCTCAAATTACCATAGAAATTCAGAAAAAAGTAAGAGGTAGGCACTACAATCATCCACTATCATATGAACTATTAAGTTCTAACTTGATCAGCACAGTATGAGAGTAACAGAGAGACAGTGATAGTATTTTGTACCTTTTCTCATTTTTGTTTACTTTTTATAGTGTTTTGTCTTATAATGTTTGCTGCAATAGAGAGTGACCTTGCCCTTTTTTGTTCTGATGTAGTAATGCTTTCGCCCATTTGATCTAATCTAGGTTTGATACACTGATTGTTTTAGCCTTAAGAAATTAGCTTATAACATCATAAGGAAATGACAAAGCATACACGTATTCGTAGTCCAGGATGAGTAATCATGATAAGGGAAAGGATATTCTCGGCAAGTTGGTCTCTAAGGCCTGGCCCTGTACATATCAACACATATCCTCAGATTCTCGCCTACAATCATGCTAGTTTGGGATTACCATGATCTCTTGAGGAGCACTAGTGTTGACCCTGAGTGAGCGAGCCCTTGGATGCTTGGATAGGCCTTGCTCAATGCTCATCTTATTGAACTTATCACTATCATGTGTAGCCATTAATGGAAATGCCTGGTCAAGGACACTGTTCCATTCTATCTACACTAGGAAGCCATCAATGGTAAAATCAGAGATGTATTACCAGGTATGCTAACCAAGAAGCTTTTCCGCTGATCAAACAAAGCTCCTTCAAATTTAACATCCCAGAGCTGCATAAGGGGATAAAGCAAAGTTACCTCAGCATATGCCATATAAGAAAAAAGATATAGAGATGTTACAGAAAAATAATAAGTAGTGAGACTATGTGATCTAGCAGACCAAATCCACAGGCACACCGCTTGTTGTTCTATCACTTTCATTCAAAATGATAAAACAATCAGCAGATATTATTAAGCAGTGAAAAAATGTAAATTAACCCCCTGATCTTTCAATTCACAGGAAAAATTAATCCATGAAAATTAATTCTTTAACTAGCTAGAATCATATATCAAACTTCCGTTACTTGGCTAGCTAAGAAGTGAATAAAGAGAAGATTATTCAAATTGTGTTCATTTATGTTTCACATGACTACTTTGCTGATTAAAAAGAAGGAAAAAAGAATGTCTCGACCAAAATAATCCTCCCCACTATCTAAAGCCCAACCACTCCATCATAGTTTACTATCATGATTTGCTGGGAGGAAACAAATTAAACTCATCCATTCATTCAGTCAGAGGTGAAGATACGCAAGAAATGGGGCAACAGCAAGTCACAACAGAAACCTCATGAGGACATCCTCCAGAGCCTTGGAGATGACAGGTGCCTCCTCTGCCGGCCGTCCTGGCCTCACGAGAGGGGAGCAAATAGGTGGCATGTGGAACTCCACAGCTGCAGAACACAACACCGGAACACAAACAAGACAAGTTAGCCACATTACACAAAGCAAAAGCACCAACAGCAGCTATAGGGAGAGCAACGGCATACGAACCGACGGATCCTTCGTCGGGGGATTCCGCGGGGGGCGACATCACCTCGAGCTTGATCGACGCGAGCATGGCCTGCGGCAACAGAGGCGGAGGCATTTCGTCAAACAGGTGGCGTGCAACGCCGAAACGGGAACGGGAACCGGAAAGGGTTGTGACAGTGGACGAGTTGCGTACGGTGTCGCCGAGGCGGACAAGGGCGGAGCCGTGGGCGGAGGAGACAGCGCCGAGGGCTACGGTGGTGGGGCGGGCCTCGGCGGGGCGGCGGGCGTCAGGGCGAACGGACTCGCGAAGGTGGCGCTCGAGGAACGCCAGCGGGAAGAGGCGGTGGTACGCCTCCACCTCCATCTCGCCGGCAAGCCCGCCGGTCGCCGTCGCGTCGGTCTCCGCCGCCATCTCACGGTCGGTAAGTGTCGCGGCGTGGCTTTGTCGGGAAGGGGTTTTGGCTTGTGTTGAAGGGACGCGGCTAACTAGGGTCTAGGGTTTATGCCTTGCCCTGAAATAAACAACCATGGTTCGGTACATGCGGTTGTTCTCGGCCATTAAAAGGTCTGTTTGAGAGAGCTCCACCAGCTCCAGATCCACAAAAAATAGTTTCACTTTACAAAATTTTACCCAAACGCTACAGCTCCGCGAAATCTGGATCCACCAAAATCCTGGATCTGAGAGCCAGATCCATGGATTTCATAGAGCTCCTCAAGGGGTGCTCCACCGTGGAGTTGGGTGGTAATTACCCACCGATGCCACTGGTTACACACTCCATCCCACAAAAAGTGGTCATTCCCACCAAAACCTCAATTTCGTGGATCTGGAGCTGCTGTACAAGCCAAACACTCCATGGTGGGATCCCAGATCCATGGTGGAGCTGCTGCTCCAGATCCACGTTTTCAGTGGTGGAGCTCTCCCAAACAGGCCCTAAAGGGCCTATTCTTTTTGGCTTCTAGAAACTGCTTTTCAGTTTTTTTATAGTAATTAGCTTTTAAACGGAGTATCTTTTCAAAATAGGGTCTACTAGTTACTTATAGTACATACTATACCGATTTCATTTATATCGGCAAAAACCGCATGCGAGTTTTTGTTACTCTGTAATCTCACACAAACAGCTCAAAAGCCACAAGTCGCAGCCAAAAAGAACAGTCCCAAATACATAACGCTTCACATTGTTTTAGAATGTTTACTAAGTTAGAAGAAAATGGCCTAGAATAACACAATTGCAACTTTTGGGAACGACTATGTTAATTTTCAACTTTAGGGACCTTAATGACATTTCGCTAACGTTTGCAAATTACTCCTTTCCACAGAATAATTTTTTATTTTCTTGAGAAAAACTCCTGCAAAACTATAAAGCCATTCTTTATCGGGGAAATCCATAAATACCCTCGTAAGTCACTTGTTTTTTTAATTTGCCCTCCATATGTTATGTTATCGTATAAATACCCCTATGACACGTGTTAGCACTATGTGTTATAGTTTTCATTATCTTTTGTATTTTGTTTCAATGACTTGAATACTTATATGTTACTTTAAAACTTGTATCAATGACTGATTTCAGTATTTGCAATACACAATTTCAATGTTGAAATATTACTAATGAAAACATGTCTTACAAGCATCAAAACTATCCAAAATCATTGAAACAAGTATTGACATCACTGAAATAAGTGCCAAAGATAATAAAAACCACGAGAAAAAGAGCTAGCATGTGGCTTAGAGGTATTTATACGACAATTTAACTTATGGGGGAATGTATTAAACTAAAATGATAAATAGGAGACAAATTAGAAAAACAGCTAACTTACCGGGGGCGGGTGCTTATAGACTTTTCCCTTCTGAAGGGGGAAAAATAATGAAGCAGTTGATAGAGAGCCATCGCTAAAAAGGCATAAAACCTATTTTCGAGTTCTGGTTCGGTCCATGTGGAGATGCTGGAGGTGCTAACACCTCCACCACATCTGCCTTCCAATTGTTAGGGGCAAGGTTGTATTTTTCAGTTTTGAGGAAAAGCTAACACCCACGTTCATTTTATGGTTATCTAGGGGAAATGGTCAAGCGATGTTCCTCCTAGTCGGGCTGACAACTGATGGGCCTAGGTGCCTGACAACAGACACCACGTGCAAACCCATGTTCTCTTCCTTGCGAGGTCCTCTTCCTCCGTTGCCACAAACACCATGTTCGTCTCCGACGACCCCTTCCGCCACCAAGCCCACACGCCGGCGAGAGCTCACCTCGCCTGTCAAAATCGTACGTTCCCCCTCCTCTCCCCTCCTTTCCTCTTCCTACCTGCTTCTTTCTCGTTATCATCTGGTTTTGTTAGGGTTATGCACACGCAGTGGATTCCATTCCCCGATCTATAGTGGTGCGATTTGTTTTTGTACAAATTTTGTGTGGATTTGATCGGATCGAGCCAGGTGCATTAAATTGATCCAAAGCCAAATCAGCCATTAAATTGATTGTTCCCCTTTTGATGATTAGTTGGTTCCATCTGTTTAAGGCTTCCAGCTAATAATAGTCTATGTCATGTTCTCTTCTCTTATTCTCTCATGTTGTTGTTTTTTATTTGTCACTTTGCAGCTCAGTTATTTCTGATGTCAACTATCATTTCCTTTGTCAATCAAGATGAATGTTTTATGTTGAAGTCTTACGACCACTACCAAGAGCCGTACGACCACGTTGTTGTCGCTACGACCACCTCCTGAGTCGTTACGACCACTCTGTTATTTCTCCTACTACCATAATAGTCGTTACAACCACGTTGTGACCTCTCTGAAGTTACGACCACGTTTACCGCCACTGTATTGCACTTCCGTCGACTACGTAGTAGGCTTGATCACTGTAGTCATAACTCGATTATGATCACACAATGATTCTATCGACCACGATGAAGGCTCACAACCACAGCTTCTGCTTCACGACCGTGGTCGCAACTCCTTTACGAGCATGTCTTCGGCACCTGCGGACACCTTTGCTCGTCGGCGTGGTTGTAACTCTATTTACAACCATGTCTGTGAACTCTATGTACTTGATAGATTTCCCAGAGCCAAACCGCTCCTCTTCTTTATTTTTTTCTCTCGATCACACCAATCGCTACGATCACCCTGATCGCTCTCTCTGTTTTCCCTTGCTTGCTCTTGGTACAATGCTCCGCCCTTTATATCCTCCTCTAAGACTATGAAGCGGGCTCGGCTACAACTACAACGACTTTACCATGGACTCGACAGATTGACTCGAACTCGTACACAACCACGACTACCAACTCGTACACGACTCTGACCACTCGTACGCGACTATGACTTCCAACTCAAATACGACTACGACTTCCGACTTATACATGACTTTGACTTATAAACTGAAAACAAGATTACTAACTCTAACAATCACCTCCTTTATCTTGTTTCTCTATCTTGATCACGCCAATCTTCTCTCTTGCTTCCGCTTCTTCCTTACATGCCTGCCTAGGCTGGAGCACCTACTCCCATAGCCTCCTTGTCATTACTTGAGCCTCCTATCTTTCTCCAACAAATATCCCGATTGAGATTGCGCCACCTTCGGTCTTTGAGTTCGCACGTCCCACTGACGCCGCTCCCGCGAATCCCGCTTTGGCCTGGAACATTCCAGCGCCTCATGCACCTCCTCGCCTTGACCTCCCTTTGCGTTGAGTGTGCTCGACCTATATGTGGGCCGCATACGTCTCCCAAACCGGCTGCGTGCACACTGTACGCCTGTGGTCCACAACGAGACCACTGCCTCTCGCTCCAACTGCATGCATTGTGTCTCTACGAGACCAGCCATGACCCGAGCCACTTCCTTTAGCATTGTCTGCACGAGGATGTAGTGCCGCGCCTGCATGTGTGCCATGCATGCCTCCTGCTGCCTCTGCACCTCGTCCATCTGTGCCTCTCTTCACACAATCCCGTTTACAAGTTTTCAAAGAAATTTTATATAACTGATTTGGAAATCTCTTCACCTTTATCAACAAATCTCTGTTCTTGTCGTACACACGCAAGAACTCATCCTACAGCACCACCCTGCACCCTCTTTCTGTCATCTGCCCAAGACTAAGTATGTTGTTGCATAGACTTGGTATATAATAAATTTTCGTCAATAACTTTTTATTTTCATTCTTGCATTGCAGCATTATCGTCCCTTTTCCATTTATCTCCACCGTAGAGCTATCGCCAAACTTGACCTTGCCCCAAATCTTCTCGTCGAGCTTGTGAAACATGGAGTGATCTCTCATCATGTGGTTGCTTGCTCCGTTGTCCAAGTACCACTGATCCGTGTGATCGTGGCTACCTTCCTTTATGCGTAGTTTTGGAACTATATTCTTGTCATTCAGTATCACCATTGCCGGCTCCTTTTCAACACATGAGGAGAGAAGTACTAGCGATTCGTCATCTTCTTTTTCGTCTTTGGCGAAGTTCGCCTCCCCGTCCTTCTTTTTGCTTTTACAATCCAAAGCATAGTGCCCATACTCATTACAGTTGAAACACTTTATATAGCTGCGACATCCTGATGTGTAGTGCTTGTATTCGCCACATTCAAAACACTTGACATGTGACTTATTACGGGATCTTTCACCACCACCTTGCCCCAGCCTTGTCTCCACGGCCACCCCTGCCGCCTCGACCACACTACCTCCCGCGGTTGTTTGATGAACCACGACCGTCTCTCGGATCTCCCTTTACTAGCAATGCCTGCTCGTTCTGAGATCCCTGCTCGTTACATGACTGAAACCCCTTCAGTAACTCCTCATGTGCCTTGAGAGAGCCGATGATCTCCTCTATCTTTTCTTGTCCTGATCGGGGGAGTACATAAGTGTTGTGACAACAGGTATGTACTTCTCAAGAAGCACGCACAGGTACTTCTTCACCACCATAGATTCCTCCATCTTGTTGCCAAGAGAGTTAATATGATTATACAACGAACTTAGCTTGCCAGAGAACTCATCCACTGACTAGGTCTCTCCCATCTTCAAGTCAAGAAGCTAAATGAAGCAGTTGAAGTCAAGAAGGAGATACAAGAATTAATGATGTGGCATAATTCCAAATGATGAGTGTTTTAGTGCCATAGCCATTCAGCTGTGTCATTGCATAAACTTCTACCCTGCTATATTTCCTTGTTATTTTTCATAAACCTACAGCACATATGCTCCAGTGCCATAGCCACATTTCTACTTAACTTTTAGTTCACCTGTGTTGTCGGATGAAATTTATCCTATTACATTTTCTTGTTATTTTCCATCAAACCAGAGAAGAAGGTGCCACCGAGTGACCTACGTGGAGTCCAGTGTGGTAGCGTGCATGGCTCAGTCACCAATTGGATTGGAAACAAAGAAGGTGCCGCCAATTAGACTGGCGGTAGTGTTTCTGTCACCCATTGGACATTGTCGCCATTTCAACCGATGATAGAATTTTTTCAAAATCATTTTATATTTATTTTTGGTAAATGTACCAATGCTTAAAAAATTATAAAAAATCCCCTATCGCCATTTGTATGTAGGGCAGTGGGCCTGATAGAATATGCCAAACTTTTTATCATTATTTGAAATGATGACAGGGAAATCAATCGTCAATTAAAATGGCAACAAAAACTCCCACACCCTCTGTCACCTCTTGAAGCCTGGAGAACCCACCGAAGTTCATTTTAATTCAGTACAAATAGACTAGGGGAGGATAGTAGAGGGGAAGAAAACATGGCAGACAGGCTGAAAATTGTAGACGTGGGAGGGGACAACAGACAAAAGCTGGGTTTCAAGGCCATGACCCTTACCTTGAAGACACGAGCATCTACGATCCTCTAAACCCTACACTCTAAGCCCCGATCTACCACTCAATACCAGAGAATCCTACACCCTAAAAATCCACTTCACAACTACGCACACATTTCCGAGCCTTAGCCACTACACAAGCACGAACTTGACATGGTGGTCTAGATTTCTGACGATAACATATGCCCAAGACATCGATTTTTTCACTGCCCTCTATTCGTGGTAAGTGGTTCGTTTACTACCTACATGTAACACCCCGCGTTTTCAATTAACCTTAAGCGATAAGTCATGAAACTAAACGAAATTAATTAAATAGCTAATAAATAAATTATTCTAAATTTCAGCCTCTATCGCCATTTAAAATGGTGATTGAAGCTACGATTGATCTACCTATCACCAATTTGAAATTGCGACAAAACCTCTTTCACCATTTGGATCGGAAACAGAGAATTATTTCTATGATTTTGGTAATGGACCGTATATTTATGTTATATTAATAAGAAAATAGATTTTTTTTTTGAAAGCGTGCTCTGCGATGTTTGTTAACTTCATGTATTCCAGTGTTCCATTTGACTGAAAAAGTTATCCTCTCATGCCATTCTGAATGTTTTATATAAGTTGTCCGCTCTATAGGTACAGGACCACAGCATCATTCACAGGTGGCATTTTGATGCAGCAAGTGCTGATCTGCCATGGGATCAGAGCTTGGTAATCAGAATAAAATGCATCCATTAGTACACATGGAAAAGTGAAGTCAGTTCCGAATGTGATTGCTCTTTTTTTTTTGTTTGGTTGAGCTTTTGGGAGCTGCTTTTGCTTCTAAAAAGTCAAAAGCCAACCAAAGGGGTGGAAACCAGAAGCTGCCTTTTCAGAAGCATCTACTTTTGGGTAGTACAGTTTTGAAAGCATCTTGGACCCTACTTTTGGCTTTTGACTTTCTGCTTTTTGAAATGGTGAAAATAGAGCTGTTTCACAGTTGTTTCAAGGAAAATAGAGATAGGAGGTAAGTTTTATACTTGTTTGAACCAAACAGCTTACAACTTTTCTACAGGCCACAACTTACAGCAGCTTTTCCACAGCCCACAGCTCACAACAGCTTTTTCAGAAGCCACAGCTCAACCAAACACACCCTTACTAAGCAGATAACTGTCATTTCTTGCCTTTTCGTGCGAGGTAGCGCTCTCGAGCTGCCTGGATTTTACTATCCACATCAGATTGCTTAATATCCGTAGCTTTTATTGGCGAGCTTGCTTGCTTGTCCCCTAGAGGTTGAGAATCTATCGATTCACTGGAACCGCCACTGCAACGAGGTACTTGAGGTTACTACTGTAGCTATCACAACATTTTGCTAAGCCAGAAATATTCATTTTGAATCAATAAACTCCGTACCTTAATTTGTTTATGTCCAATTTCTCAAGCTTCTTCAAGATGGGTTTAACCCAAGCCTGCTCGACCGCACAAACATTTCTCATGAAAGGGCGAGTAGTATTTATTAGCTCATGATAGACAACATATACAGGCAATTTCCCGTATTCATCACCTTCAAGTACGGAAGATGGATGCACCTGCCAAAAAAAAAAGCACTCAGCCAGCTGTAAATGGAGTTACGCAAATAAATTTGCAAACTACACAATGCTATCAAGACCACAATGATACAGTTCTCCACGAGGATCTTAAATATGTCACTGCAAACTTCTTGAGTTCTTGTTGCATGAGACAAAACTATTCCTCACAGAGAATTTTTGGCGTATCTTAACTACTGCTTCAAAAATGGCACAACAACACACTGTATGCCCCCCCAGACCAAGCATACTAAGCATCTCTAAGAAACCGTTCCAAGTAGCAACTGGCAGTTTCACTGTCTTTGATGTCCAGTCAAAAGATAGGCACAAAAGAGAAATATAGGCATAAAAGAGACATACTAGTTACCTTCAGTTCGGTTATGCTGATTCTAGAATTTAATTGACCAGGACTATTTCGCTCAGTGGTGAATTTACATGGTAGCTGTGGGATCAGCTGGCCCCACACTTTTCGAAAACCTGCTTTGTTTTTGTTTAATTTACATATTAATATCTGGAAGTTTAAAGGATTGATCCCACAGATATTAGTTTCTGCATTCGCCACTGATTTCACTCTTCCTTACTTTTATATAGCTCTAACATTACAACTAACTAAATCTGACTAATCTAAAAAAACTAAATCTGACACAGACCACACAAGTTGATACCTGCACAAGTTGTGTCCTGTATCCAACCGTATGGTAACCATTGTGATGCAGCATCCTCTCAGCTAGCTGATTACCATATCCTACACACAGAGCTCTCCTCAATTTTCTATAGTCAGGGTCACTCTTCCGCCCTTTCCTTGCTTGCACATCTGTCGGACCTGAATTTTACAAAATTGCAAGTTGGCTTGAAAAATTCAGTTAGATGCATCCAGTTTCAAGAAATCCTGGCTAGGACCAGGATTGCTATACCAGCCATAAGTAGGGCTATGTTTTCTAGTTTTGCTATTTTGACATAATTACATAATAGAGGCGCTTGATGATGATTCAACGCTTATGAAACACATAAACTTGAAAACAAATAAATAAAAAACTGCAGAATTCCAACGTTTCCGATAATTGGAACTTGTTATGAGTCTATGTACCTTGTATATATTAGATCTCTGTATAGGGTGTTTTCTACTTATTTGCCATGCCTTGTACATGACCATATCCAGGCCACTTGGCCCATAGAATAGAATCAAGTGTTCATTCCAACATGGTATCAGAGCCCACGAGCTCTCTCCTTCCCAAAACCCCTAACCCTAGCATCTCCTCTTCTTCCTACCTGACTGCCGTTGCCGCCAACCAGATCATTCCCTGCATCGTCTCCTCCCGAACCGTCGTCCCCTACGCCGCCCGAGCTCACATTGCCCGGATCAAGGCCTAACAACGCCGACTCTTCTCATCCCGCTGCTTGAGGATGCCACTGCCTCCTCAGGCCCCAGCAGCCCTCCGACCTGCTGTTCTACTAGTTTGCTCTGCTCAGCACCGAGTTGCACTTGCTAAGCTATGGCTACCGCTAGCTCCTCCATGTCTATCCTACTTCCCAAAGTCCAATTCAATGGAATGAATTTCCATGAGTGGTTTGTGCACTTGCGGATCTGCCTCAATAGCCAGCACCTCTGGGATCACCTCACCGGCGAGCGGCCTTGTCCGCCTCTCCTTGCTTCACCAATCAGGCCACCTATTGGTGTGGGTGCTGCCCTGGCTGATCCTGATGTATTTGCTGCATTTGAGAATGCTTGTGGAGATGTATCAGTGTACCCTTCATGCCTGAGAGATGGCAAGGTGATGAAGCTCGTGCCATCGCCATCTTGATTGGGAGCATGCCTATCGATATCTCTGTTCCCGGTGATACTTCTTTATCTTATATGGGTTGCAAGTTTGGCAAGTAGCTACAACTCCCATATGGTTCTAGTGACTCTGTTTCTGCTCGTCATTTTGAGTTGATTCACTTTGATGTATTGGGACTGACTCCTTTGTTTCGAAAGGGGGTCATCGTTACTACGTGATCTTCATTGATGACTACTTGCACCATATTTGGATTTACTTCATGTCTTTTCGTAGCTAGGTCCCTTCTATTTATCAGTCTTTTGCTACCATGGTTCGTACTCGGTTTAATTATGCCATTCGTGTTTTTCATGATTATTCTACTGGTGAGTACCTGTCTACTGCTTTTCGTCAGTTTATTTCTGCACAGTGTACTCTTCCTCAGCATTCCTGTCCTGGTGCTCACGCTCAGAATAGTGTTTTTGAGCACAAGCATCGTCACCTTCTTGAGACTACTTGTGCTTTGATGCTTGCCTCACCTTCTGGGTTGAGGTTGTTTTTGCTGCCGCATAGTTTGTCAACCTGCAACCCTCCACTGCTCTTCAGGGTTCCACTCCTATTGAGCATCTATATTGCAGGTCTCAGTATAGTCATCTTCGTACTTTTGGTTGTGTCTACTATGTTCTTCCACCCCGTGAGTGCACAAAGCTGACAATTCAATCAGTCGAGTGTGTTTTCCTTGGCTACAGTGCTAAGCATAAGGGTTATGTTGTGACCCTGTTGCTCGTCGGGTGCGCATTTCACGCGATGTCACTTTTGATGAGTCTCCGCCTTACTATCCTCATGACACCACTTCCAGTCTGGACTCTTGTTGAGTCTCTCTCTTTTGACTTTCCCTAATCCTTAGTTCTCCACTCCTGTTGTCTCCTCCACCAGCTCCACCATTTTCACCTTCAGCTCCTTTACCTTCGTAACCCCTTTCTCCTTCCTCACTGGAGGATCCTTTCAATTCTTTTGTTGATATCTCCCCTTTTCCGTTTCACTACACTCCTCATCCTTGTTCTGATCCTTCCACTTCTGTTTAGTCATCTTCCACTTCTACTCTTCCATCCTTGTTGAGTCCTGCTCCTGTGTCTTACTCCCTCTTTGTTGGGTCCTGCTCCTGATCCTCTCTTGCCTCCTCGTGCTCCACAATACAACCTTCATGATTGTGCTTCTTCGGCATGTCAGCCCCCCTCTCGCCTTAGTTTTCCTCCTAATCCTGTTAGGCACCCTCCTCCTGCTCAGGCACTTGTTGCAGATGAGCCCGGCTCGTATCATGAGGCTGCCTCTTGTCCGGAGTGGTAGCTTGCCATGGCAGAGGAGCTTGATGCTCTTCAACGGACTAGTACTTGGCATGTTGTTCCCCTTCCTACTCGAGTTACTCCTATCACGTGCAAGTGGGCCTATAAGATCAAGACCTGTTCTAGTTAGGAGTACATGTACCTTTATATATTGGATCTCTATATAGGGTGTTTTCTGCTTATTTGCCATGCATGTACATACCATATCTAGGCCATTTGGCCCATGGAATAAAATCAAGAGTTCATTCCAACATGGCCCATGGAATAAAATCAAGAGTTCATTCCAACAGGACTGACAAGGACAACACTGTGCAGCTGTCACAATATCTCATTTTTGTGTATACATTCTAATTAATTGATATGATGTGCTTATATTTCAACAATAGGCAGCCCTATTTTAAGGACAAAATCACAAAAAAAGAGACATAGACAACTAAGATTAGTTCTGTGCATACAAGGAAAAGTTCTATACTACTCTTTTGAGAAATAACTCGTTCTATTCTGTCTAGTTACTATTTCCATATATATTGAATTATGTTTTCTCAAGTAAATTAAGATATAATGAATACAACCTACAGTCTTATAGACTCTATAAAGAAAAATATTTTTGTCAACAGCCTCTGAAGGAATTAATCAAAATTACTCAACGACAAAATTATCAAGTATTAACAGAGCAGAGTATCAAACCCTATATAAATTTGGTCTTCAGCTTTGCAACCATTCTAAGGTAATTCTTGGAAATCAAAACTGATGAAAGAGAGGGGGGAAAAGCAGCTCTACAAGAGACGTGTCCCAGGAATGGCAGAAGCAGGTTAGCATTTTTGAAGGGGTATATATTCCCACAGATTTTGAGGACCAGAACATAAAAACGAGATCTAGAAAACTGACCTTTTGCAATTTTCTGAATAATCTGACTTAATTGGTTCCTCACATCTTTGCTGAATTTCATGCCCCGCACCTGCAAAAGATAGTCTTGTGATCAATATATTCATGGTAATCTAGAGGTTCTACAAGACGAAGTACTACTGCAAAGTCTTTCACATATTAATTTGATGCACGGTGACTCAATCAACTTGCTTAATAAAAGCCAACCTGTTATCTTTTGAGTAAATGCAAGCAATAATGACATGATAATCACACGGTTTTTAGTTTCTACATACTTCAAGTTGCAGTTTATTGCTATCTATGATAGCTGTAAATAGTAGTCCACAATTTAAGATGAAACACCCAAGGAGTGAGGGACAAACCACAATTGAGCAAAACACCAAACAGTAAATGATAGGTATAGGTGTAGCCACACATGGGCAAATGGTACTATTTAAAAAGAGAGAGAATCCCCCAGCTCAAGAACTTCATTTAATTTAACAACTACATGATACTTATATTTGAACAAATAATTGATAAAATCATATTACATCTGAGCTTCGTACAGATTCATTTCCATCGGGCATAGTATCATTTCCCTTTTGTCCTCTTGAGAAATTCAAATAAAAGTTGTGGGAATAATGTGAATCAGGAAACTTCATGATGACAAAGGTCACTTGGGGCATTTTTCTAGAAAATTCTGGTATTATCTTATGCTTTTTGATACAGCTTGACTCTGCATCAGGGGGCCCAATACATTACTTTGACAACCTTAAGACTACTTACTAATTCTAAAATTTTCTTCTGAACATATTAGAATCACAATGTTATTTTCAGTCACCTGCAAATCATGATCTGAGCACCATCTTGGATCATAGCCTGTTTGATCCCAGCTTTCAAATATTTGAAGCAATTGTATATGGTCACCCCAGCCAGAACCATCAGGAAGCTCTTGTCTTTTCCTCTTTCCCTCCATGTTCTTACTGTATATAAGAAGCAACAAGTTCATCACACGATTGGTGATGAATTAGAATAGCCTAGATGAACTAAAGAAAGGAAGAAATGGTCACCTTCTACTTGCCCGCAATGTCATTTCAGCTGACAAAAATGCAGCAACAGTTAATGCCTGAGACAGACATCCCAATTCGTTCGCTTCAATCAAGGTCCTTGAAAGAGAAGGCTCAAGAGGGAGCTCTGTACAAAATTTTCACGGCATATTCCTTAGACAACCAAATTAGAAGATTCAGATTTTACAGGACCAAGGTGTCATCACTCATCAGAATTGTCATGATTAGAGGTTCTAGGAGCTTATGATGGTTATGCAGATGTGGCAAGTAATGTATTGCAAATGGCAAAAGCACTGACATTTTGTAACTACTTCACAGAAATGCTCCTTGCTCATCACTGCATTCAACTCTACAAACAGAAATGTCCCCTACTGAAATGTTGCCATTTGGACGCCTAACTCTTTGAGCTCTGATGAACTACTATTACCTCAATCTTTCTGTAGTTATCATGGTAACCTCGTTGCAAGATACAGTTTAGTTATGCTATAAGCAATTGCAGCATACTAAGTGCAAAAGAACAATGTAGCTATACAAGTACCACATGTCTGAAAATAGTACAATAGATTGTCTAGCACAGAAACCTAGTCACAGAATTTAACAAATTGTGGGTTGCCCACTTGCCAGTGAAAATCTTGTCATAGTTTTTCTGTATGGCACTGTTCCATTAGGGTATGGCCTCATGGAACAGTGACATTATATATAAAAGAGTGACTTGAAAAATCATAATTGGTATTAGAGGCAAATACAAAAGTTTGCCCTAAACATATCTACAGAAACAGCCTTTAAAATTGTGGAAACTTTCAAATTATATTATATTATGCCATATGTGGGAGCTTGTCCACAAGAAGCAAATGACGAAGACAGTTGCCCTTGCACAGGGGCACAGGGGACAGATCTTAAAAAATCACACTAACCTAATATGTGAAAATACTTATATTGCAGGACAGAGGGGGTATTTAAAAGAAAATACTTATATTGCAGGACAGAGTGGGTATTTAAAAGAAGGCCCCAAAAATAACAACCGACCAAAAGGAAATAACAAACATGGAAAATAATCATCCTAATTCTTAATTTAATGCCAGCTCACTCATGCGCTACAGTGCACGCGAACCACCTGCGAACAGTACGCCCATGCGTTTTGAACTCAAGATACAACACAATATTATATTGGTAGTGGGCAACTTATTGAATTTGATTCTTCGAAATTCAAACGAGAGAATAAGACATCAGATTTGCTTTGCAATTTGGTAAAAAACAATTTGCCTACACACATCATTGAAGACAACTTTGAAAAACATTTTGATTTCAATAGCAACGAGACAAGCTGAAAGGTATACCTGCCATAATTCGTCCAACATCTGTTGTTTGCCCATTTTCATCAATTGCATCAATGAGGTATAATTGCCTCAAAGCATCTTCTAATGATTCACCTGCAGGTCATTGGTGCATTAACAATGAGACATAGAAGATAATTTCAAATTTTATACATAGAAGATAATTTCAAATTTTATTCATTGGATTACTACAGGCACACAACTAATTGGGGTTTCCATGAGGATCTCCTGATACCAAGCAGCAGTGGTAGACAATTTCTGTAATTCAATATTACACAATGGAACAAGTCCAGTTAAAACAACAATGGAACGAGGCACATGAACTTTTCTTGTGAACTTCCTCAAACTCTGGATCCTTCAGAAATAATATATTGGGCTTTGTTTTAGGCCCAGAGCCCCAGACAAACACAACACAATTAGTGCTATTGGGCTGGCCCAACCTGCCACCAGGAAGCTAAATTTTCCAGTCAAGGCTGGGCCCAGCACAAGAAATGTCACTTTTAGGGCATGCCTGAACCAAGACTAGCCCAACTGCTTACTGCACATAGGACTAAGTAAACAGACGAAAAGTGTTCAAAAGTGGGTGCAGAAGGATAATCAAGAGTCAAGACTAGAAGATTCTGAAGCTCTATCTTACGTGATGGTGGGTCAAGGAAATCAAACTTCAGGATGTTGATATCAGGAAGATTTAATGATTTCAGATACAGAACACTTCCAGCAAGAGAAGATCGTTGAATTTCTGGTATTGTAGCCTCAAGAAACTCCTTTTGATAGATGGAACTTGGGTATAGCCTATAACACTTGCCAGGTCGAGTTCTTCCAGCTCGTCCAGCTCGCTGGTCAGCCTGCACTCTAGTTATTCATAAAAACAGTTTCAGTAAATATTGTGGATTATAACTAGACATCCCTGAATGGAAGTAATGTGATAGTGAACCAGATGCAGACAGACAACCAGAGTGCATGTTCCAAATTATTTACCTGCTAATCTGAACTACATCAAGTGAATACATTCCAGTTGATGGATTATACTGCCGTTGCTTTACATAACCACAATCGATCACGAACCTAGTGAAAAAAAAAAAGTAGTATCATTAATATAGTGCACACATTATTAAAAAATAATTACATCTCCAGGAACAAAAAAATTGGATGTTTTGAGTTCTCAGCTAGCCATAGAAAAGATTGCAAATTTGTATAGTTCAGTATCAGTTGGGGTAGTTGCTCTTGCTCCTGTATTAGCACAACAGCTAAATTTTCCTAAACCATCTCCTGCATCCAAAATAACATCATGTTTCTAACGCAAATACTTAATTATTAATTATAATCAGTAAAATATACTTTAGTTAACAAGTGGATCTCATCGACTGTTAACAATGCAGCAGGCATTCGCAGGTCATTTTTCAAGTTTATTTTGGTATTTAAACTGTGTGTAACTGTTAACACTGATTTCTCAGGATGCAACAACATACATCAATCACAAATTCACAAGGTTATACTAACACTGTCAAGTGAAAGTGGTACAAGTTATATGAAAATTATGGCTTCGCAGACAAGTTCATGCCATCTCCGATTTACATATCAATCTTCAAAATAAATTCAAATAGGATAGTATTGCGGACTAGCAGAGCAGTTGATGTAAATCCTACAAACACAATGATACACTAGTTCATTAAAAAAATAATTCTAGCAACTTGCTTGCATATATAGGGCATGTTTTTTTCAGCTTCTAAAAGCTACTTTTTTCGGCTTTTCTATAGTAACTAACTTTTAAACAGAGTATCTTTTCAAGATAGGATCTACTAGTTAATTGTAGTACATACTGTACCGACTTCATTTATATCGGCAAAAACCAGATGTGAGTTTCTGTTACTCTGTAATCTCTCACACGAACAGCCCAAAAGCCACAAGCCGCAACCAAAAGCCATAAGTTTCAGCCAGAAAGAACAAGCCCATATTTCCACAAAACCACAAAGTCGGAGATATAGATTCACTACTTTAGAAACCCAAAATTTCCATCACCAAAATTAAATATAAGAACAGGAGTCTGGAGATGGAAACTGAAAGTATGTGCACTTTAACTGATTATGTTTGTTGCTTACACAACACCATCCACAGTGAGAGAAGTTTCAGCTACATTTGTAGCAACAATGAACCGCCGACAGTTTGGAGGTGCTGGAGCAAATACCCGTACCTATCATGAAAAGTGAACAAATCAGCAACAACTCTATAGGTCATCAAATGTTTATCTCCAAAATGAAAGAGTCGATTCACACATACAGACAACAAATGAAGGCTGCTTACAAAAGAGGAAAGAGAGCAGGATCAAGTGTATAATACTATAATTAACACAGAACCTTGAATAAGTAATAACTAATAATGATAACAATAACAAAGCGCACTAAAAACAACAAAATGTTTCACAAACTTTTCTAGCGAGTAGCAAGAATTTATCTCACTAGAGTAACAAATTGTGGTACAAGCCAACGTAACATGCTCCAGTAAAAAGAAAATGTAATATGCAAAAATCTTATTAACCAATTATCATAGGTGAAAGAAGAACCGGCTAAGAATTTTTAAAAGCAACAAGAGAATATTGATGCAAGAAACCATGCTTCCTTCATGTTAATTTGTATGTTGTGTCAATTTGAATGTACTTCGTATAGACCCCCAAACAAAGCCAAACTTAAGCTCCAGGAACTTATTTGCTGAATTTCCAAAAGAACATATCATAATATCGTTTTTGAACTGGAAGGTTTTAAGTGATTTGAAGTTATAGGCGTGCTCAGAAAGGATTAAAAATGCCCTTATTACAGGACACTAGGTTATCAAAATGAAAGGATTGGAGAACTGCCCACATTTTTAATCTATAGGAAGCACAGGTTCTAGTAAAATATCCAGTAGGCTTATAATTAACACAAATTAGAAGGAAAAAAGAAGTTAGTACTAGTTGAAAAAATGATATGAAGTATGCTATTCATCCGGAATATGCTCCCAAGTAACCTGTGTTTTTCAAAAAAGAAAACCCACTGTCCCAAACCTGAGCAAACCTGGTCCGGCCCAGCCCAAGCCCAGTTTAAGGGTCGGGCCGAACTTGGAAATTTAGCTCAGTTTACCAGGCCTATCCCACCGTGTTCTGATCATTTCAGCACAGTTGTGTAAAAACATAGTGGGCCAGTTCAGTCTGAAGAGTGAAGAGGCTTGGCCTAGTTGGCCCATTGGGCTGGGTCCAGGCTTAGCCTGGCCAACCAAGATGTAACCATCCTTTCAGGGAGTGCAACCAAAAATTCAATCAGGCATTCAGTCCTACGCAGCAACAATTTCTCATGTCATATTGTAATCCTAAAAATTTTAACAGAAGTAACCCCCCACAAGGTCTAGTGAACCGACTCAACTATAGAAAAAAACATTTAAGAGTATGCCATGGAACTTATTGAAATTATAGTCAAGTGTTTAGAGGGACCATGGAGCTCTTAAGCGTATGTCATTAAAGAAATCATGGGGGCATTCTTTTGGGCAGCGGTTTATTAGCCTAATGAATAGTGATTGCTGAAAGAAGCCGAAACGAAAAGCCAGCTAAAAAGCCGAAAAGAATGGAGCCCATATTAGAATGTCCAGAATAAGCTCCATTTAAATGTGAAGAAGTAATACAAGGTAGTATCTAGTGCAAACCCATCTATAGGTGCAATCATGCAAACTCACACGTGCCATCGGATGGATTCGGATTTATAGAAAAGATAGAATAGTAGGAATGGATGAATAGTTAGATGGTGTATTGCACAGCCCAAATAGGCAATACATAGTAACAAGAGACAACCCTAAAACACTAGGACAATAGGAAATGACATCAATACCTTAACACCCCCTTAAATGCAAGACATATGCAATCGTATTGCATTTGGAAGGGTTAACACTAAAATAGGGAAAATCCGAAGTCCGGGTCTTGAAAATGTCGTCATAGTAAAGATCTCCCATCCGGAATCGTGAAGTAGCCCATAAAGCATAAAATGCAGGGGCTGGGAAAGTAAAGGTAAGCAAGAGAAAAGTCGACCACGGTAACACAATGAAAAGGATGTGCAAGGTGACACAAATAGATTGAGTTGCTAAATCAAATCGAAGAGGGATAGATAGAAGCATAGCGGCGTATATCGAACCCCGAGCCAGCGGCAGCATAGAAGGGAAGTGCAGCAGCATTAGAAACTCGGGGTGGCAGCTCAAAGAGAAGAGCGATGGCTGCTGCCATACAAAAGGGAAGGAGAGCTTGAAAAACAATCGGCTGACTAACAA